>JAODJW010000040.1:32247510-32266072 GCA_026777045.1 Hyperopisus bebe | reverse complement strand
CGCTGCTTTATTTGGTTAATCGTCCAGTCTGTGAAGAAGGCATTCAAGTAAGAATTGCGTTGTAGTATGACTCATTTTCTGGCGCGTACAATTTATATTAGTTCGGTGTTCACGGTTCGACGTCTGATATCCAGATCGAGTTCTAGATCAAACTGGTTTGTTCGACTTTCAAGAAATTCGAGTTCTAGTGAGTTCGAGAACCGAGGTACCCCTGTAGTATCATTATTGCACATGAAATCAGCCTCGATGTGTCAAATCAGTGTATGTTGAACTTCAGATTCTTCACTTGTCTCTGTCATGCGTACCACGTACAAAACCACCACATCACACTGCCGAACCCCCTTTAGTAATATTACATATTGCAGTTAAGTTGTGATTGATATAAACTCATTCACTTAGCACACTGTTATAAGAATCCTATTATACTAAATAATAAATTATTAAACAAGAGTAAAGTTAAGTGATGGAGCTGACCAGGCATGTGTGCTTGCAGCACGACTGGGGAGGAGATCATCAACCAGCTGACCCTTAAGAGCAAGCTAAGGGGGCAGGATCGGGACGACATCCGCCTTGAGGATCTGGAAGCTTCCCTCACTCAAGCTGTGTTTAACAACCCAAACAGTAAGAGCCGCATCTGCCTGGGCTCCCGTCGCACGTCCCAGATTGTGCGCGTGCTGGCCAGTGCCCTGATCTCCAGAAGGCTGCCCCATAATTCCGCCGTTTAGCCTGAGGGGCTCGTCTAAGCCGCAAAATTGCAGTCGTGAATGAGATTTTTGATTGCTGATGATAATGATGTATGCAAGTTTTGCTAACCTGAAGGAAGGGAGGTGTGTCTCTTTGGCAAGACCGTGTGGTCTCACTGACTTCTTTTCTAAGAAAGTTTTCCGTTTCCAAGAAAGTTACATGAGTCTTCCATGCATCGCGAAAGTCTTGGTTAAACAAACTGTAGTACCACAAGGCCTCCTGCAGGTGGCACCCTGAAGCCACTGCTTCCTGACTGCCGCATTGCATGAAGCAGGTGATGCATTAAGGACATGTGCTTTCTGTGCCCTGATACAGCGTACTGTTTTCTAGGTGGATTCTATCAGTCGCAGATCATCCCAGCGAAGCTCATCACCTTCTATGTGCCCTTTCTGCCTCTGAGCCGGCACCATGTGGAGCGCTGTGCCCGGCGAGAGCTGTGCCAGCGCGGGGTGTGCCAGCGCACCGATGTAGCTGAAGCGGTGGGGGGTGCAGTCAGCTATACCGTACATGATGGCCAGAATTTCTCCAGCACTGGCTGTAAGTCGGTCATAGCCAAAGTCAACCTCTTCCTTTGAGCCTGAATTTTTTTCAGATTTGGGGGGGGGGGGGGCAGATCTCCCCAAGGCTCAGAGGGTGGGTGTTATGGCGATCCATAAAAGCTCACCAGGCTCTAACTGAGATGTCTGGCATCTGGAGCCCGGAGGCTGGACTGAGTGCCTGTTTGGTGCCGTCTGCATCGCCCATCTACACCATGTGCTGCCCAGAAACTGGCCCCATATCCTCCTGTTGCCCTGTGACAAGTGAGGCGCTGCTGTCAGACTCGGAGCACCGCTATTGCATGTGGTGACTGAAGCTGCGTTACACCCTGGTACCACCATGTGGTCTGCAATTTATATAGAAACAACTGGAAATAATCAAACCTTTTCGTCTTAAGTGCTAATATGGCTTATCAGTCAGTTATGTTTTAAGTGACTTTAATTTTAGTCCACGTTGGTTTCTTATGTTGGACGCAAAATGCATGCTAGCAAAACAGATGATTCGGTTCAGTGATGCGTCCGTTTCTCAAATAATTTCTATGGTTTTCCTCCACACCAGTAAATGGCATTGTTTTCTATGGAAAAACTCTGAACCAATCACACTGCACAAAAGTTCCGCAGTTTTCTGTTCGGACTACAATCCAACTTAATGCTACAAATTAGAGATGAATAAGTTGACAAGAAAGAGTGTTGCAGAGTAGGGAGACTACAAGTGCCTTTGCCTTTGTACAGGGGCTGAGAGTAATTGATTTTTATGCATTTATCTCTTATTTATTTTTTTAAATTCCTTTTTAAAGAACTGCCTCAACTTTGGAGCTGCTATGGAAACACTTTTCAATTATTTGTTACGTGTATGGTAAGCGACAGTAAGCTCTCATTTTTGCACAATCCCTTCTTTTGATTTTATGTTAAGGAACTTGATGTAATTTGATCCCCCGAGTTTCTCTTCGAGATGTACAATTGTGTATCATAAACCTGTGTTGATGATGTTCATAATGACTCCGTATGTTGAAGCTGAACAGTGTTTCACCGGCTGATGGTACCTCAAGGAACCCAGTGTGCCGGTGAATTTATTTATGTTTACTTTTAGATTATTCCATTTTTCCCAAGTTCTGGAAGGATTAGTTGTCATACATGGTTTACACAATGAGCTTAGCAGATTCAGAATGACTGAGTGACAGGTACTACTGGTTTAATACTCTGTTGTCAGAATCACTAGGTTGCCTGCCCCTAGTTGCCCTTGGCTTGGTACGATGAATCCACGTTTCAATCTGCCCTGTTGCAATAGTTGTGTATTGCTTAACGGGAACAGCCCCCCCCCCTTTCCTGTTGTGGTTGCCATGGCTACGTGCTGCGGACACTGGGCCATCTCCACGGACGACTAGGTGTATAACAGGTGCAACAGAGAGATGGAGCAACCTGTATGGTGGGCACTGCCACTGGACTTTTACGTCTGATTCTGTGGATTCCAAGAGAGAACATGGATAAACTGCAGAAGAATCTACAGGCTGCAATCTCTTCTGTTTATATATTTAAAAGGTAAAAGCCAAACATGATGAAAAGTCTGGTTTTAGCTTCGTACTTTAAGTGGTTAAGGTTGTATCCTTAAATAGCTCTCGTGTTATTTTGTAGTCGATAAGAAACAATATTATCACAAATGCTTGAAAATGCTTGAGGTCACTCCAGTCACTTTGTGAGCGTGAGTCCTTGTGACATTCTAGCACAGACGTTGGTCGGGAATTTCGCAGCAATCCTGATCTGACTTGGAGGTTCCCAGGCGATGGTGAGGGATTTTGTCCTGGCCACAAGTGTTTCCCATGGACTTCAGGCTGATTTTGGTGTCCTGCTGCCCCCCTGACCGCCCTCCCCCCCCCACACATGCACACCCCCTCCCAACTTTCCATTACCACATGAATGCCAGGATAAGGCCACTGCGGTCGTGGACAGCAACAGAAGGCAAGAGATTTGCAATTCAATCCGCCACCAGATCGGGCCTGACCCGTCACAGGCCCTGACAGAGAGGGATAGGGAGGGGGGCCAAAGCAAGCACAGCTAAACCTGCCTCGGACCACTCACGCCCTGCCCCCCCCAGGCACTTCTCACCAAGAGCCAAGGTTTATTTGAAATTTTTACATGTAAACCCTCTGAGACAAATTTATAGTTGAGAAGAAATCAAGGCTGGTACATCAGACCACCTCTGTGTTTTACAGTGTTATGTATGTAAGCTGGTGAATGGATGATAAAGATCTCTATAAAAGTAAACTCATCACTGATTCAATGTATGCATGCAGCAACATCTTTATTTCTAACATATTGGTGAAGAAAGACTCCTAGTCAGACTATTGGTAATAGTCCCTGTGTCTGAAGAGTTGGTTTGTGGAAGTCTGACACGTAAGGTATGTGTTCTCAGATTAATCACTTATAAGACTCGTTTTATAATGCCATTAACAAACTATTACTCTCTTAGCTCCTTTAGCCTGTTAGCTCTTTTTTTCTCATTAGCTCCTTCCCTCTAAATCAGGGGTGGGCAATCTTATCCGCAAAGGGCCGGTGCGTATGCAGGTTTTTGGGATAACCTGTAGGTCAGCTGTTCAAACCCAAGTGTGAGGACTCTTCAGCCGATCAGTCCTCTAATTAGTAATCTAATTATGGAGTTTGATGCTTACTGGTTTTATTCCTTTTAACTTGTTAGCTTCTTACATTTAGACATTGTTCACTGCCCTTAGGTGCAGGGTTTTGTATCGGCAATTTAATTTTTGAGGTCAAGAGCCTCTATACTAGTTATGCACACGGTGAGTGTCACATCAGACTGGGGCCTTTTTAGTGGGAAATCAACTTGGCCCCTCACGAAATGCAGCAGATGGGTGCTGATGTTGGAATTGTGTGGGCTGCTGTGAGGCCGTATGATGACTGGAGGTGTACGGGCCACAGTCGCCATGTGAAGGGGTGCGTGACTGGTACAGTCACGGCCCAGGAGAGGGCGCCGTTATCCGAATCGCTGTGAAGTCCCGAGGGTGGGCTGTAATATGTTTGGGGAGGGCAGCATGATGTGTGCCACACGAGCGTTTTGCTGTCCGTCAGTGGGGTTTCCTGTTCGACTGGACTCCTGCTGCCCAGTTTCATCACCGGCATTTTGAGCGACTCTCCGACTCTCTTTGAGTGACGGTTGACAGAGTCCCTGGGAATCCCCCCCAAGCAAAATGATTTGCAGAGCTTTAAACTTCACTTGTGCTCGTTAATACAACTGAACTGAAGAAATTCGAGTTAAATTCCTGGATTAAACACCCCCATAACTCCCCCTTCATCCTGGCTTACAAGAGAATGATGGCGAATGGGTTGTCCTGGCTCAACCAGGATGAGACTGACTGGGCTTCTTGCTCCTTGAGCTTCATCTCTCCTTTCTTTTCTTATTTTGTTCTTTCATAAGCCCAGCATGCTGATTGGGGGGGGGTTACACAATGAAGATTACCGAACTGACCCCTGACATATAGGCACTTGATGCCCCCCCCCCCCCCCCCCCCCCCCCCCCCCCACATGCCGTAATCACAGCAGAGCTTGCAGGATCAGGGCTTAAGGCGACATTCAAGCTGAGGTCAAGACACATGTATGACTGCATGTGACACTTTGGGGTTTTCTCTGCTTTTCTAGAGGGGTTTACAGGCTGAGCCTAGCTTGTGTGTCTGAATATCTAGATCTTAAACAACGAGTACTGGAATTACTTAGCAGTACCTTAAGTGATCTGTGGCTTTGCCCATCTACTTTAGGCCAAAACGACATGCGTTCTTTAAGAGTCTTTCATGCCAGCTCTTATCACCACATTGGAGTTTACGTGTTACTGAAGTCACAGACATTGTGTTGGAGGTTTAAAGATCAGACAAACCTGATCTCTAATCCATGTTGTGGACGTCAGTTCTTTTATTTTGAATAATATTTCATCACCCCCCACTGAAAATTCCACTTAGCAGGGCTGCCTTGATGGCTACTTTGTCTGTGTTACAGGAAAGGTTTAGTGCTGTTCTGTTGATACTTCAATAGACGCATATCTGCCAGTAGTCATTTTGCACTAAACAGCACCTACAATGTAATGCTTTTTTGGGGCCTAGTAAATTCTGTGGTAGAAACTGAATCTTCGGTCACATGATGTCATTGAACATTAGGGATTACATGTAGCCGGCTTTGCTGCTGACATGTATGTGTTGTGATTAAGACTTCATGGTATAAATGAAAAGCAATCGATTTTCTGTTTTGTGTCTCAGAACATGAATAAACGGCTAAAAAAGGATTAAACAAAAGCAGAAGTTGAAAATTAAAAATACATTTGAACCTATGGACCTGTAGCATCTGTTGGCATACATTTATTTAGAAGACTGGGAGATTTGACCCACGACGAGGTGATATCTAAAGTTTAGTGTCTGCATTAGGATGAGCTTTTTAAGAATTTAACCTTGGGATCCATAGACCCTTTGACGGGATTTTTCCCTGACATATTATGGTATCACTGAGGTACTGTCTTCATCAGCTAGTGGTATATATGGTTTTAGGTGTGTGATTGTGTGTTTTCATGGTGGGGGGTGGTCTCAATGCCCTCCATGAAGGCCAGGCAGATGCAGGAGATGATGTTTGGGGTTCGGTCTCCCTCAGTGAAATTAGCCATGCTCCTCACTGCTGAACTTTGAGAAACTTTCTGTTCGTGCCAAAAGCTCTTCTTAAGGGCTCTGCTGGAATGACTTCATTAGATCACTTTTCTTTATCGCCTCTTGAATGAGGAAGATGATGGGGACTTGGGGGTCACCAATAGTAGTGGCCTTTTCATCCCAGCTGTTCAGGGAAGACCTTTCAGTATTGCTATTCTAAGCAGCCTAAATAATACACCCAAGAGGATCCCACTGCCTCCCAGCACAGCCGCACACACACACACACACACACACACAACCTTTGCTACTCTCGGTGTGACCCCCAGAGTCCCCGTTCACACGCCCCCCCCGGACAGCTGTAGCTGACTGGCCTCTGCCTCTTGGTTCGGCCATCTCCCCCACTCCGTCACAAATCAACTTTCAAAAGGCAGGCCCTCCCCATCTTCCACTTTCCCCTTCTGCAACAATAGGTCGCTATGCCCCCCCCCCCCAACCCCAACATCTGTGAGCGCCGCTCTCTCCCCCCATTCTTCCACAAACTGCTCCATTCTTGCCCTTCATTCAGTTGTAAATGTGCCCGGTGATACTGTTGATGGAGCTTTTATCTACTTTTGCGCGGGTCAGCGGGGAAGGTAGGAGTTCTGGAGGCAGGGGAGGTGGGCTGGTGAAAATTTTGGGTTGTGGGGGGGGGGGAGCAGTGCAGGGGTTAGTAATGCTGTGGTTCAGGAGGTCCCACAACATTTTTTGACAACGAGATAAATCCTTTTTCTGTGTACAATCATTTGGGAAGTCTAGCAAGCCAAAGGACCTTCTGTGGCATCTGAGGGACCTCTAGACTGCATTCCTATAGCCTCTGGCAGAAGCAGGACCTAAATGAAAGATACCCCCAGAATTCTTCCCAAACACAGGAATCTCTGAGGTTCCCTCCTTTTCATTTGTGTATTGCACCAGTTGCCTGGCAGCTATGAAGCTATAAACCAGCCAGGTAACTGATGGATTTGGGGCTAAAGTACAGATGGGTACAATGACGTTCTGTAGAACCAATGTAGAATTCTGTAGCATCAATCCAATTACATGGGCATCATCCTATGTGCATGACATTATCTTCATACAAACTGTTGGATGTCCTGCTGTCCTTCAGAAAACATAAAGTGGACACCAGAAGTGCTGGAAGATCTATCATTGAAAGGTCTATCATTGACAGCGATTTCATTGTTGACAACTGGCAAAAGTTGCATGTTACCTAACTCAAGCACACATTTCATGGACCAAGCCAAAATAGGGACGTATAGTCAAAGTTTCCATGCATTGTAAAGGATACACTGTGCTGTGTGTATCCTGGGAAAGAGGGAGGGACGGCCATAGAGATGCGTGTTTCTGTGCGGTGAGGGGATTATCCATCATTTTATTTTCTGCCCTGACCTCAGCAAAGCCTCTGTGTATGACAAAGGAGATGTCTCTGTGACGAAGGGGTCTCCAGGACAACATGTGCACAATGGGTGACCAGTGAGGAGAATGCAGGGCAAAGGGATGGCTGCGGAGGAGGGGGTGACCTTGGCCAGCAGCAGGACCCTGTGGCCTAATGGCAAGCTGTGTGGGAGGTTGTGGACCTAAGATGGACATGGGACTGTGGAATAATCCATGCCCAAGACTGCAGCTTTCTCTCCAACTTCAGTGTGATTGATGACCAGTGCATAAACTCAGTCCACCACACGCAACCAGCCCCTCAACGCATCCTTAGAAACTCCCTTTCACGGTCCCCAAAGGGGAATGACCTTGTCCCCAGCAACCCATCAACTGTAATGCTGATGCGAAAAAAAAAGTTGCTTTTGTGTTGCTGCACCAGCTCCCCCCACCCCCACACAACAATATCCCAGCCTGCACCTGGTTTTTGTGACGCTCTGTCCGTACCACCCACAGGCTTACGTCAGTGATGCAGGACAAGAACTCCCAAGAGCCCCCCCGCCGCCCCTCATATTATGGCGACATCGGGGTGCCCGGAGGTGGTGCCGGCTGTGAAGGACAGGAGCAGGAAGAACGAAATATCTTCTGTTCTCAGCCCTTTCGCTGTACACGGCAGCCTGCGCTGAATTTGCCAGCACTGCAATACGCCGTGGCGGGCGTTTATCTTTCCGTGAGGTTCTGCAGTGCCTGTAAAGCCACCATTACTGATGCGAAAAGCTGTAATGTAATCCAGCTGTATCTGAGCACCTCTTACACGCCCTCGCCGTGGCATGTAAGCTGGTCAGGACAAATTACGTATGACCCGGCCCTAACACTTCCTGTATTGCATCTGTAGGCATTCAACACCTCACGGCAGATTTTACACACGCCGTGCTCTCCGGTCGAGCTGTCACTCCCGAAACTGGCCGTCCCCCGCGATCCTCCAGTGACCCTCACCCAGCACAGTAAGCATGGAGAACTCTATCTAGAGAGTTCAAGTTAAATGGAATGCTTTAATAAATCATGAGTATTAAATCAAAAAGATGCACCGAGCATTATCATACCCGTCTCAAGAGCTGTCGAGGACATTAGAATAATTTCTTTTGAAATGTTTGTTTATTTGCACATGGTGATAACCTGCTGACCTGATCGATGTGGTTGCTAAAAGGGGCAGTTAATTTGCTGCAAGTGCAAATTCCAAATGTATGTTAGTATTTAAAAAAAAAAAAAACTCAAAACCTGATCTCCTCACTGTTTTTTGTCAAATTGGGACATATTTTAAAATACACCACGCATTGCAAGCTTAATTATTCAAATTGTAGATATATGTTGTACCACATATTTTAGAAAATGTCCAATTTGGCAGCAATTTGCCGGATACATAAAATTACACTGATGATTAATTGGTGTCATATTTTCTTGCACATGAGGTGGGGCTACATTTAATAAAATCACATTTCCTGTTTTCTGTTCTTTAAAAATAGGCTATACGAGGCTGATCACATGATGTGGCATTAGCTATAGAAATCGCATGGGTCAGACGTGCATCACATACTGATGTCATACGTGTCCGCATGCGTGCATGTTGCCGCTGCCCCTAGCCGTCTCTCGACACCAGTCTCTTTGGTCTGCACAAACGGATCCTGACAAAGGAGACTGGCCGTGAATATGTGATACTGGTGACGTCACAGGTCCGTCGCCCAGCCATATATATGTACAGTGCGACTACAGCCAGTGAGATGAACACTGTCGTGGGGTGGAGAGCATGGTAGGGTTGATAAATCAGGGGCTACCAGTGACAACAAAGATGAGAGTCCCTGGCTGGTAGCACTTTTGATGGGGATAGTGAAGATAGAGTGAGAAATTGTGTTAGGAGCAGAAGATAGTTCGTGTCATTGCTCCCTGACATGTCCGAATACAAAAAATAAATAAGCACACATATAGAGACAGAAGAACCGTTCCTGCTGCATCGCAGGATTTGCTCCTCTCTACCTGTTCGGAAATCTGAACCATCTAAGGAATAAACAGGTTGCGATTGCTATTGTGCTCCGCTGTTGCAGAAGAGATGCATGCTTGCATTAGAGGTTATAGCTTGGACCCCTGGGAACAAACATGGAGGGCAAAGACTGTAGCAGACACTGGAAACACCTCCAGGAACAAGAAGTCCTATTGAACAGACAAGTGGGGGCTACAGGATGTGAGATGCTTCCTCATGCTAGTATATCTGGTAAATCCATGACTGAGAATCCATGTTTCATTATCTCTCAGCCTATTGATTATTTTCCAGGACTACTCCACCATCATGCCATCTAACATGAGGTTCCTCAGCCCTGCTTCTTCCATTCATTATTGTGCAATGAAACATAGAAGAAATGGAGTTTTGGTTTCTGGGTTATAAAGGACGATGCAACCATGAAACCATGATGTTACCATGAAACTGCCATTTGTTCTCATGTGGATCATTCATTTTGTTTGTCATTAACCAAGTACTTTTGAATTTAAAGCTGAGCTAGGTGGGGTCAGTATTTCTGCTTAGTTATTATGTGGGAATGAGGTTCTGTTAGGTGCAACAGATCTGCAGTTCAGCTTTGTTTATAGTGAGCAATCCAGATTGGTAGACACGAGTGAACGGCCTGCGATCAAGGCGTGGAGAAGTTTCAGTTATATTTTATGACATCACATAAAATCGTGAAAAAGGGTGTGACACAAAACGGTGCCTTGAACAAACAAACTACTAGCATTTCTGGGACAGAGGAGGCAGTCGCTGGTCTGAATCTGAAGATCTACCCACTTTTGGACTGTGATAGGGAGGTAGAGGGTTCCAAACAAACGCTGGGAGAGCACAGTAACTTCATAGAAACATGGCGCCGGATACAAACACACTTGTTCATAAGCACATGATTAAACTTGCTAAATGCACAATTAGATAACAGTTTGGAGAAGGGGCTATGGAGACAGGCATGGATTACATGTACAACCCAATATTGCAGTTTCTAAATCAAACAAATCCCCGAGCTGGATCCAGGAGGGATCGCTTCCACGGTGAAGTCTGCGGCACTGATGTTACACTAAACTGAGACAGAACAAGGACTATAACTTCCATCTGCCTTTCCTCCTTCATAAGCTTTCTTCAATTTCTTACATTTTTTTCTACATTTTACACTTTAAACGTTCTAAATTATGACTAGAACTCAAAATTAAAAATTAAACCACAAAGAACAGCAAACATTAACACATTATATAAACAATAACACAATTAGATGATTGATTAGAGCAACATAAAGCTCTTAAACATTATCAAGAAATTACTGTTTGTCACCAGTATCATCTGAAAATGTCCTCTGTAACTGTTAGTATTTAAGAACCTACGACTGGGAATTAAATGCATCAAACAACTGGCTGATGTAAATCGTTTTTCTCTTTATTGAATAACAACATAAAATTGGCCAAACATAAAATGGAGCAGCTTCACTGAGTATCTTATTTTGCAGCATTAAAATGTAACCATTGTATATTCAGTTATATACAAGAGGATGTAGGACCGTGGAGACCAGCAATGCACAGGGAAAATGCAGATGAGGTCACATGCACACATCATGTGGTTCACAGGAAGGCCTGCACTTTACCACCCACTAAAGGCTGTGGACTCTTCTGAACCTAGTTCTTCTCTCATGCCACATATTTAGGCAATTAACCTTAAGTATTTTTATACTCTAACCTATACAAGTAATTCAAGGAGAATACTATTTTTCAGGCAGTGCTTTCAAAAAAAATGAATGTGGATGATATATTTGAATTTCCTGTGCGTAATTTGTGACTTCTTGGGACCGGTTCCAGATTCACCCACAACCTAGACTGGGAGAAGAATTTGTAAGATTTGTGTTTCCGTTATTTTAAATTGGTCTTATGCTACTTAGAATTATATGTGCAGTCTTTCCTAAAATGATTTTCCCATTCAGATCCGCTTACCATCTGCATCGTCCCTGGTCACTGCATTAGGTGTGACACTCTCCTTTTATTAAGATACCTGGTATTTGCCCAAACAGTAGGTGGCAGAAGCTAAGCAGGTGAGAAGGGCGCTCTGCCTCCAGGGCTGCCCTTAGCTGATGGTCCAGCAGCCTCATTCTAGCACCTGTTTCTGTAGTGATTCTGTCTTACAAAACGACAGTACAAAAGCAAAACTTTAAGGTGAACATTTAACAGCATTTTAGGCAAACTCTATATAATGGGCTGATAAACATATCTGTGTTAAGTTTCTGAATGACTATCATTTTCAAGCTGATCTTTATTTACATATTGCATATACCTAAACTATGATAGTGTACATCACATTGCACATAACACATTTAAGTGATAGTGTATCTTAGAAAAATAGTATCTCGTACTAGAATAAAATGAACTGATTTTTTTGTATTACACAATTTACAACCAACAGCAGACATACCACCACTGTTACTGCAAATAATAAGATACAAAATAATACACAAAATGCAGGTGAAAAGGAACAGGAAACAACCGTGATAACCATAAATGCACAAAACTACGGAAGTAGATAAATGTTGCTTAGGTACTATTGCTGCGGTATTTACTTCCGTAAAGCTTTTAATATAAATAAAATCTTGCACTGTTTACATGTTCATTAGTCATTTATATTTCTTTATTGATTTGCACTAATAAATAACTTGAAGTAAAACTTTCTTCACTTCCTTAAACTGGAAATAAACACAATCAACGTGGCATAAACAAATGGCGATATTTTCCATAGATAACCCATTAACCTTTAATCCAGTGCAGTTATCGGTTTATTTTTGTTTCAAGGCTAACATGAAAAGCATGAACTGGTGAGTAAATGCAGAATAGCTGTTTATGCAAGCAAGGATAAAATGAACGGTGTTTACTACAAGAAATTTGGTCCATTGGCAGTAATGCATTTATCTAACTCTTATATTGCACCGTCGATTTTATTTTTTCGTACTGAGCACGGTATAATATAGAGTAAGTAATGAAAAAAAATACTTATTTTAATGATACAAGCTACCGTAAACTTACACCACGCAAGGAAATCTACTGCTAAATTTCGAATATCCTTGGGATGCGTAATTATTAAATATTTTTCGATTAAATGAAACCATATACGCAATTTCCAAGTTACAACTTTTGCTTCTGCATCGTGAATATATTATTAAATAAAAATACGTATAAAAATTCATTTATTTGATCGCGTAATAACATTTCAAGTTATTTCAGCAAAACAGTATGGTCTTGGTGTGTGCAGACTGCTGCAGCGCATTCACCAGGCAAGTGTACCTCCTTTAGATTAAACCAATAAACCAGTAAAAAGGGCTGCAATGACCACGACGAATGGCTCTGGAATACGTTTCTCTTTCAATGTGTGCATTAAAGATGCATGAGACTCTCGGTTCATATATATCGAATTCTGGCTTAACACATTTCCAATACTTCTATTCCTTCAAAACATTTAGGCCTATATGAATAATACGAAACTTTCTAGCGGTCTAATTAGGACGAACCGAAGCATTTACAATTATAATAAAGGCGCTGTAAATATTTCACACATTTCTTTTCTGGTGTAGACTCTGTTTTGAACTACGCTCACGGTCAATCTGAAATCGTATTCAGCTATAGCAAAGGAGAGAACCTAGAGAGACACACATTTATATACCATGTACGTTAGGCTATATGGCAAGATTCCCCAACACACAAAAATTGAGCAAACAGGCCTATAGCATATTTAGATTCTCGGCAATTTAAAAACGTAGGTTATTTTCACGATCTCAGTGTATAACTACAATGTTTTTATTTAATGTATAAAATATTAACTTCGACAGAGTTATCAACTACAATTTTACACATCTATGAAACATACTTACCTGTAAACAAATATTTGCTTCCTACGCATATAGAACAACAATGTAAAATATTTACTGACGATCAGGGGCCCTTGTTTTATGGATTATCTTATTTTTATGTATGCAGGAGCTGTTTCAGTTAACGACATCACCAAACAGGAATCAAAGTTTTCTACTACTCCTGACTCGATGTCTCTATATTTTAATCCCGTTTAATGGGAAAAGGCAACGATTATCAACGATGAAGTCTCCAGTTTCTAAGTCGAATAACAAATGCCTGTATCTCTTTCGATTACCTTTCATAATGACGTAATAAAACACCTAAGAAATGCTCGTGTCAGTAAGAAAATCTTGATATTTATGTGCTAGACCCTCAAAATATTCTTAGATAAACGTAATTTCCATAGGAAACAACCATGGTATCGCACAAAAATAAACTATATAAGCTGGAAAAAGATGTCTGGCTTACTTATAGTTAAAGAAGGCTCTTGTTTTAAAACACTCGAGAATAATACTCATTATAAAAAATACTGACTTGTCAATGAAGAAACGGTTGTCTTCATTGACGCGAGTAGGCCTATAGACAAACCACAGGCATCACGTGCTAAGAATATCCTTTTTAAAATGTCAATTTCACGATCATTTCGAGTTTCGATTCGTATTATGATTCGCACCATTTCCAGAGCCCTGGATTTTTACTTTTGCTCAATTTACTCGTGATAGTTCAGAAAAAAACTCCTAACTATAAGAATGTTGCTAGACATTAATTTTACGGAAAAACTAATCACTGAAAAAAAACTCCTCGAATGTGTGATTTTATTAATTGGGCTGTTTAAGATTTTATAGACTGTATAATTATTTTATATTGAAGAGTGGTTTTGAGATATAACTTTGGTATGGAGTCTACAATCGTGCAGGAAATTAATTCCATATTGCAGTATGCCTACAATGAAATATAATTAACTACAGCTTCATTAACAATTGCTTGACATTCGGCACACACAGGACCTTTCATAACTCCTCAGAAAGTTAATTTCTTCGATTTTCAACAAAATTGACTGTGGGTTCACAAACTTGCCAAAGAGTTTAAAACCGTTTCTGTTGCACCGAACAAAATATAACTCGGAGAAGGATGATACTCGCGGTATAAAATGTAAATCAGGCGTGTATCAGCGGAGAAGACAAAGATGAACTCGAATCACCGGCAACAGATGTCCAGGCACAATTCTTGGTTTGTTATTAGAAATTGTACAAGAATTGCGTTTGGACAATCAGCTGCAGGGATCCACAAAGTCTCTTCCGTAAATATGTGACTTATTTAACAACGGTAATTTTTTTTAATGCTGTGGGACTTTTCTGGTTTAGTCAACTAAAAAAACAATAATTTATACCCATAGATTCATAATGTTTGTGAATTTGCTTGCTAATGATGAGCGTAGTTGAAAAGCACGCAGCAAAGAAACCGTGACCATCATGTATATCCTGCTCTTCTATCAGGTATTTTTTAGAACCAGATAGCAAAATAAACTCTTCGTGTCGAAAATTTTCAAACCCTTAATGTTAAGAATACATGGTCTTGGCATCCTAATGTCACAAAATAAAAATAAATCCCTCAAAAAGAAGTTGACAGCATGCACTGTCAACGAGGCAAATCTAGAGACCTTAGTTTGCATGTAAATTAGTGAACGCCAATGTAAATACTGTGTACACATGAAAATCACAATAGGTCTGCCAAATACCCTGGGAACATAAAAAATAGATTCCGTCGCAATGCAGTTTGCTGTTATAAAATCGCAAAAGTAAAAGCAGGCCTTCTGTCTGAACATATTTGGTGATTCTGAAAACCTGTTAAATGAAAAGTCTTATCAGAAACAAACTTCGAAAACATTCTCCAGCATCCCATGGCTGACAAAAATCTATTATTTGTCAGCATCCTTCCGGTACCCGGCGTTTTTCTGTGCTTCAGTGCACGAGTAAAGAGAAATACTTTGAAAACCGAACAGCAAACGACACCTTCTTGAAAGTCCAGTTCCGCCTGCGCTTCGCCATTTCTGCACCTGTAAGGCGCTTTTTCGAGTGTGTAGTCTCCCACATCGCGTTATCGATGAGAGTGAAACAACCAGGCTGTCTGATGGTTTATACGCTGGCGGTTAAAACCGATACCCCTGTCTTTAAATGCATAAAGTTTATTGCTAAAATTGTAAAGCCGTCGATGGATAATCTTGCGCTGATGCCATAGAGAAAACTGGCCGGTACGTGTACGGAAAAAAAGAGAGTCCCGCACGCTAAAATACAGTTTCTCACGTCGTTCGTTTGTATCCCCACTACTGCTCAGAGGAAGAAAAAAAGGAAGGAGAAAAAAATACAAATTTGAGAGGCATTAAGAAAGCTACGAGGAATATCAGATCGTTTAAGTCGCAGACTCCGGCGATGACTTGATGGGACGCCTGTTTCAGAATGGCACTGGCTTGCTGCTCTGCCTTACGAAAGCTTTTCTTGGGTACCCTAACAATAACGGTGTTGCTGAAGAAGAAGGCGAGAGAGAGTGGGGATGGTCTTCGCTTGGTACGGAATTTGAATAACACCACGGGGTGATAAATGTCCATTGTGCTGTAGAAGTAATGAATCTCCACTGTCTCGTACAGCGCACAAGCCAGCAGCTGCGAACGAGGGACCAACAGCCTCTTAAAGATACAACAGTCCCTATTTTCTATCCACGGCAATTACAATACAAACATTGTTTATTCAGCGCCAAAACGCACTTCCAGCCGTACATGACGTCTGTTGTGTTTTCTGTTTTATTCTGACGGAGAAATAACTGTGCAACGCTGTAACCAGGCACGTACAATTTAAAAGTCTTTTGCATTCATTTGCACTCAAAATACCCAGAGTATACGTATACTAATTATCTGCACTGTTATTCATAACAACAATGCAACTATTTAGGGCAGTATCTGTCCATACATGTATTGAGTTTTAATTTAAAAAATTGACTCTGGATAAGATTTTTAGAGTTTCACAATCTGGGCCAAGTGAACACTGATTTTGCCGAGATGGCATCGGAGCACTATTTGATCGGGCTGTTTGGAACGTGCACAGCAGAATCTGTTAACGTGAAAACGTGATCACTCTTTGTGTTAAATGAATACTGACGGTTTTTTATTTCTAGCTTACTGTGGGCGTTCTTTTAATTAATACATGCCAATTAAATTACCACAATTAGTCTGTTATTGTATAGTTACTTAACGATCAGCCATGAGTGGAAACAAACTTTTCCCCCGATATTACAACGAGAAGACCAAAGAGGCCTACTGGAAGATCTGCAAACGCTACGGAAGCACGTCGGCAGCAGCGCTGTGCTGGTGCCTTAGTAGGTGGGTGTAATGTTATACCGTATAATTGCGCAAACCCACTTCTGACTGGTACGCATTCTGACATTTTTAGGTGGTTATACGGTAAGCGAGGCGGGTATACGCCGTATACCTGCATATACCCACCACTAGGCTGCACCTTTCATCGGCAGTGCTAAGCCTGATGGTGATTTCCTACTCCCTCTCTTGGTGACGAAAAATGTCCACTGCCAGTTTTCTTCTATATGAATTACGTCTTTCGGTACAAAATGATTAAGAAAATGTTAATAGGAAAGCCCAGCAAAGCACTGAATTGCATGTTATTTAAGCGGTTAACAAACAAACAAATAAATAAATAATGGAAAAACTGAATGATTTAAAATAATATCCTTTGGAATTGCTTCCTATTTTTCTGTGGTGGATCCACACAAACACAACACATCAAATTCAAATATGGAACAAAAAGGGGATAAAAGAAAGTCAAGTTTTTAATGCCATCTCCAAGCCAAACATGAGCGGTAACACAAGCCACACCACACTGATCCAATGGAAAGTATCCGCGATACTCGTGACTTGGCTTGTCTGGAGTCCCAATATTCACACATAAACACACGATTAACACATAGTCTTATTGGTTCTCGAAGGCGTAGGGTAAATTAGCATTACTGAGTAATTTAGTTCCGAAAAATGTTTTTGCCGCAATGCGAAAAAATCGCCACAATTCGACTGCTAATTGCATCTTGCATTTTTCCTTATTTCCAGCTTAATCTTGACCCTTCACTATAACGACGCTATAGTTAGCATGTTGGCAAATCTTTATCAGACGCATAAATATAAAATAACGATACTATACAGCTATTTTTTTGGGAATTTCACCAGTTTACATTTTTAATTTTTTTAAATATGTCTACGTCCAATTACCTTCAAGCATTAACAGAACACTGGAATCTGCATATATACCAGGTAGGCACAGAAAAATAACCGTAAGAGGACACACTCCCTTTCGGGATTAGATCGTGTTTCATGTGAGAGCAGATGTATTAATTGACAGTGATGTCATGTGTCTCAGTCCCATTCCACAGCAAAGCCCTAGTTCCTCCTTTTCCTTCCTTCGATGCTCCCTTTCTTGAATAAATAATTTCCAGCTACCGCCATCGGCTTAGACCCTCCTCCTTAAAGACGTCCCCGTTTCTTTTCACACGTCTCACTCCAAAGATGGGCCCGAGTTAACCTTTCATGTGCCTCAGGATAACTTCCCATCGCTCGCTTTCGTTGCTCATTTGTTCCTTAAAGAGCCAGCCCGCTGTCGCCCTTTCACGGCTGTGTCAGGATAATTTAGTAGGAGCGGTCCGAGATCGAAGGAGATTATGGCGATGAGGACCGAGGCATACGTTAATTATATTTACCCCTGGGAAATGGGCACTGGATGAGTCGCTATTCATCAAAGCGTATTTCACCAAGTGGCTCCAACTTTGTATCGCTTTTGAAATATTGTTATACCCTTTGTTCACAGTCACTTCGGGAAGTAATATGGCTAAGCTTACACGTGAAAGGATTTTCATGGAAGGGCCCTACTGTTATTTTTCAATAGTGTGTATGTGGAAACGGTATATGAAGACCTTAATTAAAATTAATGGAAAACAAAACTGAGACAAGTCCTTATATTAAGATTTATTCATGCTACATATGTACCTCATACATGTGCAATAATATATAACATAATATAATAGGTAGGTTTCACAGAATTCATGATATAAATGATCTATGGATATTTATGTCTAATAATATGAAATACCTTTTTTAATGTTTATATTGCAAGTGAAGACTTTTCACTCCTCTTCCTTCAGAGACTTGGGATAAAGAATCCTAATGTTTACAGTATGCCTGTAAGTACACTATCATGTGTTTCCATTCTTTGATGCGCATCATCTGTTTACCTGGTTGTAGTAAATGTACAATGGCAACTGCCCTCCCCTAAAAGTGGC
>JAODJW010000040.1:32231731-32243689 GCA_026777045.1 Hyperopisus bebe | reverse complement strand
GGTAAAATACTCGGGGCTAGACTTAAAATACTCTGGGCTATAGCCCTGAGTGATCAGACCTAACGATGCGTGTTTGTAGTGTTTGCATTCTCTCCCCCGTGTCATCATGGGGGTTCCTTTGGGTTCTCTATGGTTTCCCCCTACTGTCTAAAAACATGCTAAGGTTAATTGAAGTTGCCAAATTGCCTGGAGGTGTGCAAGTGTGACTGAATTGTGTGTGTTTGCCCCGTGATGAGTTGGCACCCTGTCCTGGGTTATTCCCTGCCTTGTATCCATAGCTTCTGGAATAGGCTCTGCATAGGACAAATGGATATAGAAGATAGACAAATGAGTCAGAACATGCGAACTCCACACATACAGAGTGTAGGTGGGGTTCAACCCTCAACCAAAGAAAGGACATTTGAGATCGAAGTAATTAATATAATCATGATTCAAAACCTTCTGCCCAAAAACTCCGCTATTCATAATTCTTATGTGTATGTAAAGGTTCACATTGCACTGACGTAAGTTTTATGATCATCAGCAAATGTAAGGCACCTTGTTGTCAGTCTACAGCTGTGCCAATGTGAAAGTCACATGGCAGCACAGAGCAAAGCTATTACTGAAGCAAGTTTTATTGGATGCTCATATTTAAGGGATCAGGGGTGCGTTTCCCAAAACCTTCTTAACGCTACGTCGTTCATAAGTTCTACCTTAAGTCTCTGACGTGTTTCCTGAAACGTTCTTAGTTAAGTATATCTTCTCTAAGATATCCTTTCATAAGGTTGGTCTGAGCCTCTCTTACAGTAGCTATCTCATCACTATTGTTGGTTCATACTGCTCACTTAAATAAAATTAACATTGTTAAGGATACAATTTCATAACCAAACATCACTTAACTAAAAAATAACTGATCCATATGATAAAATGACTTTCCCTGATACATGACTACAGTCTTCATTAGGTTTCCTCCTTGTGCTCTGAACGCACAGCGGATTGGCCTCATTAATGAGCAGGGATGAGTTCCCCAAAGCCTTCTTAATGCTACATCGTTTGTAAGTTCTATGTTAAAAGCTAGAACTTATGAACAATGTAGCATTAAGAAGGCTTCGGGAAACTCACCCCAGATTCATAATGAAACATAAGGAACGTGCTGTTGATTATGTATTTATTTATTAACTGAGAAGGAGGGGGGGGGGGGAGGGTCTGCCGATATTGAGGTGGATTCGTTCCCCATATTTCTGATGCCCCTGCAATGCACACCCCTCTCCAAATGTACCAAAGTCATAACGTATGAAAACTTTAACTCATGAGGTTGATAAGAGTCGGCACTGCAGGTTTATTTACATATTTCTCTAATATATTTTCCCAAAAAAAGCCCCCTGGAAAAGTCCTTAGTGGTCAATACTGAAGCACATGACCATTCTCTTATAAGACAGTAATGCAACTTTTCTTTAGGCCATTGTGCTATTGCTAGTCCCTTTGTCGATAACATGCACACATATTGGTGCACACACGTGTTTTATAGAACAAAATAAAATATAGAATAAAAGTACACTGGTGATACTACAGTCTAGGGAGGTGGGTTCGTGCACCCAGTCAGCGAAAACCATATTTATCATTAGATGATTCAATTTGTTAATTTTGTATTTTATTTCAGGTTCTCCCCAGTTCTGATTATTGCAATATAGTGAAGCTTTCCTGCAGTGTTATATTTACAGAAATCACTGCTTTCTCTCATGCGGCAGTCAAGGATTTGCTGCATGGAGGCAACAATCAATTTTCAAGCCATCGATGTTAACCAATCAGCGCCTTTTAAGGTCACATTTAAGAAGCCCTCCCTTAAACAATCTCTTCAGAGATTGTTCGGGAAACCAATGAAAAAGAAATACCTTTTGTAAGATATATTTTTAGAGTCTTTTGTAAGATGCTAAGAGTCATCATCATTGGGAAATGCACCCCAGATATTTACGTAGCAGTCTTACCTGGGTATGACTGAGAGGGCTCTGAGGGCAGATAAGGAGGTGTTTGTTAGAGGGCATTTAAGGGGGTCCATGGGGGTGTATTGGCTGGTTTTGATTGTTGGGGGGTTACCCATAATTTACACCCATGAGCTCAGGTGTTTTCTTGTTTATACTTGAGGCATGGTGACTTAGCACCAACACCGTCAATGGATTCCCGTGACATTAGTAGCTATGGGAGGGAAAATCTTGCAGGTATCACCACAGGAAAGGGACCATTAGTTCATAGGAGGAAACAGCATGAAGTCTCAACTGTGGCAAGAACAATCAGCCCAACAAACAGACACTGCAATGTAAAGGGAAACTCTAGAATACCTACAAAAATAGGCAAAATTCTTGGTTGGTGAGATTCTTTGACGGTCTTTGCCAACTTGTGGGCCACATTTTATTGTCCAAACAGATTATCGCGATAATAAATACTAAACTATCAAAAGCATCTGTTGCTTCCATAGTTTGGCTGGATGACGCAAAAAATAAAATAAGCAGTGTGCAGTTTGCTGTTACAGTGCTAAAAGATGTTCTTTTATGCTTAGTTGGTTCATCTCTAGTCATAAAATATAGATCAAAACAGACATTGTGCACACTGCCACCCTCCAGGAGCTGCAATCTGGTAAGACCTCCATCTCAGGGATTTCCACTTATGACTTATGGTACAGATGGTTAGTTTCACTACAGAAATCATTCCCAGAGGAGTGGCAGACAGACAAACATGGTCAGTAGACACAGAGATGCTCACCAGGCACTGAAAATGGATGCTATTAGAACAGCAATAAATTAATTAACCAATTTACTCTGAAGATACTTCCATATCTACACTCTACTTTGCATAATTGCATAAATTAGGTTGCTCAAGGGTTGAATAGGCAAATTGTGAATAAGCAGAGATTTTAAGCAGTGAAGAAGAAGACAGAGCTGGTCAGTAATAGAGAAGTGATCACACTTGTACAGGCAGTGTACGTTAAACATTTTGCATTTAATATTTAAAACTGTAAGACGCATAAAGACCTGAGAGCAGTTTTTTATGGTCATCTGTGATCACTGAATGTAATGTAAAACGTAGCGCGAGTCAACACACCTTCAGATCACCACCTATGATCAATAGAACATTCATTGTCAGCTGTGGATTGCTACCCATTGCAAAATTGCTCCTTTTCGTCAATGGCCATCCTTAATCAAAACCGGGATAACAATCTAAGGCAATGTTGAGTGTGTGTCGATTTATCCAATGAAACATACAGGAAGTATCAATGAAGAAATGAATCAGAAGAAATGCTTCATTTTAAGTATATTATTCTAAAAAAATATTGGGACAGTGTGTTCTCCCCAGGAATATTCTGCACTACAGAAGCAACATATTATGAAGTCTAGTTTAAAATGCTTTGTTTGACTGATATTATGTAAAGAAATATTATTGCAGTGTCATATTGTATTTGCAGTGTCATTTTGTTGCACTGGAATGGAGTTTCCTCTGACGTGTCAGTGGGGATGTTTTTCTTTCCCTGTAGTCTCACTATATAAGAAGAGTGTTCATGCCGAGAGTATGTTTCAGCATGGGTTTATTTCTGCAATCGCAGCGTGTTAGGTTGGGGTGTCTTTTGTAGTGTCAGTGTGTTGGGGCTTTGTGTCCATTGTTTGACTGTGAAATAATGTAATGAGATATTTTAGCACTCTCGTTGTCTCAGTGGGGGTTACTTTGTTGTGTCAGTGTTAGTAAGTGGTGTTCCTATTGAGGAGTCAATGTTGTAGAGTGGTGTTCTTCCTGAGAGTCAATGCCGAAGTGGGCTTCATCCAGTTGAGAAAATGTCCCTACGGTGGGACAACCCTCCAGTCTCAGCAGGTCACACTGAGGTTCTGTCTGCAGTTTCACTGTGTCACAGTTAATTTTCAGTGGGCCAGTGTGGGTTCATCTTGTAGAGTTAATATATCAATGTGGACTTAATGTGCCATTGTGGGATTCATGCAGTACCATGCAACAAACTTAATGACTCAGAGTGAGCTTCTTCCTGTGGTCCCAACCAATATGCAGGATACTTGTATTGTCCACTAGCAGTAAAACTGGGGGATCCTCTCACAGTCAAAACCATTCTCTCCTCACTTACCGATTTGTTTTCAATCCCCCTTGACTTGAATGAAAATGCATTCCTTCTCTGTTGCTGGGTGGTTGCCAGGCAACAAGAAGAGAGAAGTGCCAACAGTGGAGGTAAGAGAGACTTCAGTGTCTGGTGGGGGACCTCAACCCTTGAATGTAGCCAGGTTTCGTTGAAGAATCTTACACATCACATGCACACACACACTTCTCTCATACAACCCCAACAGGCCTTTGTCATTAAGTAGTCAGTCACAGCTTTATACTGGGGCTTGCAGTATGAATGGAGTCAGATTTTGATAAGTAGTCATTTAAAAACAAAGGGAAAACATGCATACTATCAACAAAGTGGCATTGTTTGCTTGTATAACCCCTGTTCCTGCAACATTCCTCATCCAACATTTCAGAACTATGGTGTAAGGACAATATTGGATACTTAAACACCTCTCATATATAAATGTCCTACATTTTAGCGGCATCCTCTGTCAGTAGTATTGTGGTTTATGATTTTTGTTATAAGTTCTGAATAACAAAAGCCATCATTAAATCAATAGCTGTGTATCAGTCAGTGAAAACATGTTTAGGAAAGCAAGAGTTGTAAAATGTTTAGTGATGTGCTTAGGAATAAATGGCATGGTTATGTATTCTTATATAAATGATGTATGGTTATGTATTCTTATATGTCCATTATCTATTTGGCCAGGATGCCACAATGAGGTATCTATAGGACAGTCAATGAGACTCGGTTAAGAAAAGTTCTCTGCATAACCAGCATCCGTGTCAACAAACACAAACTCTGGTCAGCATTTGTCAGATAGAGCAAAAATGGTAGTAAAGATTTCCTTGGTTGCATGAATGAAGACCCTAACTGGAAATTCGTTATGTGAGCCACACAATCCATTTTCAAACGTCTCAAAAATGTCATCCCATTGGTTTCCACTAGAGAGTGACGATAACAATGTTATTGATTAGGGTAGCTGGAGGATTTGCCGCTACATCCTGATGTTTGATCTAGCTTAGGCTCAGCCTTGGACAGAGTTTGGGGGTGGGATGCCACATCTCCTACGCTTTACAAATCCTTGCTTCAGCACATCTTTAGATTGGGGCCAGACCCCCCACTAGGCCTTGGACATGGGGCCTCAGTTGATTGGTCTGGGGGAAACTCTTTCTGAATAAATGTTGGCTCTCCCGTCTGCCCGGCCTCTGCCCCCCCGCTCCGCCCCGCCGGAGACCTCTGACCCAGCAGAGAAAAGTTATCGGGGTGACGAGTGACTCTTCTCAGGCCTGCCGATGCCGTGAGGCTGGGAAAGTGCCCCGGAGATGGGTGCGATGGATGGGGCTGGAAGGGTGAGCGGGTCATCGCACATAGAGGAGCAGGGTGGGGGCAGTGGGTGAGGCTTTGCCATGAATAGAAACCTTCCACAAGTCCACAAGTGTCTCCCACACTCCATTGTCACCATGAGTGCCCATGGTAGAGAGGGCCCCCATTCCACTACTGTGAATGTCTCTCCTCCCCCCCTCCGACGCTGCCCGTTCACCCAGCCTTCTCCTTAAACGGCATCGATTAATTTCATCATGCCCCCTTGCTCTGCCTTGTCCCTTGGCAGCACACAGTGCTGCACTGGCTTTTTCTCAGTGTCACCCCCCCGCAGACTGTGTTTGCAGACACTTGTTCGTAAAGCATGTGTTTGTGTGTGTTTTTGTGCCACTTTGAAAGGCGCAGACTTCACACGCTGCTTCTCTGGTTCTGTGTAGGAGATGCTTGAGCTCTGGAAGACTTCCTGCTGGGGACTACTGAACAGGCTCTGCCCTGGCTGTGAGCAATGCTGATATATCAGAGATACAAGCAAACCTGCATGTTTCCTAATACAGGAACATTCTGCTTGAATATTCTGCTTGGTCAAACTTTATTTTTTCAGAGTAACGGTCCACTTCCCACCACTGGCTATAGACGGACACTTTGAAAGCCATTCAGAATTGCCACTAAACACAAACATCGCAAGACATGGAAGCTCCAAAACCAGCATGAAGCAAAGTTACATTTATTCTCAGGCAGCCTGCAATAAAAGCTAATTAGATTAGTTTAATTTCAACTTTATTGTCATGGCACAATACACAAGTACTCAGAAAACAAAATGGTTTGGATCTTTTTCAAAAGTGAAAAATAATGCAAAAGTGTTAGAAACAGCCGTACAATATATACATGCGTAATAAATAAATAGGTAGTGAATGTACCCAAAATAAATGTACATCTTTAAAGAAAGATGTCTGTGTGTGTATAATTTGTATTCATAAACAACATTAGTCTGTTGATTATCAATTGAAGGTTAGAGAAGTTTTCCCCATGACCCATCCATCATCCCAGAAGTGCTAAAAAGTATTACATCAAAACATCAGACCCTTAAGCAACATGTCTAATAAAATCTCATTGTAAAGAAGCACTGAAAATTTTCCCTCATTATAAATAGCAGAGTAAAGGGGAAATAATGCCATACAATAGTGCTCCCTGGTGGCAGATTATTAAAAGTGAGCTTCAAAATCGCGTGCTTTCTAGTACCATGTGACATAATTTATCATTATTAGAAAGCAACTTCTGGAAACACCAGCCAGTGCATGCACACTGTAGTGTGAATTTGAGTCCGAAAGGATACGTATCATTCACTGGCTTTAAGATCCACTCAATGTGCTGCTTAATGCGTCGTTAGCCAGATCAGGGAGGATGTGCAAAATCAAGGATGAGCTGAGTACCAAGAGTCACAGCCGCAGAGTGCTCTACTGGTTGGTTGAAACAAAACCTTGGTCTGGATTTGTACTTTTGGGGCCTGAACTTTCCACCTCTGTCTGTAACGTATTACTACTTACTGTGAGTAACACAGCTGGTAATCTTTGGGCCTATTTTTAAGGCTCAGTCTCCTCATCATGTCATTCTGAAAGACTTAGATTGGTTAGGTATGTAGATCATGGCTTTTATGGGCTGGGTTCGATATGTCCACGTTTTATTTCTGGGTTTTGGATATTTTGGCCGTCATTTTGTCACCGGCTTTTCAGTTTGTGGTTAATTGCAGTCTTAGTTAGTGGGACTTCTGTAGCTGGCGGGACGTTGCAACGTGTTTATTTGTTTTTGCATTTATCTATTTGATTTCACACCAGTTTCCTGAACTCCTGCACTGTATTGTTTAGTGGTCTGTATTGTTTAGTGGTCCTGCACTGTATTGTTTAGTGGAAATCTGGCATTAAGGATGGACAGACCGGTTCGGGGGTTAGGGTTAGATATTTTAAATATAAGAGTTAGATATTCTTAATATAGATATTTTACATATAGATATAGATATTTTACATATCTACAATGTCATTTCTACACAATCCAATGCAATCTGACGTGAATTCGTGTACCAAGCATAAAGTACTATAAAAAAAAGGACACCATATACATAAATTTGGCATCCTGGAATATACAGATATGCCTAATTGCTTTCCCTGCACAGCTCACTGTAAGTAGTGATGTGCATCTCCCTCACATGCACTACCAACGATCCAATGCATTAAAGATGCATATGACTCAACTACCAATGTGCTACGATATGTTTCACTCCATTTGCGATACAGTGAGATTCCACATGATTTTATTCAGCATAATGCTATGCACCTCAATACGGTACCGATAGTTTGACAGCAGTGGAGAACTGGTGATGGGAGAGCGCGCTTGGGAAACGTTTTTTTTTCTTCAGAGATGGGGAATCCATTTAAATATATAATTATGGCATATATTTCTAAATAATAAAGACATAGGGCCTCTACTAATTCTTAAATATTAATTAATCAGATTTTACTGATGCAAAAATGTTAGAAACGAGGCGTCCCGAGATCTCCCCAAATTTTTTTAATCAAGGCAATCGCACCGTTGATAATCGGTGAATCTTACCATCCCTAACTGTACATCATTCTCAGTGGTTTATAGGGTCCCATTATGTTCTAAATGAAATTACGCCCCATTTGCATGGGGTGAGAGTTTCTGGCAGTTCACGTTGGGACCAGTGTGACAACAGTGAGGAAGTGGGAGGAAACATCAGACTTGCTAAAACCAGCTCAGAAAAATATAGGCCTACTTATTGCTTTTTCAAAACGTTAAACAATTAACAGAAAACAGTTGAGTGCAGCTTTGGGGCAAAAAGTAATTATTAAAATAATAATAAATTATATAATTTCATAAGCCATAAAAGGTAAATAAATAACATGGTTGTGCAGTACTCGATCCCATCGCCAGGATTAGGCGTTTGAATTCCGCCCATTCTTAGCACACATATATCTGGGATGTTTTCCCGTCTTCCTCTGTTCTGGTTTCTTCCTGCCATCTCTAAATTTCCTAATCAATGAATAAAAAGCGACTGTACGAAGTGCCATGCATATGACTGGATTATCAGTTTTAGTCTTTGCATGGCTATTCATAAAACACACAGCTGTGCAGCTTTAAGTTTCACAAACACAAGCCTAACAGTATATTTCATGGACAATAAGCAGTGAGAAGAGAGAAGAACAAGAGTATTCTCTGTTTATTTCCCAGAAGCACTCATCTAATGCGCTATCAGGATCTATGCAGGTCTATGTGCACTATTCTAGGAAAAACAAACCATAAACACCATTGCAGCACACAACTAAGCACTGGACACACAGCCAGAGAGGAGTCTAACTCACAAGCCTGGAGCTATGAAACCATAATGTTACCCACAGAGACCCTACTCTATTTGCAAGTGGAACCCAAATAGAAGCAAATCTGATTTAAAAACATTTTTATTGCTTTTACTGTTTCATTTTCACTTGCTTCTAAGTATATATCTGTGTGTTAGATTTAATATTATTTCATCGGTTTTTTTTAATAAGTGGAAAAGTAAAATAACATAGGCTTTGCTTAGTAGTTCATTTTCGGTCATTATCCTGTCCCTTTAAATGTGGCACATTTTGTTTCTGTGTACGCTCTCAGTTGCCGTAGTGACGCTTGGGTACTTTCATAAGTTGCAGCATTCCGTCAAGGTGCAAATCGGAATTTCCCGGAAGGGTAGTAGTAGGAATTACTATGCCTCCGAAGAGTAAGGGCAAGAATAAAAGTTCAGATAAAACGAAGAAGGATGACACGAATTCACGGGGGAGAATCTCTGAGGGGCCGCTGACTGAAGTTGATAGAGAGTATTACCGGGCGCAGATAGCGGACTTGGAGCGCCGGCTGCAGAAGTGAGTGACGTCTTTGATTTGGTGCGTAGTTTTGCTGCAATCTCATATAAAGCGATGGCATGACTGCTTCAACGCCGTTAAAATAGTACACCAAACCCTATGCTAACCTCTTTCTAAGTAACACATGTTGAATAGAAATGTAAAATGAAAATACAAACTTATTTTAAAAAAGGTACTTAAAATGTAGTATTAATATGACTAACACATGCCTCATTTTAGAATATAATTTTATTGTACAATATAATTTACTTTTATTTGCCTTGGAATGGCTCAGTGGGTTAAGTCTCTTTACATATGACCGGAAGGTCGGCGGTTTGAGTCCGAATTCCGCAGAATAGTCACATGTCTGTGGGCCCTTGAGCAAGACCCTTAATCGCCAACTCCATGGGTGGCTCTCCTTCACTGCCAAGCTTGATCTCACCTACATATGTGTCTGCGTGTCATGGAGGGCAAGATGTGGTAGGCGAAAAGAGAATTTCCCCACGGGGATTAATAAAGTGTCATTATTATTACGATGTTCAAATAGCATTTACATCTGACCTGTAGGGGGTGCAATTTCACTCCGTGCACCCCCAGTAAAATCGCCTATGGTTGCCTCTCTTCAGGTACCAGCACAAATGCGATGAATTGGAGGTGAAGCAGAGGGACTTCCACATCCAGTACAATGATTTGGAGAAAGAGAAGGAGGACATTGTACATTACCTGAAACGCTCTTGTGCCCAGAAGGAGAAGGAGCTGTTAGAGCTTTCCGAGGAACTTGCAGAACTCCAGAAAACCAAGGATGCAGCAAGGGACTCCTTTGAGAGGCAGCTGGCTCAGCTCCAACAAGAGTTCCAGCAGAGCAAGGACCAGCTTAGTTCAGAGAACACGGTTCTAGGTGAGGAGCCTCTCGTTTGTTTTCAGGTGAATATCATGCATAAAGCTAAACATTGATACACAGGATGTAAGAATAATACAGACACACACACACTCTGTACTCACACACATGACATCAATCAATCCTATATGGCAATAATGAGTAACCACACATCCATATTTAAGAGTGCACAGGTATAAATGCTGTTCTAGTAACCTGAAACCCAGCACTGGGCGATGGAAGGGGAATTGGCACTGTGTGGTTAATTCTGGTGTTTTCTGTTCAGCTGGCAAGCTGGCTGCTCTGGAGGAGTTTCAGCTGCAGAAAGAGGAGCTGATGGGAAACCTTTCAGCCATGAAGGAGCAGCTGGAGGAACAGAAGGAGGAACACAGGAATGTCATCTATGACCTGGAGAAGAAGGCAGTGCTGGACAATGACAGGTCTGTTTAGGTGTTCGGGATGTGTCCTTGATGTTTGCATATAGCCAACTGATCAGCAGGATGCACAAGGATACATCCTGTTCTGTCCGTGAGTCCATTTTGTGCTCCCCCTACAGGTTTAAAAAGGAGATGCATGAGCATGTCACTTCTGTGGCGGCCGAGTTCCGGCGCGTCTCAGACAGGAAGATGCCATTGACGACCATGAGGGCCATCAAAGAGAATGTGTCTCTGACAGCGCAGCTGCGGAATCTATCCGAGAAGAGCCAGAAGCTGATGGAGGACAACCAGGCCCTGAGAGAGAAGCAGAAGACACTCAGGCGGGAGCTGGAGGTGTTGGAGCCTTTGCTAAAGAAGACGACCTTCAAGAGTGTCTGCAACCAGAAGGTAGAACTTGAAATTCCTGGCTATGATAAGCCTAGTCTAATGTACAAACATAACCTGACATGGGACTTATCTATACATCCAGATACATGTCACTAATCTAGTACAGGGTTATGGTGAGTCTGAAAGCTACCCCAGGAAACACAGAGACTTCCAGCAGATCAAAATTAAGCTCAAAGAAAATATAGTATAGCACAGTGTTTCCCATTCCGGTCCTCAGAGACCCACAGTTGGTCCGCGTTTTGGCTCCTTCCGAGCCCCCTGCCAGACGGCCCGGATTTTCAAAAACATGGACTATCTGTGGGTCCCCAAGGACTGGATTGGTAAACACTGGTCTAGCATATTTGGCAACAGGTCTACGCTACAATATAAATTGTTTACGTAGTAGGGCTGAAATGATGCTGTGCAAAAATGCATTTTTTTCCCATTATTTTGGAATTTTCAATCGAACGTCCAGCACCTCATGTTTGGGAGAATTACAGTGCTACACTGACTAACTTTAGTTTAGGTATTAAATCAAGATGCTTATTTCAACAACAACAAATATTGTTACAAAGTCTTATCAGAAAATTTGTTTTCTCTTGGCCCTCGTGGTCTATCTGGTTATTCCAAAGATGGTTTTAGTGAGCCTGACTTCCCACTGAGCCACTGTAAGGAACTGGACCTCAGGTGACTGAGGCTTTATTCTTTACAGTAGAGGTTCCAACCCCCAATCCCAGTCTGAGGTCAGTATTACACTTGGCCCCTGAGTATTAGGGGTTTTGGGGAGGGATTGGCTAGATTTTGGGAATCCCAATTTTAAGGTTTATTTAAACATTGCCTAAAGGCCACTTTCTCTGGTCCAGGTGATTCAGCAGCTGGCTGAGAAGTGTAAGCAGCAACAGGAAGAATTAAAGGAGCATGAGAAGAGTGACAAACAGCGCCTCCAGCTGCAGGAGGACCACAGTGCATTACGGCAGGATCTCAGTA
>JAODJW010000040.1:32181528-32205929 GCA_026777045.1 Hyperopisus bebe | reverse complement strand
GATCAGCAGGTTAGGGTGCTGTGCCTGTGATCAGCAGGTTAGGGTGCTGTGCCTGGGATCAGCAGGTTAGGGTGCTGTGCCTGTGATCAGCAGGTTAGGGTGCTGTGCCTGTGATCAGAAGGTTCAAATGCCACAGTCAGCAGAGTGATTTCAGTGCTGGGCCCCTGACTGAGGCCCTTAAACTCCCGTTTCCTCCAGAGACTCTCCAATCCTGCTTCCTCAAATATGTACATTGCATTAGATAAATAAAATGTGAATGTTGTTTAAGATTTTAACTAAATATGGCAGATATTAAACTTGAATACATATTAAAGCAACAACTGTCTACCATACCACTCTTTCTGCACAGAAAATCTCTCTATAATGTGATGCAGTTACTGTCGATGTGATGTTACCACAGGAATCTGTGTATACCGTGTGTTTATATACGTCTACAGACTGCGCCTGTGTAGCACATCTTTATATGTCTGTGTGTGTATTATGTTTATATTACACTGTGGGGACCAAATGTTCCCCACATGTTCATGTTATCTGTGTGTGTGTGTGTGTTCGTGTGTGTATGTGTCTGTGTGTATGCGTGTCTGTGTGTGTGTCTATGTGTGTCTGTGTGTGTGTGCGTGGGTGTGTGTGTGTCTGTGTGTGCGTGCGCGTGTTTGCTAGATTATGCATGACCTTCGTTTTTAGGTTTATTTTGTCCTTCTTGAAACCATCCATCCTGTCATCTGGGACTTCGGCTCAGCCAGGAAAGACTTCTTCACCAGACGGAACCTTTTGTTGTAGCTGTGTTTTGGTCCTGGATAGGCCTTGCCGACAGCCCCGCTACAGGTACGGAGTATCCATCCAGCTGCTTCTGGCTTACTGATGCCCTGGATGATTTAATGAGCACCTTGATGCGTGAACCGTCCTCCTTTCTGGGAGGAGATGCTCTGCTCCGGGGACGTGGTATCTATATCAGTGCATCTCTGATGAAGTTGGTTTGGCTGCCAAATGAAAACGAAAAGCTACCCGTACCGTTTACCTGGTTACGATTCCAGAACCTTAAAGTAACACATGCACCCCCCTCCCGACCCAACTATCAGCTGAAGGGCTTCACCTTCTTAGAAGCATCAGTGGTGAAAGGGGGGTGCTTGTCCTGTCTGGACTTCTATGTTCCATGTAATCTGTAACAGACACACCCCCTCCCCCGTCTGCTTGAAAGAGGAACTGCTCCCCCGAGAGGAGCTGCTCTGCTGGGAAGAGTGACTGTGTAGCGCTCCCCCCAGGAACCTGTCATGCACAGCTGCCTTTCCGAACAAATGGCCCCACGCTGTTTACGCCTGGCTCATGTGATTTACTTCCAGCTCTGATCGTGTATCTGCTGGGCATTGCTGCTAGAGCGTGGGAGGGAGCCTGGGCCAAGACGGGGAGGGGGGCTGGTGTCTTTGGGTCGGGACGAGGCCTGAGACCCTGTGGACCGGGCCTGCTTGGATACCTGGGTACGGCTGCTGAGATATGTTCTTCTGCGGCACTGATTCTTGAATAAATTTTTCAAAATTCCCCTTGCACAGTTTGTTCTCCTTCGCAATAGGAAAGACTAGTAATTCTCCCTCATGTGGAATAATGGCAAAGGTCTCTCTCTCTCTGTCAGCTCCTTCCTCTTCAGTGACACCAATGAGTCACGTCCCATGTGCTCAGCACACACCGTAAATAATGAAAGAAATTATGCCCATGTAGGTAAATCCTTCTGTATCGCTTTCAGCCATTTCTCTAGTGCGGGGTCACAGGGAAGCCATCCCAGGCAGCACCAGGGAGGGGGGTCAACCAGGACCCCCAGTCAGTTACAGAGCACACACAGAGTTTAGAGTGTTTCTGGACTTCAGCAGGAGACCAGAGTACCAGGAGTAGTTATGCAACACTAGAACATGCAAATTTCATCCTCAAAGAATTATCTATCTATCTATCTATCTATCTATCTATCTATCCATCCATCCATCCATCCATCCATCCATCCATCGGTTGGAGTGAGATTTTCAGTTCGAGGCAGGTCTGCCCACACATACACACGCATTAACATGTATGAAGTGGTTTAATTCGCTCGAAACTGTCTGTCGGGTTTGTACACTGCCCCAACGCTTTTTTGCTAATTTTAGGATGATAATTGAATATTATACATTAGCCGTAAGATTTCTTGCGTGAGCGTGGGAGTCTGAAAGCGGGAGTGTCACGCCAGATGCCTGAGAGTCGGCGACCCTGTATCTATGTATCTGTAGCTAGCTGATTTCTCAATATCGCCAGCTAGTTCTGTGAGATACCTCTCCCCCAGTGGATTTCCTCAGGTTTGCTTTCACAGCTGTTAAACTGCAAGCCACGGCATCGGTTCACCGTCGTCAGTGAGTCTCAGAAGCGTAGGCCATGTCAATATCTTGACCCATATTCTTGGAATGCACTGGGACTGGACATTTAAATATCTATATATTTCCTTTGAGCAATGTGTGCTTACACTCCGCTCCATGAGGTCAGTGTAAATTGCAGAACGTGTCGAGGTTTTGAAATGCGTTCCCCTCCGTATTCCTGAGAATGTTCTCTCACCCAGTATCTCCCTTATCTTCTCTTGTCCTAACAGACCTCCACTCCCACTTCATATTTCCTTTTCCTTCCTGCCCTTGTATTCCTGCAGTTCCGTCCTTGGGGTTTTTTTTAGCGTGCTAATGGCAATGTATTTCATTTGTGTAAATAAAAATAGCTTTAATGCAAGTTAATGAGTTATGGTCATATGAGGCTGAAGAACTTAGCATGCTCTGAGGAGGGAATGACCTCTTCTGTACTATGACTGAGGGTACAGGGCCGGGATTTTTTTTGCAATCGATGCTTAACGTTGCTGTTTTTATTGGAGTGTTTGCATTAATCTCTTTCCAGCTCTGAGGAATAAGGGTAAAATGTCCAGTCAGGCGGAACTATTTTAAATGGCAGAAATTCCAAAGTCTCCTCCCAGGCCCCAGGCTGCCTCTGATTGTCAGTCACAGCATGTGAATCAGGGTAAATGAGAGACTGATGCTGCGAAAAATCCTGCATGTCCTCCCACTGCCATAAGTGAAGGTATGACCATTGTGATGCCAGTGAGCGCGTGAAACATAAAGGCATCGGGCTTGCAGTGAAGGTGTTGAGGGCAACGATCAGCTTCCTCAGGCGATTATGGGGTGTTACTATTGAACTCAGTTAAGAAATGCACATTATTCAGCCTAAGTTTTATGTTCCTCACCAGGTGCTTCAAATCCAGCACAGAATTGTGGGTCAGTAGGTGTCCCACAGTTTTAGTTCTGGGGGGTCAGAATCCAACACAGTTTGCAGATTTCCCTGCTCAAACATCTTAATCAAATTATTACTAAGTTTGTCTTTGATGTTCTAAGAGTTTTTGAACTCTCACCGAGCTCATCTCAGCTTCTTGGTTTTCTTAGAGATCTAACTGAAGTAAAAAACAAAAATGGTATTCTCTGCCCCTGCTAACTATGACCATTCACCTCCAGGAATGGTGTGAACACTGAAACTTGTGAAATAGCTGTAGGCGTCGAGGATGTGTGTTTCTGTGTGTCACTGGGTACCTGAATGTATCTGTGTGAGAAACAAACAAGGAACAAGGAAGCAATTTGAATAATGATACAAGACCAGGATTTATGACTAAAAGGATGATGTTTCAAATTGCAAGAAAGGCTCAATTGATGTACAAGTTACTTATTATGCATCGTTTCAGTAAAATACCATGTATCATCTAACTGGTTCTCCTAGTCAGTGTTCCACCATGGATCCTATCCCAGGTAGCAGAGAGCAGAAGGCTGAGATACACCCAGAAGCGTTTCTAAGGACACTAGGGCCCTAGGCAAAAAACTCTATGGGGCTCCCCAATGCTCCCTGTGCAACATGGTAGAATTTATTACCATTATTTTAACGTGAAACTTAAATTAATAATATCAACAAAGAAAATCTAACAAACACAAATCCTTTATTTTCACATTACTGTGAAAAACAGAAAATGCAGATTTGTTGTCGAAATCTATCATGCATTCGGCCCAGATCAGGGGCCCCAGGTAATTACCAGCCTGTCCTGTCCTCACACTTCTGGGTACTTTGATGGGACACATACATGCATACACAGTCATACAAGGGCTATTCAGAGACACCCTTCAGCCTAATGTCTTTGCAGGAGGAAACCTGTGCAGCAACGGTAGAGCGAGCACACTCTGGGGGGGGTGCAACACAGAGTGAAATTGGGTGATGAAGGTTGGGGGGGGGGGGCTGCTCTGACGCTAGCATTGAAGCTTGCCTAGGGTAGTGCTTCGACCAGCAATGCTAGGCAGAGTGTACCATTAGCGTAAGTCACTTTGCTTAAAAAGGCTGAAAATGTAAATAAAAAAAAAAACAAAGTGTGATGATTACAGATCCAGATATTGCTCAGCTAATTAAACCCCGTCTATATTTACATAAATCAGAGAGTAACACTGCAGATCCAGACCTGTGGCCAGAATATTAAGGATGTGTGGGAGAAGATAAGGGACATTACAGTATCACTACTGTCTCTGCCCACAGGCAGTGACAAAGTACCTGTAATTCTTAGTTCACATACAAACATCATTGATAAAGTCACTGGCTTCTGGCCTCGTGGGAAGCCTGACGTCACTCCATTGTAAATTTCTCTCCATTTGCATTGTCTTCCACCTACGTTAATAGTTGGGGACAGTACTAATAAACAGGTGAATACATGCTGTCTTGATTGATAGTTCCCTTAAGTTTCTTTTAGTCTGCAGCCTGTTCTCTTGACTTTTAGGTATCACCTCAGGAAGGCTGACAGAAAAGGTTTTTTTTTTGTCAGCTAGACCGAAGTGTACCAGTACATTCAGTGGCTAGAGATCTTGGCAAGGGCAGGGAGACAAAAAGGTGAGAGGATGCAGGGTGGGGCCCAGCAAGGCAGGGACCTGACTTCAGAAGATGCAGGTCAAACTAAACCTGGCAGCTCTTGATGGAGATGCCTACCACAGCGGTGCAGGACGCAGTTCCAAGCTGGCTCAGATTCGGCTTCTCTGTATCACAATTTTCTCAATCTGGGTACTTCTCTCTCATCTATGGACACCTGCTTTAGCATCCCCGGTGAGGGGGGAGGCGAGACTGCCGGCTGCCGCCCAGGCAGTTTGAGGAGCACTGGGGGGCCACTTCCTCCTGGGTCAGCAGTTTAACTCCTCGAGCCGTCATAAATAACGCGGACAGCGCTTTTACCGTTTCTTCCTTCTGATCCAGTTGCACAAGTCTAAATTTTTTGCCATGGCCAATGCGTAACTCTGCCTGCTTTCAAGCATTTTCTTTTCTTGTATGTCTGTATGTGGATGTGTTCTGGCATGTGTGTGTGCCGAGATTTTACGCGACGTATTTATTTTTCGTCATTTACACACGTACGTACTGCATGACGACGTATGCGACATGAAGGGTAAAATATCTACCTGATGATTGCCCTGGAGATGAAGGGACTATTTTGCTATAAATCTGCTGGGGTGTTTGTGTCCTTCCTCTGATGTACCTTCAGGAAAGTTCAACTGGGGTCTTTTGCTTCCTGCAAATAGCATACATGTATCCACTGAAAAAATTGTCTTACTGAGCTAAATCTAAATGAGGGAAGTTTTCTAAGAAAATAAATGGTTATCTAGATATAACAGCCAATTTCCCAACATCTGCATCTATCTACTAGATAGAAAGATCAAGTTAATTTTTTTAGTGTCTATCATCTGTAAAAAACATTTCAGTCACAGATATTGCTCAGCTAATTAAACCCCGTCTATATTTACATAAATCAGAGAGTAACACTGCAGTTTTACTGTATATAGGTTTTACTGATTATTATAAATGTATAAGTCATTCCGCTTTTCATGTCACTTTATGAGAAAGGAAACACGGGAATGGCCAGTTTTTGCATGAAATTAGCTTGCTGCACCAGAATACTGATTGTGTGGGTTCCAGTTGTTATTTCAAGAGCATCAAAGGAATGTGAAAGAAGACAGTGAAGTTACCTGGAGCACTGAGTTCTAGAATGTCCTGACATCTGCTGTATATTCTCTCCTGACACCTGGCTCCATTTACCATCCACTTATGTTGGCTCTGTGTGAATTTGTGCTGATAAGGGTTTCATGTTCCTGCAATTAAGGTACTTCTGAATGACCTTAGTAAGAGAGGATTTGCCTTTTCATTCAATGCTCCTCCATCACACATCAGCATCAATTTCTTTCTTCCTGAGACTTGTGCTCTTGCTAAGATATTCCTACAGATGCTCCAGTATACCAGGGCTTCACTGGATCTGCTGTCAAGCTACGGGTTCCATATCCTTGAAATCTACATGTAGCAGCAATCTTCCCTGCTTCTTCCATATTTTCAGCTTTGAGGAAGGCCATATCTTTAGGAATGCCCAGTTTTAACCTTCATGCCTCATATGTTGTGAAAAAAGGCAAAAGGAAACCAAGGTTCCAGGCTGAGATTTAGTGCGGGCTCTAGGGAGCCTCTCGACGGAGGTCTGCACAGCCTCACTGGCTGCTGGAGAGTGGAACATACCCTGCAGAAGGACGGCCCAGGGCCCAGATGGAGGAAGGAGCCAAGTCATCCCTCAGATATGTGCTCGGCACAAATGAAAAAGGATGGGGAAAGACATGAATAAAAATGAGTGTCTTCCTCTCTGTGGAGAAGCGGCCAGTGGATTTGCCTCTCTGCCAGTGATAGCAGTGCTTACAGGTCTGGATTGTTCAAACAGCACAGGCGCCCATAGCATGGTGTGGCATGGGGCACAGAATAGCACACAGCACAGGTCGAGTTAAGACCTAAAGGTCTCCTTTGTCCAGTACCCCAGTTGCAGTCCCACCCTAAGGCAAAAGGCACTGAAGGGACCCTGGAGCAGAACTAGTACACCTAAGCTATACCTCGGTTATGGAACCGAATTTGGCCAGAATGACTCAAAATCCAAATCCTTCTAATGCCAATGTGGGTTGTGAGGAAGGTCACATAAAGGAGCCAATTCAGTATCCTGGAGCAAAAGCAGGTAAAGAAAAAGAAACAAATGATAAATCAATGGTATTTACTTCAGTTTGTTTTAGGAAACTCTGCTTAATAGCTATGTGAGGCTGTCCATCTATCCATGCTTGAGTTTTAAGAACTTTTTCACAGGACATGTTAGAACATTCCAACTGCCAGCAGGAGACTTTCAGCAGTTAGCTAACACAGTATGACTCGCCATTAATATCTGACTAGATCAGTTATTCTGAAATAAATGCCTTATGTATTTCGTTATGTTACACATAGATTGATCATTATTTATAATCTCATGACTGTATCTTAAAAAAACTATTAAACTATTTTTTTACCAATTATTTTAATAAATTGTAATGGCTGCCAATTGAGTGATGCAATTTCGACGTGGGGAGTGGGGCATGAATGAGCAGTACTGATCAAATCTAAGAAAAAAATAGTCTGAATTCTGTGAATTCTGAAAAAGAGGCCAAATGGTAACACATTGAATTTCCAATGACCGACGCAAGAATCCCCAAATCCCGACTATAGCAAAATCTATTATGATGCAAATGACCTCAGTAATCACACACAGAGGCTGAGATGGGGCTGTATTTCATCTGTGAAATGAATCTCTTTAGAACAGTAACAAATGCTTACACTTTCATAATCAACTCTCTTTTTTTGGTAATAATTTTCTTTTCCGATGAAGAGATCCCGAGGGATTGGAGCTGCCAGATACGCTAATGGAAATGCTGCATTGTCACCTGACACAGCCGGAAGAGCACATGGTTTCAGACGCCAGTGTTTTCCTTATATCTACAACCAATACTGTGACTAATGTGTATATCAGTTCCCTTTCATTATTGTACCATAACTGCATTTCAGAAAACTGCCAAAGTAGCTGCTATTGTGCATCTTTTGCACTGCATGCGTCAATACCAGCTGCTGTACAGAACGGTGCTATATTTGTAAGTGATTGACTGAGTTTGAACTCTTCTGTGGGTGGCTGCTCTCCAAAACTTGTTTCTAAATATGTAGTAGATGAGAGGCTACAGTACAGGGGTGAAGTGAGAAATAAAGGTTCCCTGGTCCTCATGCAACATTTCTGCTGCTTTTCTAGTAGTGTCCATTACAGTTTCCCTAAAAGCATGCAGATGTCTCTCAATGAGTGAATTCTTGAGTGTTTTTTTAGTTATTCTGCCACTTTTTTGCATTTTAATCAACCAGTCAGGAGGCTGGAATCCAGAGTGAATGGTTTGTGAATGTTAGCTAATGCGATGGACACAGATGTAATGAAATGAACTATTGATTTCTGAATGGGTAGGAGGCCTTGGGTGCTGGAAAATGTAAATCTTTTGATTTTCATGCCTGGGATGTAAGATTGAGAATTACCAATTTAGATTTATAAATGCTGCGATGGGTTGGCGTCTCATCCTGGGTTGCTACTTCCCATGTGCCCCTAGCCTCCAGGATAGGCTCCGGAAACCCCCGCAACCCTGAATAGAACAAGTAGTTACAGGAAATGGATGGGCAGATGGATGGATGGATGTACTGTAATAGTTCAAAATAAAGAAGTTAAAATAATAATAAAAATAGAAGCTGAAAAAACCTACATGGGATTTTACTAGAAGGTTGAAATAATGTTTAAGAAATATGATATTTAGGTAAAATATGAGCTTGCACTTGCGTGGTTGTTTTCTTTGGTATCAATGCTAAAGGCTCAGCTTGGTGATATTCAAACCAGCGGCCTGGGTTGCTGGATTGTATCCCAGATTTCTAAGCCCCAGCAGAGCTATCTGGTGCTGGGATAGGTGAGGTTTTGGGAAAAGAGGGCATGATCCATGTGGCACAGCTTGGTAGAAGCATGTGAGATGGGCTTTCCAGGGAGAACTCAGCCATATTAGCAACAGGCACCAAGATACAGCAGTAACAGCACTGGTTGCTAAGTAACAGTTATATTTTGCATTGAACTTTAGAATATCCGTGTTTATATATATATATATATTTAAAACATAGAAATTTCCTGCACATGCACACACACACACCCCTGTATATATGCGTAAGTATGGCCTAATATATACTGCATGTCTAAAAATTTTTCTTTTTCTTCCACTGTAAATATAAATATTGAGTGCACCGAAAATTTTTACAGAAGGCAGTATCAGTCTCCTTCTATAGCCTTTTTGGTTGTCTGTGGATATAAACATTCCATTCAAGCCTGGCTATTTACATCACCAAAAAGCTGGCATCAGCACAAAGGCAGATGCTTCTTGCATGGGAGAGAGTGTACCACACTTCTATAATAACTATACTAACTACACATTCCACAAGTTTAAATGATTAAACTAGTCTTCTGACCCAGATAGCACGATATTATTGTATCAATGTCGAATTATAGGTAAATGCGTTGAATTATGGTCAGTGTTAAATTTTCAATGTTGAAACTGAATTGATTTTGGTCAGATTTTCAATATTGAAAAATTGATAGTGGCAAAACCTTGATTCAATGTTGATATAAAGTGAAACACTGAAGATCAACGTCGTTTCAACCTTTTTGTCTGATATGGAATCAATGTCATTTCGACATATGTGTGCTATCTGGGAATTGTTTACAGAAATATGCTACCCTTTAAATGACTTGCGTTTTTATAAACAGTGTCTTAATGCTCCAAATGATGGTTGTTTATAGTTTAAAGTTTTAATATACCCAACAAATCAGTAACTTAAATAGCACATCAATCTATGTAATTGTTTGCAAAATTACCCTATTAGCCAGGGAAAGCAACCATGGCAAACCCAAATGCAAACACATAGTAAAAAAAAAAACAACGTCTTAATGGGTAGCAGGCAAATATCTTGTTCAATCAGCCATTGAGATTGGCAAGGGCGTAGGTTTGGGTTCAACATTGATCAAATCAGCCCTGAAGTCCCTGCACCCCCTAAACACACATGGTGTCCCCACAGTATCGGCAGGAACATGTCCCTATTTCCCTTACCGAAATCTCCACCCTTGAATACTGGTGCTGGTGGTCATACTGGCACAGCCACCTACATCCAGTGTTAGACGTTTGTTAGACGTTCAAAACCCTGATCATGATAAACAAAATAAGTTTACAATGAACACTTTCAAGGGGCTAAATTTCATAACTTGTTCCAATCCCTGTACTGTTCATGCAATTTTATATTTTTTATTTAACTTTTAGTTAACTAGGTAAGTCACTAATGGGTGGATTTCTTAAAGATTCAGCCTCTTTTCATTGTTGGAGTTAAAAATTACAAGCTGAGTCTGTGGCTGCGACGTGACCAAAATGTTGGATGCCTGGCAAGTTTTTACACAATTCATCTTTGACCATTTGGTCATTTTTTGCTCAGTAGGCTATGGGGACAGAAAGGAGTGGCATTTGTACATAAACTGGGAAATGGTGAAGGGCCAGCTCTACGGGGTCCCTGCTAGCAGATGCTTACAAAAACTGTCAAAACACATATATCTTGAGAATTATAGCTTGTCATCTGAGTCCTCTATTATACAGTGATATAGTGGTTTTGAGGGAGCATATCAACTAGGAAAGAGTTATAAAGGAATTATTGTCTGAATGAGATATTGTGTGTGCATTTATCTATGTATATATTTGTGCATAAATACAAATAGATAATAGTTATCTTATCCACCTAGAGGAGATAGATAGATAGATAGATAGATAGATAGATAGATAGATAGATAGATAGATAGATAGTCTTTTTAAAGTCTGAATAACTGGGAAATAAATACAGCAAATACTGCATAAAATTAAATAGATTCAGTTCATCCTTTTAACCATGTTACTCAGAATACATCTTTAAAAAGCTGGACATGTGATGCATTGAAACCTTTCCATTCTTACTGGAGCATTGAGAATGTAAGCAAAGTTTCAGACAATAGAAAATTTCTCTATCTTAGATTGACAGAAGAGTAGGAGTAGTCAGTCAAAAGCAGAAAATGAAAAAGAGTGCACCTTCTTCTGTTCTGGCCAGCGGTGCAGGGAGGGCCAGGGGGGACATGTTTCATTTGGTTTCATTCATCTCCCCAATGAACAGACCAGTATTTAAAATTATTAGCTGTGCCCCCACCAATAAAAAAACTCTCTCTTACGTCGTTGGCACTGGCCACTATATAAGAGAGACACTCTCTTCCATATATGTAATATTGCAATTCTGATGCACAAAAACAAACATGGTCACTATGACAACAGGCTTGCGAGGAACTAAAGAATCCTGACAGTCTTTGAGAGAACAACAAAACAATGATGACCATTTGGACACTGCAAACCCTGGCAGCACTGAGCACTGCTGCAAAAGGAGACATCCAGTGGCCTTCTAGCTCATATTGAACCCAGGGCTGGCAGGACCTAGCAAATTCTTCCTCAAGAAACACATTGCAATGTAAGCTATACAGTGCAAGCTACATACAATCTACGCTACTATAGAGGTCTTTGTGACTAAGATCTGCTTTCTAAGCCAAAGTTAGGTGTGGGATCCCATAATTCATGGCTAAAAAGGAGAAAGGGATAGAGAAGGACACTGAAATGCAGGAATGAGAAGGAAAGATAAAGACTGAGTGATGAGAATATAGTTTTACTTTAAGGTGAGGTAAGTCAGACTTCATTAAGTGATTAGGTGTTTTCTGTAGATTCTGTAGATTCAGCATCTCTGGAACAGTCCCTTCTATGGACAGACTGAGTACAATTGTGTGTAATTCTGTAGATGCTGCTGGATACCCCACCTTCTGAAAGCCCATCTCTATACCCTGGCCTTTGGCACCTTATGATATGTTTGCTTTAGCCCTTTTATTTTTGATTGTTTTAGTTAGTTATATGTTCTTTTATATTGTTTTAATATAAATCTGTTATTTATTATGCGTTTTATTTTGTTCTTATTTTTTATGTTGCTGTTTTGTTTTATCTATTTTTTTATCTATGTCCTTTGGTCCTGTACAAGTTGTTTAAAGTGCTTTATAAATAAAGCTGGATTGGATTGGATACAGTATAAAATTCCTACTCAATCCCCCTTCCCTGCATTACAGGTCCAGGACTTCAATGCCATATTGGCAGCGGCTTGCTGTCAGGAATGCATGGCCAGAAAGGCCATGGCCAGGCCTGGTAAATGTGTGACCACCATTGATGCCTCCCCACGTCAAAGTCATAAAAACAACGGATGGAGTTTTTCCATTTTTCAAGCCCAACCACAGAACTGTAACCATAAAAGAGAAAATGTAACTGCATACAATCACCAGCACAATCAAAATTTTCCGCACCTGCCACTGCTTGCTATGCAGTATTCTGCAGAGGTGAGTAAAGAACAGAACTCGAGTCAAAGATAAAGATACTCCTGGTTAAATATTACTCCAATATAAGAGTTGTTCAATTCAGTCAAAATTTTACTTTAACTTAAAGTCCAGGAGTACTTAATATTAAAAATACTTAATTATTCAAAAGTACATTATCACATCATTGTATTCCTGCCACCAAGCATTTACGGAAGCTAATGTGAGAGCCACTGAAACAGCCTACTGAATGCATTGGCTTGCTTGTATGACCTATAGAATAGACAACCTGTGGAATATGCTACAAAAACTATAGAACCACAATTCAATTGACAAAAGGACAGCCATTGTCATTGTCATTTTTTACTTTAACACCATCCATCCCATCTACACCCAACAGCTTGGTAATATTTTGACACAGCTCTGCCAGTGTGTCTGTGCATTCATACATAGGCATGCAGCAGGCAGACTGTGGAATTGCTGTAGATGCAGTTGCCTCAAAAAATAATAAATAAATAAAACAATCAACCCAGTTACACTCCTTTACCTTTATAACTGCCCAACAGCAACATGACTGACAGATTAGGGGTAGTTTAATGTGACTGGTTTTTCTCCTGTGACCAACACACTATGGCCTATCACATTTTAGAAAAGAAAATTCATCTGCTATGCTTCAAAGTAATGAGTAATAAGAAGCTTCATAGAATTGTAGTACCACTACTTGCTAAACAATAATATGTGCTCTTTCAGTGCAAAACAATGCTGTTTAATAAGAAATGAAACTACAGAAGAAGTGCAACATGGGGGGTTTTCATATAGAATTTTGAAGGAAAACATTACTGTGAGAACCGGTATATGTCAGAATTCTACAACTATTAAATGTTATGTAAGCATTTATTTCACTTCAGAACAAATCAGGCATTGAACGCAACGCATCTAGAGATGAAGTGGTCCTCTTTAAGCTGCTTTAGGTCCCCAGTAGTGGCCAATGAGGCTGGAGATGAATCAGAAAAGCGAGAGATTAACTGAGAAAAGAAAAAGAAGAAATTCTGGGCAAAGATGTTTACCTTTGTCAAAAAAATCAGGACAAATCAAAAACTGATATGAAGGAGCAAGACAAAACCCACTCTGAGGTGGAGAGAGAGATGGATGGAGAAATTACAGCTGTAGATAAGGCGATAAAAGTGAGTGAGGCACCGGTGGAGGTAAAGGAGGATAACAAGGCAGAGTTGGAGGAGTTACAAGTGGAGATCGAGGCAGTCTCAGAGGACATTGAGAAGACGCAAAAAGCAATTGAGAAGATAGAAGCTGAGATCAAGGCGATTTTGGTAGACCTTTTGGGTGGAACAGACAGTGAAGGAGATATATCAGTGGTGCTGCAAGAGGAAGTGGCGGAGAAGCAGTGAAGGACCAGATCACGACAAAGGCAGAGATGATGCAGGAGGACATGAAGGAAGTGGTGAACAAAGCTGTATATATCGTATAATGACCCCGAATAATATTTATATTTTATCAATAAAGTGTCAAAAGAAGGAGAGAATGGTCTTTTTATTTGGGTGAGAGGCGGCTGTATTCACAACACAATGCCAGTAATGTTTGAAAGGTGGGTACCACTTTACAATAAGGCTCCCTTTTGCCACTTGTAAATGGTAGCAACTCATCAATAAAAAGAAAACTGTGTTATAACTTGTTTAAATTTGTCCATTAATAATTTACAAAGTGTTACAACCAGATTATAACCCATTCATAAGCTCTTTATTTGGGTAACCTTATTGTAAAGTGGCATCGAAAGGTATAACAAACTCAGTTCCATTCCCATTTCATCTCAGTAAGACACCGCAAATCAAAAAGCTGAATTCACTGAAATCATGAGGTTTTTACAGCTACGGAGCTGACAGGCTTTTAGTTCCCATGTTACCAGCTTTATTAGCCTGGCACTTCTGTGTAGTACAATTCATGTGGCACAAAACACTAACTGATTGTAGTAAATGCAAAAACAAGCAGGCTAACAGAGGACCATGTTTAGAACAGGCATAGGGGCCATCAGCTCAGGTCATGTCAAAACATAGAGAAATAATAAGAAGTAGGAAATCAGATTTTGTTCCAGTGAGCACACACGCACTATACGCAAATTACAGTTGCCACATAACTGTACTGAATGTTTTCTCTCGCCTCCCTTAAATCCATCCAGAACCCAATGCCCATGCCCATTACATGTAGCTACTTCCTGTATTATTACATATTATATTCTATACACAAATGTATTCATTCTGTGATCCCCGTGACTGTGCCTGATCTATCGGGACTGCTTACCTACTTACCTAACAGGATGCATTTCACTGCATGTTGTACATGTATGACTATGCTTGTGGCGAATGAAGAATCTTGAATCTTGACTGGACACAGACTTCCCTGGAGGAGGACAGACCGTAAAAGGGAAAAATTACCACGTCTCCAGATACTTCATCACCAATGAATATTTTAGGGCCCTACTTGTACAATATAAAGCAACCTCTGCCACCCCTAATAGCAGTGCCACGGCATGCAGGACAGAGGTAGGTGTTAAGCCAAAAAGAGGGTTCAAAACGAGAAGGTGAGTACAGGGAAGGACATGGGCAGACAGGAGGAGCGACGTCAGTGACGCGACTGGGGCTGATGAGACAAACACGTACTTAAATATAAAGGCTAATGAGGGGTAACAAGCAACAGGGTGGCTCATTAGGGCCATGTGTGGGAGGAGACACATGGGTCAGGCAGACACGACGGGCAGGACCTGACAATCGGAGTTTAATTATTAATGGAATAAAATGTGATTGCTCTTCCATTGGCTCGTCTCAACCACGTTTTCATTTTTTCGGGAGGGGGGACTTGAGGTGTGTGCTATGGTGAGGAAAGGTGTGAGGGAGGTTGCCCAGGCAGTGGGAATGCTCGTGGGTGAGAGAGAGAATGTCAGTAAAGAAAGTAGAATTTATATGTGCTCCACGACAAGACTGAGTAGGACTGTTAGTGATATGAATAGAACACACATTATATGCAAAGTAATTATAAGTAAATATGGGCTGTATTTCTGTAGAAAAAACATACATTCTGGGTTAAAATAAATGGATAACAACACAGGTAAAAAGTTGTTTCCCAAATATTCTGTCAGTCCGAGGAAATGCAGATAAAACTAGGTAGGTAAACAGATGCCACATGCCAATATATCGTGTTGGAGATCTTGGGACAGACACATATTATTTGTATTTATATGAATAACAGATACAGACAAGGTTTATGAGAATCAATGCAATAAAATATAGGTGGCACACAAATCTTTCTGCCATCCTTGTGATTATTACCTTCTTACTAGGCGTTGTCCCTTGGTCATTTTTGCTCACCAATGTCCTGCACATTTCTAATATGTTCATGGCATGTGGGGTCCATAAACACTTTCTAATATGTTTGTGGCATGTGGGGTCCATACACACTTTCTAAAATGTACATGGCTGCCACGTAGCGCACAGGCACGGAGCAGGAAAGCTAGGACAAGACTCGAGGAATCAAGCAAACGTGGGGTTTAATTGGGATCAGCACACTCAGGAACAAACAACGAAGTGAATGACATCAACATGAGGCAAATGAGGGGGCATCGCACACATGAGGATCGGAGCACTCGGGACATAACAGAAATCCCCCCTCCCAAAGACACTCTGGGTGCACTTTGGCGACCATGAGGCAGGAGGCAGAGGTAACACTGGAGGGGGCGAGGAGGAAGGCGGAGAGACCATCGAAGGGGGTGAGGAGAAAGCCAAAGGGGACACTGGAGGAGGCGAAGAGGGAGTAGAAGCCACCACAGATGTAGGCAAAGCCACAACCGGTGAAGGTGCAGGCGACCAACGAGGCGGAGCTGGGGGAACCACAGGCAACAGCTGAACGGAAGCAAGAGTGACAACCCGGGGACAGGGAGGGCGGGCCACGACCCCAGCATAAATGACCTCTCTCCCTGCGAGACACAGAGAGACGGGGACCTGGCTGGGATCTTCCCTGACTGGGTGGCTATTGTGGCTTCACTCCAGAGAGAATCGTAGGGGGAGAAGTCAGAGTGATTCCCGAGGGGTCCCATTCGAGCTCCTCCTCCTCCTCCATCTCCACCAAGAGGGGAGGAATGGGGACTTGAACAGGAACCATGGAGACTGGATCGGACTCCCCTTTTCTAGGGAACTTGGAGATCCGAGGGATGGCATCCCCAAGAGACCTGGCATGCCAAATGCCAAATTTGTACCATGGAAGGCATGGGCTTTGGACACATGCAAGGATGTTGGCAAAGCGACGGCGGGGAGATGAGCCACGGGAGCAGGCAACGCAAATACCACCAGGTTGAGTATCAGGAGGGGCTCCTCCCAACATGCCACAGGGGAAACAGACTGAGACCGAGACGGACCCCAGGAAGCTACGCGGCATGTCCTCCCATCTTTGGTCTCACTGCTTCTTTTTGCGAGCTGACTTGACAGGAGCAGGGGACAGTTCGACTGAGGGGAGAAGAGGCAATCCACAGTCCAAGTGTACCTGCTTCATCATCACCTCTGTGACTGTCAGCCAGGTTCTGCTGCACCTCTTCGGCTAAGTGCGGGTTGTTGGATGGGGAGATCTCCTCCAACATGTTCCTTAACTGAGCAGCAAGGGCACGAGCAGCAGGGTCCTCCTGGATTTCAGCCTGTTGGAGCCAGTAAAGTACCTCATCCACTAGATTGAGGTATTCCTCCTCAGAAAGATGAGGTGTCTTTGTCTGCAGTCCAGTCATACTGTCACGTAGCGCACAGGCACGGAGCAGGAAAGCAAGCACAGGACTCAAGGAATCAGGCAAACATGGGGTTTAATCGTGATTAACACATTCAGGAACAACCAACGAAGTGAATGACGTTAATGACTGGACTCACAAGAGGCACACATACAAGGACTTAAATACACCAAAATAATCAACAAAACTAGAAACAGCTGCAGACACTAGGATTCCACATGAGGCAAACGAGGGGACATGGCACACACGAGGATCAGAACACTCAGGACTTAATACATGGCATGTAGGGTCCATAGACACTTTCTAATATGTTCATGGCATGTGGGGTCCCCACACACTTTCTAATATGTACATGGCATGTGGGGTAAATAAACACTAAGTGCTTATTGACATATTGTATATTTATTTTTCATTATGATTCATTTAAAGTACTCTTGCTGTGAATGTATGTCCATATTTCGTTCACACACCTCTCCCAGCCTGCCTCACTCGCATCATACTTTTAGTGGCTATGAAAGAATCTAAACGTAACTGGCTTGTCCTAATACAGCTGTGAAGTTTTATCCTTTTAGATGTGCAAATATGCAGATAAGTGATGCCTATAAGAAGGTTTTAACAATTTGGTTAATTATAGATTGAGTTGATATTCAAATTTAGTGCTCATTTTAATAAGATATTAGCTGTTAGATCTGTGCCACTTTGACAACTAAAATGAAATTATCAGCTAAACACATGTTTTGCAGGGTCGCCAACTCTCAGGCATCTGACCTGGCCCACACTTCTGTGACTTGCTGATGATGGTGAAGCAATGCCGTGGCTTGCAATTTAACAGCTGTGAAAGCAAACCTGAAGAAATCCACTGGAGGAGAGGTATCTCACAGAACTTGCTGGCTATATTGAGAAATCAGCTAGCTACAGATACATAGATACAGGGTCGCCAACTTTCAAGCATCTTTCGTGACACTCCCGCTTTCAGTCTCCAACGCTCACGCAAGAAATCTTACGGCAAATCTATATTATTATATCTATATTATTCCATTATAAACCTAAAATTAGCTACATCGAAGGCGTTGGAGTCAAACCCTACAGACTATTTACAGTGCAATAAAACTGTTACATACATGTAAAAGCATGTGCGTGCAGACACACGAATCGAATTGAAAATCTCACGCCAGCCAGGTGACTAAAGTTGGCAGCTCCGATTTTGTGTCGTTTACTTAACCGCATCCATACAACGCATTGTATCCTTCAACTATCCTGCATACTACAGCATGTATACATACCATACCTAATTTTTACACCACTTTTTCCTGTCGTTGTAACGAGGCAGACCTGTGTTGCACCTAAGGCAATATTTGCATTGTAAAAACAAAAAAGTCGCGATGTCCGGCACATGTTAACCCTAACTGGGAGTGGTAGTTTCGTGAAATTGTGGCGCATCTACCTTTCCGTCCCCAGACATACAGAGTCCACACACCTCATAAAAATACATCTTATGCCTCACATCTTCAAAGATATATAAGCAGAATATCATATGCGTTAATTTTCCTAAACGATTGTTTAAAATGTCGAACAGTACAGCAGTAAAATATATTTGCATGGCGTCGGTGATAAGCTACACAAGAATATAACGCGTTCTCATGGGAACATGCTTTTACTTTTGACAATACTGAAAAAAAGTATGTTGTTTACCTCACTAATAATGCTTATGGTCACTGCTCTGGGGCAATATAATTTCTCAGTCGGATCTATATCATCCTCGCGTGTTATTTAAAGAACTGCCTATTCGATATAATAAACTAAAGACACAAAATCGGCTTCAAAGTATCGATATTCTTATTAATACAAACGCCGCTAGGCAGTCATCCCCATCTTCCTTCTGTCAGCGGAGTATTAAATACGCCACTTTATGGCTGGGCATCAATCCGGACGATCAACTACGTACAAGCGATAAAACGTGCGGATTTCTGCCTGTCATTTCAAAGCCGGACGGACAGCCACAAACGTCCGCTCCGATGGCTTAGCCAGGCAGCTCACAGCATTAACGGGAAATACTCCCTAAAATTATTCCCATAAAAACCATGCAATAGGTAAACTATCGAGGCAATTTTCTTGCGAGCTGCCGTAGTATCCCCCAGACTCACAAAAACTGCAAGGCAAAGTCCATCTCACTTCCTTATTGGAGAATGGTATACTGTGCGCTCGTCTCTTTAGAAATAATGCGCATTTCTTAGGAAGTTTGACAAGATGTGGTTGTTCTTAAAATGTGTAACAGCATAAAATGGAACAGTATGCACCAAAAAAGACCTCACCTTCAAAACTGTGGTTATTTATTTTGCGCGAATTTAAGGGTACGTAATCGTCATTAATTCTTAATACTGCATTCATAACAACAGTTGTATGTTAATAGTGATGAACACAGACACCAGGAAATGGGTTTTAAATTGTAAAACGTCTCCCTACAGCCAATCAGCAAATGACGCACTGGTATAACACTTGAGTAAGCTGTACACTATAGTCCAGACTGAAGAGAAGGCCAGCACGGAGATAACATCATGAAACGAGGGGCTGTAATACAGATTAAAGCTCGTTTGTTTATGTGTCGTTTTAACTTAGGTGTATCCAGTTAAGAAGTTTGTTTGTTCTAGTTAAGATGCGTTGTAATGACGTATGAAACCGACAGCAACAACGATCATTGTAATAATGCGCGTATTTTTAAACACAAGAGGATCCAAATGTGGGTGTGATCAGATGCGAAAGCGTAGTGGAAAGTAACTGCATTCCGTGTACATCAGTAATTTTATTACCTCGCCAGCTGAAACCGTGAACGTCGTTTATAAGGAATGGCCATCTGTAATTGCTTTGAAATACATGAATGCCTAGATCGGGGCATCTGATCATAAACTATATCGGACACGAACTGGGACACTTCAAATATTGATTAAGGTAAGGTCAATGCTTCAGCAGTGAGCATATCTGGCTTTTTTGGCAACTACAGACTCAACAGATGCAATTCCGGTCTGTTAGTCTTAATCCGTAACTATTTAGCCTCAGTAGCTGTCAGAAATATACCTACATTCCTCTTGAAAAATCTTTTTGTTAAGTTAAAATGGCCCTAATACGATGCGATGTTGCTGATGGGTCTGATCGGTCTTAAGGATGCTGTCTGTTGGACTGTGGTTTACACGGGTTAACTAAAGTCGTGAGATTGCATTATGGAGGTGATGGAAAGTATGTCTTCGAAGTTTGAGTGTGCTGTAAAAGGGACATTTCATTTGTTTATTTTTCGTTTAATCGAACAGAACGCGTTGAGAAGCTAGACAAGAATGGCGATACCCTTGGGCTCCTTCGAGCGCTGCTTGTGATTGTTCGTTAGCGTCATGTCCCCAGGGTCTGAATACGCGGGCAGCCTGCTGTCCATGGTACTGATCTAACGCTTTACTAACGTTACGCTGCTGTGTCTGTTGTAAGGATATTTGCGTGTGTTTACGCTTACAGGACACAAAGGAGTCACTGTCACACACTGTGCAGGAGACAATCCGCACACAATTTCAGAATATCAACGTATAGGTGTCCTGCCAAGAAACATACACTCCCAGAAGATATGATTACAATTTTTTCTCTAATTATGTAATTTCCTGAAAATGTATTTATACTCGTGCATTTAATCTGATGAGTCTCAAATACTGTTTGACAGGGCAGTGCACTTATTTTATAAAATGGCAAAAGCTCAGCGGCGAAGTAATTTTAGGTTTCCATTGGAAATACCCTAAAGTAACATCTTAGAAAAACTGTGGACTGAGTGTGGTCTCATCTGGAATGGGAGAGTAATTATCCTGCTGAGTATACAGCAATGCTGTTCTTTGGTATAACACAGCTTTATCATTGTTGCCGTCGCAAAAGTCGCCCATTCTTCTGTTCTCCGCCTTTCCCACTTTGCCGTCGCCTCAAATCACGTTCAGCCCTCAGTCATAGAACTGCGTGAGGGTCCCCCACAAATCTCTGACCTTGGCACCTTTCAGGACACTTTGTGAGACGCGGACAGGCGACTGACTATCATCAGTGCACGTCCCATTGTCCACCCAGGACCAAACGTATGTGTGAGGGCAATTAAAATAACCTCATGGATATTTGTATGTGAGTACTGCAATAACAGGCTGTGCCGAGATATCAATAAGTGATCAGTGACTGAATCAACAAATTAATGACTCATCTGTAATGTTTCCTGGCATTCATTCCTATTGTGCCTACAAGACAGTGAAGACATTACAACTTCTAGCTAGTTAATGTAATTATATATACTTGGTACTAGCTACCAGTTTTAACATATTTGACAACAGAGGGAGTGGCAGCCTGAAGGTTAGGGAGGCATGCTTGTGATGGAATGGTTGTTGGTTCAAATCCCTGACCAGCATGGTATCCCTGAGATACCCCAGCAAGGTACCACCCGCAAGCACTGCTCCCCGGGTGCTAAATAATAGCTGCCCACTGCTATGTAACATATCGGTTAAATGCTAAGGACACGTTATTGTGCACTGTGGTGTGTCGACAATTAATTGCACTTCACTTATAACAGGCCAAATGAGAAAGAGACTATAATACAGATGAAAAAGCATGATGGATAATCAGGAGAAATATTACTATTGTACACACAGCTATTGCAGTGCAACTGTAGCAAAAAAGATAAAACCAGTGCTGAGTAGAAAACAATTGGAATGGTTGTTTCTTTCCTATATCAGTAATGGTTCTGATTTATGGGTTGATAGTTGAGGCATGACATAATCCCATATGCCACGTTAACCTCTTAGCTCAGGATTGCACATTCAAGGATAAACAACATACCACCACAGCTGTGAAGGACATTCATACATGTTTCTTTCAGATGTTGATTACGATCATATTTTGTGTGATTTCTATATATATTTTAGCCTACTGCGTTATGTGTTATTTGCTATGTTATACATACTGAAGCAGATCTGCGAATGTTACACACCTTTCATCTTTAGATATACCTAGAAGGTTTTGTGGCTTTGGAAACAAATCTAAATAAATTAATTATTGAAGCTGAATGGCAGGATAATGTTTCCAGATGCCACAATATCGATTTTATTAATGGGAGAGTAATGATCACTTGATCTGATAGCAGTCTATGTACATCTAAGCACTTTAGTGACCAGGCCGAACCCTCAAGGCACTCATTTCCCAGAACTTTTTGAGCAGAGTAGGAGGGCAGTGCGATTCAGAGGCCTAGGCACTTTGGGAGGCATCTTCAAGACCTCCTGACCCTCCTACAGCCATTTGTTGGTCGGTGTAACTCGTGCGTTGGCAAGGAGATGCAGCCGCCTGTTTGCTGGTGGGTGCAAGTGTGGGTGCAGAGGCTGAATTGCATAATGAAGCTGAGATTTAGGCAGCAGGTATCTCTGAGTAGAGATGGGACCGTCACCGGATCAGTCCTGCTGCATCCTCTTTTGGCTTCACCAGCCACCAGACATCGTGGATAAACCCATTAATCCACCACATTTGAATTACCTCTAAAATTATTAAAAAAAAAACTATAGAGAGGGATAAAGACTTCATATCTCCTCTTAAGTGGTTTTCCTGCAAGGCGCTGTAGAAGAAATGTCACAATAAAAGCACTTTGGCTCTCATGCAACAATGGCTTCTGACTTAACCGGTTTTAACAGGATTTTTATTTATTTATTTATTTATTTATTCATTGCAAAAACCTTTTCTTACTGCTTTTACTTTCACAGAGAGGTTACATAATTGATGCTGCAGGACCCAGGGACCATGTAGCAGAGATGTCCGGAACGTCCCTGCCTGCTTTTTTCTCTTAAGCTCCTCTTCATTGTCCTTTCTACTCCCCTAACCCTAATCCCCTTATAAACCTGCATGATCCACTGATATGTTCTCAGCCTAGTAGTTTTGCAAGATGAGGATTCAGTTTTGTAAATTCACTCTCCTCCTTTTCACAAAAATAAAAAACAGCCCTATAATACAGTGCAACTTTTTTTTAAAAAATATATCAACTATATTTAATTTGGCCACATGGCAGTAAATCACAATTAGTAACCTGATTTTCAGCTGTCCAGGAAGCTGATGATGTCCCAGAGGGATCACAGTACAGATTACACTCCCAGGGGATAGCGAGTTAGCAACAGCGAGCTTCTTCACTTCTGGGGCATCGTGAAATACTCTATTGTTTGATAGCTGAGGTGTCCTGCATAATGTAGCCTTTTACAGTACACATGCTGCTTGACAGACATCGCCATCTAATCACAGTGTGTAGTTCCGTTGTGTTTTCAGGCTCGCAGTGAAAGGGTTTCATGTCCAAATAACAGGATCACAAGACGTTTCATCTGAAAGGTTTCAGTAAATACACAGCTGTATAAACAATAAAATGTGCCTCCCTTATCTATATGGGTTTGCCTTGGATGCAGGCGTCCACTAAACAAATAGCAACGAAAGCTCTGTAGGCTCAACACAGATCCTCATTTGCTTTGTAACGCATGCAGCTGGACATGAAAGTGGTCCTTCCTGTTGTCCAGAGCTGACCAATCAGATGGCTGAGCCCAAGAGACCTTTGGACACGTGGAGCCACTGCAGCCAGAACTGCTGTTTCTCTGCAAACATATTCACTGCATTTCCCAGTGCGCTCTCTCACAGGAGAATTTAGCATTATGTAAATCGTTAATGGTTGAATACCTTGTTCTGATATAATCAGAATTACTGCAGTTTGCACTCTGCCTATACAGTGTAATACGTTTGCTTATTTAGACACTTTTTGTGAAACATCTAGTTTTTCATAAGGAAACGAAAATCTCTGCCATGGAAACAGGCTGCTTCCCTTTCGCCTGCTAGTACCATTTCATTCAGCGCAACAGTATTTCTGCTAAAATGCTGAGCCTATATAAGGAGAAAGGAGGGTGACACTTTACCTGCGGGGGCACAAGTAAGTTGCTAACTCAGTTACTACTCAAATACAAATGAACAAATACAGTAACTGCACAAAGTATATGAACTGTTATGATTTATTAATGATGAACAAACATGGGATCAGTACATAATTAACATTTAGTTTCTGGTTAATTAACACATTAATGTCACACTATCCCTTACCTTATGTAATGCCAAATCCACCTTGTTGTCCCTCCTGCCATAGAGAGTAAATAGATAGATATGTCAGGAGACATCTTGTAAAGGATGGATATATATATATAATTTTCTTTCTCCTTGCTTTCCTACTTTGTGTTTATCCACATTCATACGTGTATTAATTCAGACTCCCTTCCGAGCGGGGGCGCTGGACCA
>JAODJW010000040.1:32167631-32181428 GCA_026777045.1 Hyperopisus bebe | reverse complement strand
CGACTACATCTAGTCGGAACTTCACAGCCTCGCGCACCAGCTCAGGCTCCTTCCCCACCAGAGAGGTGACATTCCATATCCCTAGAGCTAGCTTCTGCAGCCGAGGATCGGATCGCCAAGGTCCCCGCCTTCAGCCACTGCTCAACTCACTCTGCACCCGACCCCTATGGCCCCTCCTACAGGTGGTGAGCCCATTGGAGGGCTGTGCCTGACCAGGCCCCGTGGGTGCAGGCCTGGCCACCAGGCGCTCGCCATCGGGCCCCACCCCCAGGCCTGGCTCCAGGGGGGGCCCCCAGTGACCCGCGTCCGGGCGAGGGAAATTGTGGATCCATGTTATCACTCATCATAAGGGGTCTGATGAGCCCCACTTCGTCTGGTTCCTCACCCAGGACCTGTTTGCCTTGGGTGACCCTACCAGGGGCATAGAGCTCCTGGGATCATTGGAACGCGCAAACCCCTCCACCACGATAAGGTGTCAGCTCCAGGAGAGGTTATATATATATACACACACACACCTATTATGGGGTGACATTTTCATCCTGTTACACTGGCATAAATGTCGCATGCAAGATTCCCATACTTGCAGCACTGGTTCGATTCCCAAGTGCCTCCTGCTGTTTGAAGGGTCAGTGTGTGGTTCAGTGGCTTAAGCATGTGTGCTAGTGGTTGGCGGTCTGAATTCTGTGCTCAACGGAATAGTTACATGGCCATTAGGCCCTAAGCAGGGAAATCCTCCAGGGGAGATGGATTAAAGGCTGACGCTGTGCTTTGACCCAATCTTCACTCTCACATGTCCGTCTCAAAGGAGAACAAGATGGGATATGTGAAAATGCTCTTCCAAGAAGAATTTGTACAAATGGCAAAGCTTCGTTTCAAGGCAATGGTGTGAGACAACACTAATCAGTTTGCTGTAGATGCTGACCTGTGTTTGTGTATGTTTGTTCCTGTGGTTAGTTTCAACTGATTTTATAACAGGTCTCGTGATTGGCTAGGAATCCTGAAGATTGAAATTTAATGATGGGGAAGGCGAAACGGGGATGTCTAGGCCAGGGGTACAGCAAGCTTACATTCTCAGCCTGAGTGAGTGGGAGGTAACCCAAAGGATTGGGAACGTTTATGTCAGAGGTCCAAACCCAGTATTATACAGAACTCACCAGGAGCAACCTGTATCTCATTATCCAGTTATGTTTCGGTCGATTTGGACCTTTTAAATAAAAAAGGTATCTTTCTACCTGCCCTGATGTCTAATGGATTTCTGCTTCAGGCCTTAATCATTATGTATGACTCAGTCTCGGTTTTCTCAGTAAGTTCAGGCTCCGTGGCCATTGTTTGTTTAAGCATCTCTCTTTCCAGACTGAATCAGTATGCATAGTTTAATCATGCCTCATCGATCTGCTAGAATAGCAGGGGAGAGCAGTTTTACCATAACACGTGTCTCCACATTATTTTTCAGTCTCTGGGTCTCCTATGACCTCCTACGATCTCCTGCAAAGGCGTAGGAGATCGCCCACGCGTTTATCTAAGCAGATGGACCGCCCAGGCATCATCTAAAATGTCATTGCAAGATTTCTCACTCCTGCTCTTCAGTTCAAGTTTAAACTGCTGCATATTGACCAGGTATATTAGTGGTTCTCAACCTATTTTGCACCACGACCCAATGTTTACCATGCCAGCTCAGTCACGACCCTATATCAGGTTTAAATTAACGCTATGATCAAGCACGCAGTCACTCTGCAATTTACGGCAATCAATTCCTCTTGCACAAATCTGATTGGATGTGCCAATAAATTTTAAATTAAGCGTCTCTGGGTTGGCTTCTTGGATTGCTTGAGTGTTAGCTAGTTTTTGCTAAGCATTTGCAGACCCAAGACTCGTTTGTAGGTTAATTCTAGGATTGGGGCTGGGAAATCTGATTTTGGATCAGCATAGGAGCTTGGTGGCTCTAAAAAGCCTACATTTCCAACTCTGCCTTGCGACCCTCTCAGAACTCGCCGAAGCCCAAATTTGGGTTGCAACCTATGGGTTGAGAATCACTGAGTTAGACCACGTGTTGGTTCCTCAGACACTGAGAGTTTTGCCTCACACAGCAGTTGTGTTGCTGATAATGCAGACACACCCATAAGACTTTTTTGCTCATTGTCTTATTCTACCTAGTAGAATTATTACCGATTGTAGCTCATAGACTCTTCAGAGCGTGAGTTGCTGGAGAGTGAGTGTGATTTAAGAGGTTTGCTTCTCAGCTCATCTATTTCTCCTTAATAATCCTTACTAGCCTTATGAGCTTAATTATGTCAACAAATACAGTGCTGCTCTAAAATAACCAAATAGACCATATTAAGTGGAGAACAATGAAACTAAATGCTCATCGCCATTCATCACCAGATACATGTGATCAAATTAAAATGACCAAATAAAACTTGGAACATAATCTATTAGGCAAGCAGCACATGTCTAGACTCACCACAGCCTTACAAACCTTGGTGTCATGTTAACTGCCCGCGGAATCCTGCATCCACCCATCCTGCACCATTTTCTCATAATGTCAAAATGATCAGCAACCTTGGGCCCATTAGCCAAACCAGGCTATTGTCATGTCTTGACCTGGCCACCAGAGGGAGGCTTGAGGCAACATCAGACATGGCTTCCTGCCTATTGGCAAATTGCATAGTCACTGGTCAGTAGCTGCAACTGTAGCTGCAGGTACTATTTTAGTCTCATTTTGAGTGGGATATGTTGGTCACATGTACAGTTACTTGTCTGTGGGTTCTGTGAGCACGTGGGCTTCTGTGTCTGAGGACCTCTGGAGTTTGGATGGTTTTCCCTTTACTGTTGTGTTTTTTTTTTAATTTAAAGTCATTGCAGTGATCTTTGGATAAACTTTGTAAATTGACCCCTGCCTCTTTAGTTTCTTTTAGACTAAGTTCGTAGCTAATTTGGGAGGAAGCAGACCTTCTGTGAGGAAGAGCTCATGAAAGAACAACTACAGACAGGCAGCAAGCATATTTGACATATAACTACAGCTGAACTTGCTGCATCCTAAAAAAAAACAAAATGAGTAAAATAAAAGCCTAAAAAAGAACATTACATTTTAGAATGTTTAGAGTTTCTTCACATGGTTTGTTTAATCATCCATTCTCAATTAATTCAGAGCGAAACACACTGTTCTAAATCAATGGTCTAGTTCATTCTTACATTTGTGTTCAGCAGAACATTGACAGATACTTAAATATTCATTTGTGTGTGGTTTAGAAGTACTCTAATGGTTGGGGCTTTCACTGATCTTCACTGAAGAAAATCGGTGTAAGGTTAATTCTATGCCAGCTCTTTGAGATTTACCTGCAGCTTCCTGTTACTTGTTTCTTGACAGGACTTTACATAAAAAATAATTTTGTTTGGGGTTTGAGTCCTCAGTGGTTTCTTTTGCTGGAAACGTAGTATAGCCTGCATTTACTCAAAAGCTGCTTCCGTTAGTCGTATAGGTCCCTCCCGCTTCCATACTATTACAGACCTTATTTTATCCCAATAGCCTAAACAGTGATTCTCATTTTGAGTGCTGCTGCTGGGTCCTCAAGTTGATGGCCATAAATATGCCTGTCTTTTTGATTGATGAATAAAGTAACGCTGCTCATTACAGCAACACACTTATGGGAATAAGGTAATCGGGATACCCGGCTTCTGACTGCTGTTAGCTTGGCTCAGATTGATGATCAGTCTGTCCGCGTTAAATGTTTGTTTTTATTACTACATGCATTTTTGTGTTTTTTAAAAATGCTGGCAGCCATCTCCAGTAGTATTTTTTGATTCTTTATGGATATTATATTTATATGTTGGGCAAATGTTTTGAAATGGGATAAACGTGATATAATACTCCTCTTGTTTCTTGTTGCTTCTCGCCGTCAGGGTTTGATGGAGAGGTTTTCGAATGACAGCTGGGACAGTGGTCATCACAGGTGGAATTTTAGCTACAGTCATCTTACTGTGCATCGTCATAGTGCTCTGCTACTGTCGCCTGCAGGTAAGGTGCACCAGACACCCTGAGGAAATGCACAACAAAAGCCCTGGGTTTATCTGATTGGGAAGCAGACACTGGAAAATGTTTCACTTCAGTGCTTCAAAATACAGTGCTGCGAAACAAAATCCCGGATCTCATTTTGCTGAAATGTTTCTTCGGTGGGCGGATTTGATTGAAGGCTCCCGCTTAAATGTTTTGTAATCCTATGCTGGTTGGGTAACGATCAGACTCAGATTGTAAGTAGCAATGGCAGAAAAAAACTGCTGATTTTCCTTATTAGCTAAACAGTAAGTACAAAAAGGGGACAGCGTCTTACCAGCCTGACCCCCCCCAGGAGCTGCAGAGTGTAGCCAAATTGTAATTAACTGTTTCTTCTCATTTGCATGCACTTGGACACCGTTACCAGTATTACTGTTGTAAGCGGGAGGAGTTGGAGTCAGACTCAGAGTCGGACTCAGAGGAAGAGGAGGTGCACGAGGAAGCCATCTTCGGCATGACCCCCCACCTGCCACTCGATGCCGTGGCGGCTTGCACAGCCAACGGGCCTTGCGTCTACCCATCAGAGATTCCCCCCAGGCTGGCACGGTCCCACACTTTCTGCCCATCCTGTGCCCACCACGAGCTGCCCTTCCTGATGCCACGCCCGCCCGGGCTTTACAATGACGCACAGTGGGCTGGTCATAGGACTGTGTCGCGCTGGGGTCCCAGGATGGCCCCAGACAAGCTGCAGCTGACCCGCTCCATGACCATGAAGGAGATGTTTACATATGGACACAGCATCAGTACCGACGTCTAGTGCTCATTCCGCACTGCCCTCCCTCAAAAAAACACAGTCCAAACATCCTTACATGTCATCTTGCCCCCTGAATATACCCAAAAAAACGTCGAGCAGATGTTTTTCTAAGTGGGCCTACTTACACTCACTCACTAGCTGATGTTTTTCCAGGAATCTGTCTCTGGAGGTCCAGGTGAAACTCTGGCAACATTGCAGTTCTCATCTGTCTTTCTAGTCTAGTATTTCCTCAAATCTTTCAGATGTTTGGGTTCCTATCTTCATTCTGTGCTGCTAATGGCCTCAGGGGAAAATGGACGAAGGATTAAAAGTGAGAAAAATGTGTCAAACCCTGCTCCTTATTCCTGACTCCTGTAGCTCTCTGTAGCCTTTGCCTGACGGTGCTGCATCCAGCATTATGCATTGCAGACCAACAGAACAGAATTCTGTTTGCATATCGGAGGCAACGTCTTTGATTGTATGTTTGTAATGTAAATATTTATACTCCCTGTAACATAATGTATAAACGGATGGACTACGCACGATCCTGAGTTGTCATACACAGGTGGGCGTGTCATGTGGAAATGTACTCGGAAATTCGGTGGAAGCGAGATCAAGTAAGCACACCGAGTGTGTGGGGTGACACACCCCCTCGGTGACCTGCAAGAGTGGACAGTACCAAACGAGAACTGTAAACATTGTCACTGATAATTCAGACAGAAGGTAAAAAAAGTCCTCTACTTTTGATGAATTACATTAAGAAAACCTAAATCAGTTATGAGCTATTTTAGGCACAATAAAATGGTATTTTTTACACTTAGCTAAATTGTGTATTTTTTTACTTTCAATTAATAAGATTCAGTTATAAGTGACAGTTAAGCTCTTCGCAGTGCCATGATCATTTTATCATCATTTGGTTCGGTGGACTGTGATCTTTCTTTGTGATTGTTCTGTGTTCGCAAAGCATCATGGGGCTGGAAATGGTTGCTACACCCTGCGCCTAGCAGTGTAGGACTAGGTCCCTGGCTAGTTGCATCTACTTTACCCAGTTTTTCTTACTGGAACTGGGTGGAAGCGAGCTGCACACCTGCAGGATCATGCGATTCTTTGCCAGCCTCACAATTTGATTTGCCTTATTTTACACAATGAAGAGTTGGAGAGGCTGACGGGCGGAAACTTTGGAAACGGATTCTGGCGAGGATGTCAGGAAGAGTCGCATCTTCTTCCTGAGGACTGAATGCTTGATATTTTTCCCGCCATCTTTTTATTGCTTTTACTTAAGATTTCGATTGTTATTTCACCCTGAACTGGTGAAATTCTGCACGGCATGAACACTGTAATGCTAAAGGTAGTGTTCTTCAGCGCTTGTTTTTAAATGCTGTTCTGCAGGACTTGCCGCATGTCTGAGTGTAGCTCATAACAGTACTTAGTGGCTGCTTAGGGCCTCATGACCACTAGAGGGCCCCATGTCATCATCATTTGGAAGTCTAAAGTACTGGTTTTGAATTTGGTTTTCATGATATTATGACAGTGGCCTGTATTTTGGTCAACATAGTGCAAGACGTGTAAGAAGTGTACCACACAGGGCTACTGAGTATACTGTATGTGGAAAAAGGCGGAGAACGTGTATCAAAGCCTGTTTCACCTGATCCCAGCAAATATTTGCTGACCATTCTTTTGACATGTTAAAGCTGAAGTTCGCATTTGCTAACTAGTCAATGACACATTAATCATTTCTTTGCATGCAAAAATAAGACCTTCGTTTGCCAGAACTTTGGTGTGGCACCGTATCCCAGCTAGATGTGCAGGGTGGATGATAACTAACTGGAAAAGTTGGCATTTTGCTTCTGATGTCCTACTAATCAGAACAGATGGTCAAAATCATCCTCTGACAAAATATGTTCAGGTGGGTGAACCTGCATCCTGAAAACACACCCTGCTCAAAAAGCCAAGCTATGAAAAAGGGCACATTTGTAAATATCCGTGTTACTGTAATACACCTTTTATTAGCCTAAATGTAACCACTTTAATTGTGTGCATCATCATCATGCTCATTACTGCTGTGATTTTAGGGGAAAAAGGAGAAAATTTATGTGACTAAACAGAAGGTGTCTGATCAACTCTATGTTCTTCATTAATCTTGAAATGTTCTGTGTATTATACCTTTACACATCCTTACTGAATCGATTAAAAATATGTATTATTTATTTAGTATTAAACATTGCAGTTTGATCATTTTTAAGAGCCTTACTAGATGATGCTATTTTATGCCTTGCTCTGGAAAATAAAATGAGTCAGATTGTCAGATATCAGGCTGTGTGTTTCATTAGAAGGACACCGGTGGACAGCAAAACAAGGGTTTCCGAAGTAACTTTAAAACTTATTTTAATATGTGTGTGTGTGTTTGTGTGCGTGTGTGTGTGTGCGTGTGTGTGTGTGTGTATTTTATGGTTTTGTTAATTATGCAGTATTCTTGTGTGCCAAGCCTATAGAAGACGTGTCCCCACTTTTTTCCCTTAGGAACAAATTCCAAATTCTATCAGCAACACTACAAAGATCCACTGACAATGGGGGGGGGGGTTCTCTTGTTCTGTTGCCTCATCAAACACGTCAGAGGTCAGCCTGCTGTACTGGCTGAGGGCAGAGCTGAGGTGGAAGCATCGACAGTGTGTGGAGCTGTCCCTCGCTCTGCGAGTCGGTCACATCTACACGCACGCACACACACACACACCTTTGTTTTGCTGATCATATAGGTATTATTATTTATACTGTATGTGCAGCTTGTTATCTGGATTTTGATTCTGGATGGTGTTGTGTCTGCAGTCTTTGGGATATTTACTAATGCTGTCATCATTGTGAGGCCCAGCCCACGGCATAAATGAACTGAGTGGCCTAGCAGCCAAAAGGGGGTCCCTCATCTGATCAGTCTGGGAATGGAAAGAGTGGGAAGGAAAACAATGGCAACTGGGCTAATCAAATTTTGCTTAGGGCTCAGAAAAGGGTCAGGCTGGCCCTGTCTATTGTGCACTGTGTCTTCAGCTGGTCAGTGTCCATGCAGCGGGGAAAGTGTGAGTGAGTCTCTAGCATGGCTGGAGGCAGACGAGGGGCTGATGACCACGATGTGGCTAATAATGCGTGTGACCTTCTGCTGAGCTGGGAGTCACACGGCAGGCTCTGACACAGCTGTCTGCCTGGGATTAAACAATTACATTTAATTACTCCAATTAAGGACAGCATTACGCCTCTCAGTCATCATCGCTTAGAGCTTTTCCTCGAAAATTAGAATTATAAATTCTGTAACAAATCTTTAAATAAAAACAAAACACTTGCAATCAAAATACTGAATGAAAGTGATAACAAGAACATGCATATGAAAATATAGTCTTCTGGTAGCGACAGATACATGATTTTACAGTATTTATAGTAAAGTACAAATGGATACATTGTGCATTTTGATTGATAATAAAATAGCTTGTTGAAGGTCTGAAGAAAGCATTTTACAATGGAAAACAGGGTTCTAAGATAGGGTGAGGTAAAGGTTCCTGCAACCTGGCCACAGCGTCCGTGACAAATGCATCTGGATGTTAAAGGCTCGGGTTAGACGTCTCGTGATGATGTAACCGACCATCGGGGTGCCACACCAAAATGCTGAAAGCACCACACTGTTACATAATCCCCATTTATTGCTTTGTTTTTTTTTTAGTGATTCCTTTGGGCTTTGTGTTATTATGCATGATTGCCATAGATATGGGAGGGGGGGGGGTGGTATGTGTAGTTATTATTATTGAAATTACTCTACACCCTCTGCACAAGTGCCAGACCCTGATGCACACCACTGCCTATTGCCAGCATTTTTTTATTTATTTTTTTTTTTTGCTCTAGCCATCTGTCAACGCAGAGCTAGACGAAGATCCAGTCTCACGGGCAAACAGCAGGTCGGTGAAGCACGCTGCCACCCAGTGGCCACACGGCCTGGGTGCATGGATATAATATGCACGTAGCTAAAGGGGGGAGGCAGGGAGGGAAGTGGACAGGTTGCAGGAAAGCAGGAGCAGACCTCAGTTTGGACATACAGTACAAGTTCTTATTTCTGGAGTCAGAGGTATCATTTCAATATTGCACATCTGTCATGCAATTGCCTCGACATCATGAAAAACCCCATTCAATAACAATACTAACCATAAATATAATGTATAAACATGCAGTATACTCCACTCAGCAATAATTTAACGTGTCATTCCATGGCAGTGGAATGTTGTCAGAACTGTGTATCTGTTATATCAAAGTCACTGCTGGCTTTTGTGTCTGAGCCCTACTCGACTGGAGTAGGTCAAAGTGTTCTCTCACATATAAAGAAAGACGTCAATGGATCTCCCCACTCAATGCCCCCGACCCCCAAGGAGACACTGTGGTCATGACTGGGACAGCTATGGGAAATATGAGATGGCAAAAAAAGATGCTGGAAATGGCGGGATGGCCCAACGCAAAGGGTGGGGGGGTGCGTGACTTGGTACCTGTACTACTCCCAATTAGATGAACCTCAGAGGGAAAAGAAGCTCCTGCTCTGGCCACCCCAAGAGTTGAGGAACACCGATGTTCATAGACTATTTCAGAGGCACCATAGAACAAGAGGACTGCAGATACAGCGGTCTTGGGGTTGGTTTTTTATACATTTGAGGCATTAAATTCTAGGTGAGGGAAGAACCTGCCATAGTCCAGTGCTCGTGCGCCCCTCCCCCCTTGTCCCAGGGCAGATCTTGGAAGGTCAGCATGACCCAGCTGGGGCTAGGAGGAGCGAGTGGCCCTGCAGGAGTGGCAGCAGGCCTTGCTGTAGTACCAGTGGCTGCACAGGTTTACCTTCAGAGCCAGGGTGCAGTTGGTGGTAGGCCGGTCCTGGCAGTTCTCATCTGTGCAGGAATGCAGGCACCCAATTAAAAATGACTACATGAACAGTCAGCCAATCAGAGTGAGCAGCCTCCCTCGCCATCCTACCCTACTCTACCTGGAGGTGCCGTCGGGCAGGGCTGCAGGGCACATGTCTGCTTGGCCACCGGCTTGGTCAGGGGGTCGCAGCCTCGGACGAGCTCCCGCCCCTGGTAGCACTTGACGTCCCTCATGCGCACGCCCACTCCACAGGTCTTGGTGCACTTGGGTGGCAAAAGCAAGGCTCTTAATTTCCCAGCATGCACCAAAGTTCGGGTGGGCAGGTATCACCTTTTCAAATCGTATCCATAGACTCAGGGCCAGACAAAAATATGTCTGGACCCTGAAAAATTCAACTGCATGACCCCCGCCTCCTTTTCTAAATCAAAGCTATCATTATTTACAAATTCATGGTCTCCCTCTAATGTCTGGAACCCTGAAAGTCTTCCCCTTTCTCCCCCCTTATGGAGAGCCCCACATTGATGCGGCAGCTCACCTCGGACCACGGCGTGGTATACCACTTAAAGCAAGGCCTCTCGAAGCAAGTGCTTTCATCCGGGGGGCGTTTATCAGCCTCACATTCATCATCCGAGTAGGTCTGGAACTTTCCCCCAGTGATTCCCACACAGAGAACGATCCGGCGCTTCTGACCACGGCCGCACGTGGTGTTGCACTGCGGGGGACAAACCTGAATTACAACAAACTGCAGTATCTCTGGAAAACTAACAGTAGCCTGCAGCAAAAATCTCAAGTTTGAGTCAATATCAAGCATCTGTAAAGCTCATGGGAGTTTTACTTACACAGAAATGTTCTGAGGGCAGAACACTTTTGTTGAGGAAGTAAGTCTAAGCAACTAGAGGAGGCATTACCAGCCAATCAGATGTCTTGGTCTCGCCTACTCTAGTCGCTTGGACCCATCTCCTCTACAATCTGATTGGTTATCTCTCAGAACCAATCATTTTTCATTCTGCCCTCAGAATATTTTTGTGCAAGTAAAACTCCCACAAGTGTGAAGTCTATTATCAAGTCTATTATCACAGGAATATTGCATCAACTGCAATACATTATTTATGTATCATTCATTTCTCGTTTTTAGCGTTTAAGCATGTAGTGTCTCTTGAAGCACCTCTCTGCTTTTCAGCCAGTGCAAACTTCAGGTGTAAATTATCATTAAAGTCTCATTACTTCACCCATATGAAGTATGATTTATCATGTGAATTCCCTTCTCAGGCAAAATTTAATGTCTTCTCTCATTCCTTCCCCAGTCATCATTACCCTCTCCCAGTCTTGTGCCAGCCAGTGTGGGGGGCATTCCCTCTCTCCACAGGGGTGGGTGGCCAGCGGCTTGTTCTCAGGGTCACACTGGGACTCAGGCACCACCCTTCCATCCGGGGTCTTGCAGTATACGTAGCGCACCATGGTCCCCTGGCCGCATGAGCCAGAGCACTGTGTCGTGAGGTCATCAAACGGGGACACAAGAGACAACAACAGAGCTAAGCTACCAAAAAACATTTCCTATATTCACTCGGAAATAAAATCCAAAAACGTATTATGGGATAATGACAAATGATGACTGTATTGCTTATACATGGGCACGTTGTTTGTCGCTCCTCTGATTACATGAAATTAAAGATAAACATTAAAGATGTTGCAAAAGGCAAATTGTCAGGTGCAGTGTGGTACTGACCATCAGATGAAATAAGAATAGCTTGTAAATAAAACTAAAATTGATCCCACACGCAAGTACACTGGAAGGGGAATGGTTTTTTATTATAGTGATTTTATTAAAGATATTCTTCATTACAAAAATATTCTGTCAACCAGTCCTTGCTTGCTTTTGTATTGTAAAATCTGGCCTTGTCACTTTTTTTCTGAAGAGACATTGAGAGACTCACTTTCATAAATATAATGTATGGTGACACATTTGTGTTTCTCTCTGCCTCCATGCCAATGTTGTGCATGCCCTGTGATGTCACTTCCTGTCCCATACTCACAGGCCCCCACTCAGACACGCTCCACTGTCGCTCACATGGCGGACCCGTGCAGTTCTTGGATGATGGTGGGCGGGTGGACATGTCACATGGCTTCTTTTCGTCCGAGCACCTCACTTCCCTCATCACCTGACTGGTACTGCCACACTTTGCTGGACACTGGGAGAAATGACAGACAAAACAATAACCAGTTCATCGGGCTAAATTCCCCCTCATATCATCTCTGTCTTGGCACTGTCCTGTAACAATCCATCTTACTTTATTAATGAATATTTTAAAAAATCATTGTTTAATATCATACTATGTGAGCTTCATGAATGGACGAGAAAATAAGTATAACCATTATATGTTGCACTGCTTTGAATAAGCATAATTAGTGATGGCCAAATGAAGCTTCATGAACCATTTGCTGTATTTTTTGACCCCACTAGATGGTGCTCTTGGCTTGCTTTGGGGCATGTTTTGAGCCCTTTGTTGAACAGAGAGCACCATCTAGTGGGGACAGAAAATACAGCAAGTGGTTCATGAAGCTTCATTTGGCCGTCACTAGGCAGGATGGATTGTGGGTATTTAAAATATCTGTTCTTTTTGTTAGTAAATTAAGTGACCGCTCCAAGAGGCAGCCCACCTCGGACCACTCTGCCACTTCCCACTGGGGGCCACACGTGGGACTCTTACAGGGCCGACGCTCAAGGGGGCGCTCCAGCTCTGCGAGGGTGCAGAGGTCACTGTACACAGAGCTGTCCAGCCCCGGGGACAGCATCTTCCAGCAGCGAACCATCCGGAACTGGAAGCCTTCCCCGCAGGTGCGAGAGCACTCACTCCAGCTGCTCGCCTCCCACCTAAGGGAGAGGCAAGGGTGTTTGTGTGGTTGCCAGGACGACTGTGATGTCATAATAGGAGAAGTTACCAAAACAATATTAAATATTAACATTTCCAGCACCATAAATAGACACAGTGTGATGTTCAGCTACATCAAGAGTTCTAAGCCTGGTGTTCAATTGTTGGTCAGTGTGATAAATTTCAGAACGTTCTTAAAATTCTGTCATTAAACTTTAAGCTATCTGGTGCTGATAGGAATCAGGAATGGACTCCAATCGCTTAGACCTTTGTACCTGGGCTGACACTCTCTCCCGATACAGAAGTCGTGAACAGGTTCGGGCCGGGTCAGGGCATCACAATATGTGTCATCCACCTCCATGCCATCATAGCGCACGCACATGGCGAACGACTTGGCCACACCTGCCGTCCAAGAAAGAGACGGGGGGGATTACCTATGAAGTGTGCCTTTCTTCTAGAGCAGCTGCAGTACTAATTTGGCACAGGAAGATGATGAGTCTGAGATTCACCATGCTGAGGCCTGATCTGGCACATCTCCATTATTACATAAACATATTTTTATAAATGCGAAAGCGCAATATATATTCCGAAATGCCTTGGCAGGGGAATTCTGGAATATGACTTGGATTGTTTCTGTGACTCTCCTCCCCGCCTAGACAAGAACACGTCTGAACTCCATTAGCCACAGAAGGACATCGGCAGCATTGTTAACAGATCATCGTATGGCGTCATCTCCTTATAACTCCTGGCCTGCTGCAGGCAAGCGAGCAGGTCAGCAGGTGGGTGAGTGAGCAGGTCAGCAGGCGAGTGAGCAAGTGGGTCAACAGGTGGGTGAGAGAGTGGGAGAGTCAGCAGGTCAACAGGCAGGTGAATGAGCGGGTCAGCAGGCAGGTGAGCAAGTGGGAGAACCAGCGGGTCAACAGGCAGGTGAATGAGCGGGTCAGCAGGCGGGTCAGCAAGTGGGAGAACCAGCGGGTCAACAGGCGAGTGAGCGAGCGGGTCAGCAGGCGGGTGAACGAGCAGGTCAGCAGGCGGGTGAACGAGCAGGTCAGCAGGCAGGTGAATGACCGGGGGAGCGGGCGAGTCAGGAGTCAGCAGGCCGTTGAGATAGCGGGTCAGGAGTCAGCAGGCCGGTGAGACAGCGGGTCAGAAGTCAGCAGGCCGGTGAGATAGCGGGTCAGGAGTCAGCAGGCCGGTGAGATAGCGGGTCAGGAGTCAGCAGGCCGGTGAGATAGCGGGTCAGGAGTCAGCAGGCCGGT
>JAODJW010000040.1:32157064-32167531 GCA_026777045.1 Hyperopisus bebe | reverse complement strand
GAGCTAGCACACCTATGGAGCAGGTCATGCTGCAGGGCTCCTGCGAGGACAGTTTCCAGCGGTACATGTCCGCCGCGCTCAGCCTCAGGTTCTTGTTCGGGGGCTTCTGGTGATTTCTGTCGACAGAGAGACCATGAGGTCACACTGACATCTTGAGACATGACTGCTCTGTGCTAATCTGAGGCATATCATTCCCTCATTGTGATTTCCAGCTGTAATGGAATATAATGGTAATCATTCTGGTAAGACAATGTAATTTTAAATAATAATAAGAAGAAGAAGATGGTGAAGAAGAAGAAGATTAACAGCAACAACAAAAGAACAAAAATATCACTAAACAGTAAAAGTTTAGTATCTTTTAACCTCATTGACCATCACACCAGTGTCACCTCTTTCTGTTCTTTCCATCTAATTTTTTAGGGAAGTCTTAAATTAGTCTCTAAATCTGCCTTAAAAATATCTATTGTCTCAAGAGCCTCTCCCTGAAAGTGAAGGAACCTGTTTGTTTCAGCACCAGCCTCATCCACCTCTTCCTCACCAGAATCAAACAAAGGCGACTCTTCCTCAGCCCTCGCTCATTGCAGCGAGGGAGCACAGCTGCTCTGAGCCTTTCGGCACCACCGGACACACGTGCACCAGGCCATGACATCACCGGCCTATGCTTGAATCCACGACCTCGTTGCTTAGACACCTCTGTATCTATAGGAGACAGTGAGGCCAGTGGAATGTCCTAGTTGCGTCATGGTGAACGTGCTCCGCTGGAGCTTCCCGCGGGCGTGTTGCAGCATTCCCCCCCCCTGCCAGGAAAAGAGGGCCCCCCACCACACGCCGTGTTTTACGACCCCTGGCAGCAGGGCTGGCAGGGCGATGTCTGCGAGCAGCAGGGGGAGCCCAAACATGAATTATAAATGTGGCAAGGAATTTGAAACTGACATTGCTGAGCCAGGGGCCTCCTCCCTGAGCGTTTCTCAGAGGGAGCTGACAGCACCGGCTGCAGGGCCTGAGGCTCACAATGCAGGAGGGTCCACTGGAGTTGGATAGCCTCTTATTGAGCTCCTTAAAGACCGTTACGTGCACGTCCACCACCATGTATAGCGGCTCGGGCCTCCACCGTAATGCCTGTAAAGGTTCTTTATTATTTTATTTTTAAATGATGTGACACTTTGGTTTCCTAGCACTTTGTATCCATTGACATATTAACCACACATTTTTCAGTTCCCATTTTAGTCTCCTTTCCTTCAAATAAAAGGAAACAGGCTGAAAATTCAGACTAAACCTCAGTCTTTGGGATTTTAACAAACAGACTCACATGAGATAGCATTGAGGTATTTAATAGCATTGAGGACCATTTTGGGGTGTAAATTCCAGCCCTTTGCTGTGTGTGCGGAGATCACATAGTCTCCCCATGTAACACAGGATTCATCCAGGTCAGAAAAGAAGGTACGAATTTGTGTACCTTAATTACTAACAATTACCTACACGACTGGCAGACCCTTGAGGGTACAGCTAATCATGTACAGAACCAGTTGGTACTTTTTATGACACATGCAGTAAAGCTAATTTGTTATGTATTGCCTACAGTATGTGATTGTGTGTGTGAGATTTTTTACCCCGTGTACTGTAGTGCAATCCTGTCCCTAATGTCCCCCCGCCTTATGCTCTGTGCTACCTGGGATAAGCTCCAGCTCCCCCCCCCCAGCCTGCACTGGATAAAATGCTGGAAGGTGGAGAGACTGAATGAATGAATGATACCCATTTTATGATTGCGTGTAAATTTTACTGATACACAAAACATGAAAGGACTTGGGTGGAATACAAACTGGAATAGATATTTATTTATGCAAAAAAAAAACTATTCTGCTTTTGTTTGGTTTTTAGGGAGAAAAGTCATATCCCAACTTTTAAAATGTAGAGTTAAGTACATACACATTTGAACTGAAAAACCTCAATAATCTAATAAATTCTAATTTTGCGAGTTAGTTAGAAATATATATGGGATATGCTGGTAAGCTTTCTAAGATATTTTAGAGGTAAGGTCCAAAGATCCAATCCAAGAATAACTAGACAGCTTAATAAAATGTGTCTCTTAAAAACCTTATACTTTATCCTGTATTTCATTTTTAATACCATCCTGATGATTTGCATTTCAGGGATCCTGGGACTGATATACTGGCATCTTGCATAATTAAAACAGCTCTTCTATTTCTGTGTATATATAGGTTACTGCACAGCTAATCATTGGGCCTGGCTGAAGTTAAATAATTGCATAATAATCATCAAACAAGGTTTACCTTTTCCTGACAGACGACATTATGGATTTTACACAATTTAATTAGAGTGTGATTCCTTCATACTTGTCTTAATATCAGTGTTACTGGTAATATGTGTCTATATCTGCACTGGCAGGATTTTGCAGTGGCTTTTGCAGGATTACGTTTTGCGTGTGATATAAAATCATTCTAACATTTTAATGTTATAATGCCTGCAGGTCACCTGGTACAGATTAAACAGATATGTGTGGGCAGTTCTAGTCATATCTACTGATGCAGATTTAGATCTCATTGTTTAGATTAGACTTTTGTTCAAAGACACTTTGTATCTATTACAACAGGTCAGGCTAAGAACTTTACTGAAAGGTACCTTAGCAAGGCTCCAGCACGCTATGCCTCAGAAGCCCACGTAGCCATCCAATAAACCACATGCCACCACTTCATAAACATAAACACACCATAAACAAACTTTTTCATTTTAGTTTTGCATTTGTCATCTTGGCGGCATGGTGGTGCAGTGGTTCACACTGTTGCTTCGCAATGCGGGGAACACGTTTAGAGTTTCCACCATGGCTCCATGTATGTGGAGTCTGCATGTTCTCCCCGTGTCGTCATGGGGTTTCCTCCGGGTACTCCGGTTTCCCCCCACAGTCCGAAAAAGAGCTGAGGTTAATTGGAGTTACCAAATTGCTTCTAGGTGTGAGTTTACCCTGTAATGGGTTAGTGCCCCATCCTGGGTCGCTCCCTGCTTTGTGCCCATAGGCACCAGACCCCCCACGACCCTGAATAGAATAAGCAGTTACAGAAAATGGATGGGTTTTCCATCTTGGTTGGTACAGGCCTAAAAGATAGTGGGCATGATGGCTCAGTGTGTAGTACTGTTGCCTCACACCTCCATCGTTGGGGGACTGAATCTGGCCTCTGTATTGTGTGTGGAGTTTCCAAGTTCTCTGTGCACTTCCTCCAGGAATTCTGTTTTCCTCCTACAGTCCAGGCTAACTGGCAATTGTCCATAGTGCGTGAATGTGTGTGTATGTATCTTCCCTACAAGGAACAGACATCCCATTCAGGATGCCCCCCTGGCCTTTATCTTTGTGTTGTCTGGGGTTGGTTCAGTTGGAAGATGGACGGATAGTCGGTGGAAATCCACTACAGCTATACTTAGATTGTTACATTTCTTTTGGGAAGGAGAGAAAGTGGGTGGGTGGAGAGGCACTTTAGAAAGCAGTGAGGATGTAACTGAAGATCGTTTGGTCGTTAGTGCGTCACCATACCTGGTACGGTTAGTCCGAGCGCCACCTTTGAGGCCTGGAAGAGCTGTCCGGTTGTGAAACAGGAAGTCCCCAGTTTCGTTTCGACGGCGACCGATGCTGAGCTCCTGCAGAGAGCCATCGCTGGCATTGACGTTGCCATGCGATAGACTTATATAGTCTAGATCTAAAGGCTCGTTCTCTGAAGAGTACAGTCCCTCTCCCTGGGACAACAGTTGATTGGTTGAGAGGTTGACAAACAGCTCGTCTGAGCCAATGGCTTTCCCCAGCAGTACACTCCATATGAGGTTATCGGTGTCTGGCACATCCTCAGAAGGGCCGTGGCCAGCAGGGAATACAGGCCCAGTTGCACCAGCCGACCTGGAGTCATTCCTTTCTATATAGTTACCAGAGTGGGGGTGGGGAAGAGAAGAGAAATGCAGATGATAAGACTACACCCAGTTAAATTACTCTTGGAAACAGCTAACATTATACATTATAAGTAAATCCTGATCATGGTTATCACTCTGCACGCATACAAATAGGTGTGCAGTGGATTATGGGTTAGGAAACAGGCCACTCTAAACACCATTCTGATACAGAGTATTTGGGATAAACCAGGAGATGTGTTTGCTTCACCCCAACACCTGGAAGTACAGAGTGACTGCTACTGTGCTTACTGATAGTGTGGGTATGAATCTGTAGTGCTGTGCTGGACCATTCATTGGGCCAAACTGTATGCCTGCTGAGGTAAGATGCATAGCCCCTCATAGCCCGATAGAAGAGGTTCCATCCATAAGCACTTTCTGTCTTATCTCATGTGTGTCTGGTGAACGTGGCATGTGAAATAGTCTCAGCAGCCTGCATTCTGACCCTGGAGAGGACGTGAAGGGCTTTTGGTGATGGAGCTGAAGGATCTTTGGAGATCTTTGAAGGTGGGTGTGGAGGGTCTTGGGAGGTGTATGTGAAAGACTTTTTGGTAATGGAGGCAATCAGGCCTTTAAGTAGCATCCAGCTTCGCTTCAACATGGCTGACTCTAATACTGAGATTCTACCGAAAGGCATGATTTTCTGTATCAGGTGTGAAACATTTATAGAGGTATGTCTGGAGGATTTTTGTAGTCGACCAACATGCAGGCTATGGAAGAACATAGGGGTCGACCCGCATTGAGGGGCTCACCTGTGTATTGACATGGGGTTAGGCCATCCTGTGCACAGTTCACAGAGCTTATTCCTTTGTACACCTCATTGGTCTCCTGGCCCTTGTGCTCTCTTGTTGCTTCTATGTCGGATGTCTGTTCGATCTCGGCTGCACTCGTGTTCTGCTCCACTCCATTGACTGTCAGTCGCCCCACCCCTGGGGATGTATCTCCACCTCCCCTGTCTTCTGCCGTCTCAGAACGTTCTTCAGCCAGAGGGGCAGAAGAGAGGGGATCCCGTAGCACCGTGTACTCATAGGTGATGTAGGGGGTCCGTCCATTCTGATTCCACACCTTGGCAGAGTAAATAAATTAACATATGAGAGAGACCTTCAAAATGGCTGTTGACAGACATCTTTTAAGATGAATGAAACATTATGGGCTGCATATTTAATAGGCCGTTGTCCATTGCACATTGATTAAAAGTGACAGACTTTTTATTTCGATGCAAATTAGTGACACGGAAGCTCAAACCCCCAACAAAAATTGCAAGCATGCCAATGTGACATAATAATCCATCATACACTATTCAGTGGTACTACTCATAAATCACTGATGTCAATCTGGGCCAGGCCTCGCAGATCTGGCGACTGGTATGACTGCCTGCCAGCCATTCACCCGTGCAAAGGATAACCCCTCGACAGTACCAGGATGTTGATGGGCTGATTTATGGGCCCCTTGGCCACGATGTACTCGATCCCCGTCTCGTACACATCCATGGGACGACGGTACTTGAAGATTGTCCCGGCAGCCTGGAAGTTCTGTGGACTGTCCACTTTGTAGGCACCATTGAAGAAGAAGTTTCCGGCCTGGTCTGTGACAGCTGCATGAAAAGGACTCTTACAAACCCAAATAATGACCAAATCTTGACAAGGTCAAGTGGCACATATGTTTAGATGTAATTATATGTGAATGTATCATGCGTACATATTTTGGCAAACCATTACAGTACATATTTTACGTCCTGAACACAAACTATTTTTTTATGAACTAAACTGACTTAGTTTATAGTATTATTTGATCAGATATTCCAGGATTTCTCTTTTATTGCATATAAATCTGCCATAGCCGTTGGTCATGTCTTATACAACATTGGTAAAGAAACGCCATTTTATACAGGGTTGACCAGTTTTCACAATAACGCTAGATATTAATGGAAGCATTCTGGGTTCTAACTGAACAGTGGGGGAATAGCAAGAGATAGCAATAAAAAGTGCTTGATAAAGTACCCTTCAATCATAACTGAAACCATACCTGAAGAAACTATTCTTTGTTCGTATTCTGAAGTCCTACTATTAAACTGTCATCCTATTATATTTTAATTAATACAGCCATATTGGACATCCCAATTTTCCCAAGTCTGTTATATCCCTGGGTCAATAAGAGAGGGGCTTGTGTTTCATTTATTCAACCATCATCATATGACATCACCACATTGTTCTGTTTTTTTTCCAGACTCAAGGCTTCCAGCCAACACAACAGGGGCAGTGTGTGGTTCAGCAAGCAGGGCCTCTGTGCTTGTGATCACAAGGTTGCTGGTTTGAGCCTTGTTATTGTTGTTGTTCTTATTATTATTATCACTATTATCGTCATGAATAAAGACACACCCTTACATTGCTCCATACAGCCTTTGTAGATAAGCATATTCCTATGTTTTATCTCTGTTTATCCATGATATGTCTCTTTAAAAAATGCATATGCTGTAAAACAAGTACTTTACAAATCTCTGCACCCTGTCACTAACAGAAAACACTGGTGTTAATTAGTGTAGTGATGTCATATGATCGTGAGACTGTGACTGGTTAAAGAAGCAAAACACAAGCCCCTCCCTTGCTGACCCACGGACACATCGAACTCGGCAAAATCAGGACGTGCTATCCATGTTCATTTGTATATGTATAAGGTGTGTTTTTGAGCATATCACTCAGAGGTCAGGTGTGCTAGAATGATTTGCTTTAGAGCCAAATTCATATTGCAAGACACCTTGCTCCCATCTGGTTTTTGTAATGTTTTAGAGTCTGTTGTCGAGGAAAGCTCGTGTTAGGATGGTGGGCTTATTTTGTGGGGCTTCTTGAACAGAAAAGGCAGTAAATACCCAAAACGTCAGCAGACTTCTTTCTCTCTATGATTTGGATATCCCAAGAGCCTTCGGGGATTTGTGTGATGAAGGAGTAACCTAGGAGGAGACAACAGCAGTGCAAGTCCATTACTCATCAGAACACCTCTGCAGACCTGAGAGGCCTGATGTTTCATGTCTGCTGCCTTCCCCTCTCCTCCCTACCTCCCCACTCCTGCACGGAACCTCCTCATCTTAGTCACGCTTCTGTAGCCCTGCCTTGACTTATATCACCCAAAGTCTGCCTTGTGGCCCTTTCTTAGGACACTATTAGCCTTTGGCACCTCTTACCCAAACTGGAGGCACCCCGTCGGAAGTTTCCGGTAATTCGGCTGCAGCTGCTACCGTTGCCCTGGCACACGCCACACTTGTCCAGGGTATGGGGTGAGAAGAGAACACCATCACACCCAATAGGCTGCAATGACATACGCACATGGTTGAGTGTCCTCTCTCATAGAAGACTTCTCGTAGTTATAAGGAACTTCCCAGGTTCTCTGTATTATACCTATGCCTTCTCACAGCATATGACACACTCATGATCCATCTCTTCCCAAAGCAACTCCCATAGCAACCTTCAATAAAAGCACACATGTATGCACCTCTGTCCGTTCCTATAGTGACAAATGTAAAAATAACTCCGAGAAACACATATGGTAGATCAACTGTCTCCTATAGAACCATTTGTGTTCATGTGACAATAACACCTGTAAATCAGCACACTATCATGAACGTATAAAGAATGTAGGTTTGGTTTCAATGTTGGAAGGGACCAAATCGGGTTCCACAAAATTGGTAGGGAGAGCTCCGTACCATCCATGCTCAAATCTATGCCTTTGCTAGCATGTTAGAACTCTGTGATTGAAAAGTCACTGATCAAAAATACCATGGTCAGCAGAGTGATTTTACCATTGGGCTGTTGATCAAGGCCCTTAACCCTAGTTGCTCCAAGGATGGCCATGCCCTGCTCTCCCAAGTGTACATCGCTTTGGATAAAAGCCTCTGCTAAATAAAGACATTAATCAATACACTGTTCACCAACCTCACACCTGCCGTTGACGCAGACACCTCTGTAATTGCTGTACTTGCACGATGTGCCGTCACGGGCAGGTGCCATCAGCTGCCTTTGGCTGTCAGGTGTGGTGCAGTGCAGGTCACAGGGGTTGCTGGAGATATGGACGTAGTCGTCTGCAGGGCGGTACAGGCCAGGTCAGAACTCCGCAACTGAAATGCAACTCGGCTGTGCAGAAGGCAGGAAACGGGTCCTGCTTGGCCAGTGGTGCAGGAACATGCTGTTACCGGGATAGAGAGGTTTCCAGTGATAGCTTCTACCATTGTAAAGCTGCGAGTTGAAGGACCAACACTGCTCCTCTCTGAAACTTCGGCCAGTGGATGGGCAGTCCTGCAATTGTGGGAGGGGTCCATAGACCTTAATGCACTTTGGCAAGCTTGGCTCCCATTATGTTATTGTTGGCATCAGCACCGGTACAAGCATGACGCAGATTCACTAACCTCAGATTCAGCATCAACTACACAAGGCATTTATAATGGGTTTCACACAGTTGGCAGGAGAAGTAATTGTACTCAACTTCTGATGAGTACTTTGGACCTTTTGGGTTTTTAGCATTTGGAGCATGCCGACGGAACTAGTGAAAGGTGTTCACTATTGGTTTTGCGTTTTGGGTAGCGAGAGCTCACCTTAGTGTTACACAGGTGGTATTTCTTTGCTGTGCCGCTGCAAGTCATGTTTTCCTTCCCAGCAACAGATTTCTTCCTTTGAAGTAAAAGCGGAATTTGTTGTTGCTCAGCTTTCGATTTGAAGCTGCGTGACAAAATCTTTCGTAAAAAGATGCAGGCTCTTGGGAAGTAACTGATAAAAGATACAGGCAGCGGACAAAAAAAAATGTAAACATGTGCGTGTACGCAAGAATGTGTCCGTCACACCTGAATGGCCTGCAAAATTTCCAGAGCTTTTCTTGGCTTCCTTTTTTGAATGTGTAAACAGGCTCACGTACAATTCTAGCCAGCATGTCTATAAATGGAGGCCTCAGTGACCTGACCGAGTCACCCAGGGTTTACCGGTGTGTTCGCTGGCAGAGACACCAGTGACGCAGGCCGTGGAAATCCCCGTTGTCTGTACCGAAAGTCACATCCCTGAAGGTGAGTATGAAATAACGGCATGGTGGAACAAGACGACTCAATGGATAAACGTAGAACTCAGTGTGAGGAACGAGTGTTATATTAACAGAAGTAATTAAAAATGGCACATCGTTCATAACTGTGGATCCAGGTATCCGGTTGCTCGGAAAACCTCGTGGATCGCATGCGACATGGAATTGATGCCGTCTAGCTGCTCCGCGGACCACTTTGGGACAACCAAATGCTGCAAGTGACATTGCACTGCCCTCTCCCTACTTGCTGCACATGCTCTGACCTCTGTTTAAGACAGTGCCTCTCCTGGAACATCACCCCTCCTCCACAAGTACGTGTGCAGGCTGTCCACTTGGCCCACTCGCCCCACCAGTAGGTTGTCACCTCCGCCTCATCCTCCAAGCTGTTGGATGCCGCTCCCTCTTCCTGGAACAAAGAACAGTATAGCATATTGAATTTCTTTTGGGTACTGGAACATGACAGACTTACAGTAAGGGGGGGGGGGGGCATGGTCCCAGATGAGACTCAAAACACTTAAAAATGAGATTACTGCTGTGTACACTAAGTGGTCGCTTGTTTAAGTACACATCATCCATCGAGGACTCACTTCTTACTCCAGAAGCACTTCAAAGGTCGACAAGTGCATTCAGAGAAGCCATTCTACACATCACTGTTGTACTGGCCTGTTATTTTTGCACTTGCAGCCTTCTATTATGAGATTTTTATGAGTCATGTACTGGCCATTCTCAAACAATTAACAAGTTGTTTTCAGCTACAGAAATATCATCGACTGGACGTTTTTTGTTCATTAAACCATTCTCTGTAAATTCTACCCACTGTGGTGTATGAAATCACAGTAGAGTAGCTGTTTCTGAGATGCTGGAACCAACGCGAATGATACCAGCAATCGCACCTCTGTCAGGCATTCTAGCTGTTCTAAGGCTTTGCCAAAGAATAATGAAACCTCTTAGCCCTACCTGTGTGCTGTACATATGTATGCAATAAACTGGCCACTAAGTATATGCAGCTGAAGTGAGTATGAGACTGACAGGTTGACCGAACACATCCTACCTGTCCTCTGGAAGAGATGTTTCCCAGAGACACTGAGAGGGTCAGCACACCCAGCAGCATTAGGCTGGCTTCCATACACTGAGCCCACGAGGAGATTCTCATCCTTATAAATAAAAAGAGGGTACAGGATGCAGAAAGAAGGTGGGCAATGGCAAAGAAGGACAAGTCCCCATCATAAAGTTGCAAAAACTCAGAGGGTCAGAAAAGCACTTTAGCCGAGTAGAAAGTGTTATGCTACGCAAAATACGTGGCATAATTAGCATAATTAGCTAAGTCAAACAAAATTCTGGGCTTTGATTCTGGTTACCTGCGGTGAATTGTCCCGCTGTGTCACACGCTGGATTGTTGGGCACGGAGCGCAAACGGCTCCTGGCGAAGGCACCCCCCAACCCCCCCCCCCCCCCCCCCCCCCC
>JAODJW010000040.1:32137510-32155109 GCA_026777045.1 Hyperopisus bebe | reverse complement strand
AATCACAGCAGGCAGAGAGAGTGGCAGCAGGGGGAACGCCTATGAAAGCAGCTGCTCCCGGTGCCAAGAGAAGGGCTGCTCTGCTGTGGAGTGGAGCAGGAGTGACTCTCCAAGCCAAGCTGCCGACTCACAGACAGACAGGGAGGAAGTCACTGTCCCCCTCCATCCGCAGACTCTAACATCCAAGATCTGCTTCTTCTGGGGCAGCCCTTCAGCCATCATGCCTTACAGGTACAAGAGATTGGGATGCCTTGGAGATGTCTGGCTCAGAAGTGGGGTAGAAAGCAGGCAGAAAAAGACAAATGCGTAATTATACGTGACTTCTACACAAACAGGGAGAGATGCAGAATTGTTAAGACTAAAAGTACCGAGGTGGACTTGCTCAAACCGAGCAGAAGGAGAACTGGAGGACCTAGTGACACGAAAAAGGGGGCACCAGCACCCAGTCAGAGAGCAACCTTTGACAGGAACAAATTTAGATGCAGAGGGTTTGCCTTTGCCTGATATGAATTTTGCTCTTTGCATCTCTCACACAGTCTGGAGTGACATTTGAGGTTCAGGATGACATTTTTTTAAAGGACATTGCTGCACAAAAAATGGCAAAAAAAAATCCATTAAATCTAAAAGTGTAAATGCAAAATTTCACATATTACACTCTGTATTAAGCAAACACTCATTTACAGATAGGAGAAAGTCTTCCATCTACAATATCACGTCAAAATGAGTTTTAATGACTTATCTTACCTAAAAGCTGAAACAATAACCATTTTAAATGTTTAATCATAGTATGTGATTTGCTTCTAACTGTCATTTATACATGGCTGTGCTGTCAAATGCTTGTTTCATTCCTTAAGTCTGCATATTTGCCACAAAACATGCTAAAATAGCTAAACTCTAGCAGGACTTTTCAGGTGAGGAGAGTTTCTTCTCCACTCTCGAACTACGAGTGTGGGGTTGCGTCAGGCCAGCCGCCGTTCTCCTTTGGCCGGGCCGTCTGCCTCTCAGCTGCCTCCGCTGAAGCTAAGCCATCATGAGATACACATCCCCTGGCGAGCTTCTGGCTGGAGGCCCAGGTTCGATCCCAGCCAAACGTTGGCTGAGCAGGTGCCTGCTTATGTACCCTCCCAGGCGCACAGACACGCACAGATGCACACAATCACTGCAGTTCAAAGATCGTCCGGTTTTATCCAAAGGATAATTACAAGTGTCCATTCTGATGGAAATGCAGGACATCCATCCCTTCATGCCTCCCTACATCCATCCATTCATCCAAATTCTTAACCAGTATAGGGTTACAGGGAGCCTGAGACTTATCCTAGGAAGCACAGTACAAAAAGTGAGGGACACCAGTGCATACAGAGCTTTCTGCCATACTATGGACTCTTCACCAAATTGCATGTTTATAAGAAAATTGGAGTATTTTGAGGAAATCTGTACAACATAGGAAGAACATGCAAACTGAATACAAACACGAAGCGGGATTTAAATCCCCAACCCTGGAGGTACAAACAACTGTGTTAGAGACCAAGTCATTGTGCCAAGAGTATCAAGAGTATCATGAAAGATGTCCATCCATCTAAATATGATGCCTGCTTTTCACCAAGGGAAATTTACAATGAAGGTTCAGCTGTAATACACAAGCGTGCGATGACACCAGAGCATCTAGAGGAAGGTCATGCAAACAGAGAATGCAAGGTAGACAAGCTCACTCGCACACGGAGCCGCAGCTGCGTTCAAAGTAACAACAAGAACCATTGAGAGCCGAATCCTTCTTCAAGGCAATGCCGTGCCAGAACTCAAGTTCTGGGTCACTTCTGTAAATCAGTAATTCCTCTTTTTAAGTAGTCTGATGTTTAATATTCTGACTTGCATGAAATTTATCCAGAATAACCTGAACAAAATGTGCAAGATCCACAGAAGTATGACGTCGATCATGTTCCACTATAACTTCTAACTTAGACTTTTTTCCACATGTAACTGTTTTGCACATTTTCCATGTCTACTTAGGTTTAGGATTTATATTGTTATCTTCCTGAGACCCCACCTATTCATTTATGTCCATTGTAGTGGACATTTTTATTTTTGCATCTATCTTTTCACTGATGTTAGGAAACGTATTTATTTCTGTTGTGAACTAAAGAGGACATTATAAATAAAATAAAAATTATTTAAAAATTATAAAACATTATAAATAAAAATAATTTTGAAAAAATCTAAATTGTAAGATGTCTTATTTCCTCCAAAGACAAATAACCTAAAATTAAAGGACACTTTTTTCCTTGGGTCTAAGGAGGATATAGTGTATTTTTTGTATTTATATATGCAAATTCTACGTGCCTTTTGGTCGGTGTACTCTGTAAAATTGGCGCCACGCCGTCTCGTCTCTCTGTGTACTTGTATATAGCAGAGATGACAATAAAGTTCTCTTTGACTTTGACTTGACTTGGAAGAAATCTGAATTTCTTAACAGAATCTTTTCAGAATCTTTAACAGAATTTCATGTTTCAATGTTAATGAAGCTGTATTATGATTGATAGCACCATCGCCCCTAGTAAGCAGCCAGCAGTGATGGGATACAGGAAACCTGAGAGATTAAGGAAGTTTTTTCCAAATTCCTTTTCTTAGAGGCAAAGCATTTAGAACTTGTCAAGTCGTGTTCTTTGATGGATTTTTGTCCAACTGACTGCTCTGTGTTCTATTCATTTGGAACCTGCTGATTAATTCTCATTAGACAGATTCTGACTGGCAGACCTTAACAAGCACTTCTTAGTATCCTGAATTATGATAAGACCTGTTTGGTTTGCACTGAGAATTTGTTTTCACAAATTGGCCGTTTTCCTGTCCTACATCCTTTTTGAAGTTACCCTCCTTTATATGATGTCCTGGCTCAACCCCTGCTAATCTCGTTACGCAAAGATGTGTCCCCGCTGTCGCTGAAGAGGAGTAGGCATGGCCTGTGCACTCTGTGCTCTGAGAGTGAATGGCTCCACATTCCACTGAAATGCCATTATGTGACCTGTGACCCCGGGATCCCATTTGCACCTCCCAGCAGACAAGCACTGACACTATAATGTGTTTATTTATTTAAGGGCCCGTCCTACATATCAGCTTTCTGAGTGCCGTAAAAAAAAAAAACTGTTCCATGATTTTAAATATACAACTACTACATATGAAGATGTTGAAGTAAAAATCAAGTCAAAGTAAAAATCTTTCAGATAATAAATATTTATAATCACTCAGGTAATTAGACACAGGGAAAAAAAATCTTCATATTTCAGAGAGTATTCTAATACTTATTCTAGGTCTTTGGGAACACCTAGAGCACAGGTGTCAAACGTCAGTCCTGGGGGGCCGGAGCCCTGCACATTTTTGGGGTTCCTCTCATTTAACACACCTGATTCAACTCCTTGTGCTAATTACCACACAGATCTTGAGCTTAATCATTTGTGGTGGAACAGGGAGAGAACTAAGCTACACAGGGCTGTGGCCCCCCAGGACTGCAGTTTGACACCCCCATGACAAGCTCCAAAAGATTTTGGGATGTAGGACTGAAAGTGAAGTTCAGAGGAGGGTTAGGGTGACAGTGCCACCCTTGGAATCCCCTTCCCATCCCACTGTCAGGTGGGACAACTGGGCCGAGTGAGGCAACTGCAGCCTGCTGTCCCAGCCCCAGGCGAGGTCAGCACTCCAAATGTTGGTTTTAATCTGGGCAGTCCATTCCTCAGATGGACCTCTAGTCACGTCCTTCAGACACCCACACACGGATATCCACACCATCTCCGGTTCTCTTCATGAACCATTCAGTCGTGTTCACTGACCATAAAGACGTGACACACATACGTACGGTATGACGTGTGACTGTATAGCCCGTTCCCTCAAAACCAAAGTTCCATGCACAAATGGTGAAGCAATGTGGGGCATGCAGTCTGCTGCTGGGTATTACGCAGGAATGAGGGATGCACTGTACGCAATGAATCGTTGGGTACATTTGAGGAATGAACACTGTGAAGCATGCTGTAGATTCCTGGTGGCCCCAGTGGTCTCTCTCGCTCTCTCTCCAACATTTTTCCCGTCAAACAGTTGTTCCCCTGTGACGACACAGCACAGTTGAGGTCTCCTGTTCTCGCTGGACATTTAAAGTTTAAAGAGCTCCAGAAGACAGCTGTGAGGGCTGCCACCCTTACCCTGCTCTCCTTTCCATAGCAGCATTCTCATTCTCCCTTTCTCACCCGTCCTGAGAGCTCGTGCTCCTTCGCTCCTTCTCGAAGTCTCCCTCCGCCGCGCAGATCAGCACGTTTCTCCACGTTGCCAAGATGGGCTCCTTTATTGCCAAGATGCTGCTGCCCACCGTTAGCACCCTTGTGCTCCTGCCAGCTGCCAGTGTGGCCACCAAGAGGGGTTTCCACATGGAGGCCATGGTCTATTTCTTCACCATGTTCTTCACAGCGGTAAGAGTCCAGCCACGTCTATTACCGCCATACATGAATGTTTCAGAACCTGACTGTGACTGTATGATTGTGAATCAACATGTATGTGCATTAGGTTGAACATATACTCTAATGTTGAGTTTATAGGTTGGGACATATATATGACATATATATATTTATTACATATATGATGGTACAATAGATCTATTTGTCTCAGGCTACTGCAACAATCGTAGATGCTGGGATATTGGATAAGTCATGCTTAAACTTCTTCACTGCTTGTAAAAAACCATAAACAACATTATATCATGATGCATAAAATTACATTTAATTGCAGCAGTTGAAATAATTCCCTCTGATTTGTCACAGACTTACCATGCATGTGATGGCCCTGGACTGTCCATCCTCTGTTTCATGCAGTACGAAATTCTGGAGTACTTCAGCATTTACGGCACTGCAATATCCATGTGGGTCACCCTGTTAGGTGAGGACATCTCAGAAATATCACAGTCTGCATATTGGGAAGGCAATAGGTTCACGTTTCATCTGTTGTGCTGGGGCTTTTTAGTCATTCAGTGTTTTGACTAAGTCAGAAGGAAGTTATCAGGCTTTCATACCACTTCCTGATGTGTTGGAACAAGCTAGATGAAGCTGGGTAGCGTCCCAGGCAGCTGGCCGATCGAGTGAGGAGATGATTTTGTCCTCCATGCTGAGAATGCACCCCCCCCCCCTTTGTGTGTCTGTAGCATTAGGTGACTTTGATGAGCCCAAACGCTCCACTCTGACCATGTTTGGGATTCTGACCACTGCTGTGAGGATCTACCAGGATCGCTGGGGCTACGGTGTCTACTCTGGACCAATAGGAACTGCAGTTTTGATGATAACAGTCAAATGGGTGAGTGACACCTTATATCCCAGGATGTCAATCATGTGATCTTCCGCTCAGCGAGAGAGATATGTTACACTTATGCATAGCAAAACCTTCTTCAAAGCTAGTCTCTACAGTGGTAAAGTGTTCAGTCTTGGGTGTGTTTCCCTAGCTGCAAAAGATGAAGGAGAAGAAAGGACTGTACCCAGAAAAAAGCGTCTACACCCAGCAGGTGGGGCCGGGGTGCTGTTTCGGAGCCCTAGCATTGATGCTACGCTTCTACTTTGAGGTACCGAGGCCCCTCTGTGCCCTTTCCTGACCACATCTTCTCAATCTTCTCAAGAGCTTGGTGAACCTATTGAATTACATAGTACTAACATCACTTTTTGATTAACTTGTAATGTGGATAATTTTCTATCTATCTACAGTATCTTACCATCTATCTATCTATCTATCTATCTATCTATCTATCTATCTATCTATCTATCTATCTATCTATCTGTCTGTCTGTCTGTCTTTCTGTCTGTCTATCTATCTGTCTGTCTGTCTGTCTATCTGTCTGTCTGTCTGTCTGTCTGTCAATCTATCATGATGATGATCATACAGAACGCCATCCATGTTCTTCCCTGCAGGAGTGGGACTATGCCTATGTCCACAGTTTCTACCACCTTTCCCTGGCTGTGTCCTTCGTCCTGCTGCTGCCCAAAACCAACCGGCTGGGGGGGTCGGGTCGCAACGCTGCCAAGCTCAACTGCTACACCCTCTGCTGCTGTGTATGACGCCCTTTCTTGTTTAATAGGAGCAAAGCTTTTAAGGTGTTCTGCCCTCGGGAGCTACAGCCATTTTAACTGACAGGCACCACAAGCCGGCCTTAGCTCATCCTCTAACTCGCCACGCTTAGCCGCTCATGCTAACACACGCTCGCTCTCGTTTGACGTCAGGCGCCCCTCCCCTCAAGGAAGGACAAAGGCAGGACCGTCTGGAAGTGGCCCACCAAGCGGCCTTGGATGCGTGCCTGTAACCCTGTACCCCCGCCGCAGCGACCCCCAGCACCTGTTAAATTATAGGGGTAACAGGCAAGGGATTTAATATAGATGGGTGTCAAGAGGAGAAGAAGAAAAAGAACAGGAAGACTGAGTCTTTGGGTGACTCTGTGACAACACACTTAGCCCCTTTGGGATTGTGATCACAGTGCACACACACACACACACACACACACACACCTGTCCGAATGAATGGCCGAGGAACTCCCGAGAAAGCGACTGAGACAGCAAGAGCGAGAGAGAGATTCACATAGACTGCTCTCACCGCGCAAAACCCAGAGAATTTCCCCAAGTCCCAGTCTCCTGAGGGGCTTCATCCATTTCCAGCTGTGGCGAGAGCAAAGAACAACAAGGTACTAAAACGTGCAGGGAGAAGGAATCTAGTGTGAAGGTTAGATAGTGAGACAAGCCAGTAAAACTGACTGGAACATTTAAGAGCAGAGAGGACAAGCAGACGTTTTATCTCTCCAAGTTGAATAAATTGTCTTTTAAATGCCCCGTGGGGAAGATTCTCTGGGCACTGTTCTCTCAGAGACAGGAACCACGCAGTTAACTAAAAGTCGAAAAATGACAGGATTGTAAAAACGCATTTTACTCTTACTCCTCACTTTAAACATTGTGAGATGCCAGATATATTTTAGAAGGTGTCTCACACGTATTTGTGCAGCTGAACTGAGTCCAGCCACTGCGATGTAAACTGAGAATCCACTAATGGTTCTGGAGCGGCAGGCAGAGAACTTTGTTCCAATGAATGATGGATCCGCAGCTGAGCTACGGAGCTCCTTCTCTTGAAATTACCATTTATTATTAGCAACCAGCCCATGTTTCTCTCATTTTTGCATTTTGTTCTGTTTTTATAGTAACACGCCAATGTATATACGCTTATTTATTACAAGAAAGTTGTGTATTTAATATTAAACGTTTTATACCTTTGATATGCCTTTGGAATAAAGATGGTATATGCCTCTTTGTATTCCTCATTTCCCTGAAATTCCTCATTTTCCGTATAACGATGTGTGGGTTCTCCGCCTTCTGGGTCTGCCGGCTTCCCAGCCTCATTTTCTTCCCACTGCGGAAAACACTGTAACTTCATACCTTGCACGCCACACACACGTAGAAGTGCGACCGGCTCCCCCACCCTATAAAATATCACATATTCATAAATCAGGTCAGTGGTAAAATGTTTCGGTATTCTATGATCAAAAGCCAGTCAGAATTCCCCGAAAGTGAACAGCATAGTCTACAGAGAGCCACACGAAGACCCACTTTTTCGGCTGCACTAAACACTTGCTAAAGAGTGCAAACATGTGCTGCATGTCTTAGACAAAACAGTCTCCAGCCAATGGTGAATAAAGCTTTGATCCACAAAGGGCTTTTTGACTGGAGGCCAGGCTCTTAAGTCCTGTGCCTAAAGAAAGGTGTTTTTGTCTAGGGGAGAGTCTGGCCGCTCGTGTCTCTCTCCTGGCTGCGTTTCCCCTTCGCGGTAGGACGGAAACCTGAGACTTTTATTACGGCTGGTGTAAAGCACTTCTCAGCTCCTTTTACTTCTCTGCCACTGTGCTCAGGGCTGCAATCTCACATGTGCACACCTAAACGTAGACAGCAGAAACATCGATACATGCCCTAAGACACCCAAATGATTGCTCGAACAAACGATGATCCGCTGATTCGCCCTTATCATTAACGCATGCACTCCCTTCATAACAACCACGCAGAGACATAGTCCTTATGGTATGGAGTGCAGGATTTCTGTTCCTCTGATGGCATAATCACAGCATGCAGACTACAGGGCATCCTGGGTGCACGATACAGCACAGCTTATGGTGTCAACTGCATTGATTGAACCATCACAATGAGTGTGAATCAAACATGCTCTCTGGAAGACTCTAGACTTTAGGATATGATGTAGCAGGCCACCAAAAAAGGCATATTACACACCATGGAGAGTGTCAATCAGTGGTAAGAATACAACCCATTCTCTAGGGGACGGAAAGCTTTGGGGTGCCAGCTACCAGCTGCCAAGTGCACAGGGTACAACCCTCAAGCCTCTCAGCTGTTACTGTAGCAGCTGTGAAGCACAAAGCTGGTTCTGTCTGAAAGCTGGACCCCCCCCCCCCCCCAACCAAAGCCCTTCTCTTTCAATGCACCTGAATAGGCCAAATATGGATCTGGTTTATAATTAGGGATTTGGTTTTTCAAAGACATGCAGCTAATTTAAAATATACCAGGCAATCAGCGCGGCTAAAAACATATGGTTGAGAACTCGAACAAGCACTCGACAAGCTGTTGATGTCAAGCCCTTTCTTGGATTTGCAGGTGGTTCATTACCCCGGTATATTCCTGGATGGTGTTTTACAAATGAGCTGCTTCTAAATGTGTTACCAATGGACGTAAACACTGCCATAGGGTGATAGAAAATCACACCTGGTGGCTGACAGTCCCATGTGCTCCGGGTGGGACAGCAAACAGAACCACATGACACGGGGACTGGGAGAAAGAATAGGGGCACTATTTGGGTGTTCTGTTTCACAAAACAAACAAGAACACAGAGAGAAATGGGTGGATGCGATACCAGCAATATACACGCATAGTTCTCTGTTTGCATCAGGAATTGTCTCAGGCTTAATGAAAGAATGTATTAGTGATTAATATAAAAGGAGTAAAGATTCCTGTGATGGGTTGGTGTCCCGTCCTGTGTTATTCCCTGCCTTATGCCAGGAGCCTGTGGGATAAGCACCAGACCCCCGAGACCCTGCATAGGACTAGTGGATATAGAAAATGGATGGATGGATGATTAATGGAGTGATTAAATAAAATAGTTCTAGGTAGAATTATCCTTTAAACATGCAATGTAAACATTATGTAAAAGAAGAAAACTGCAAGAATACAGAACAGAAGGCAACATATGTGTGACAGGACATGCAATCCAAAGGTTCACTGTGATTCACTGTAAGGCCCCACTGTAACCACTGAAACGCACTGCAGTACGATCTCTATAAATGGTAAAAATGTAAATTGATAGGGAGAGAAGCATCAGCTAACCAGCTTGCTACATGTCGCAGAATTTAAACTAGGCTACATGTCGCAGAATTTATTATTTTTGTAAAGAGCTTTATATTTATAGTCATTGATCAGTTATAGTACAATAATACAATTGACATATGCTGCCTATATTATGGGATTCACAATCCGCAGAGTCACCAGCTGGATGTGGTTCATCTCAAAACTGCTGACTCATACATATTTAGATTTTCAGCTATAGTTACATTTTTAACAGAGGAGCTGATGAATGCTAACACACAAAAAAAAAACATTTGTAGTATATGTGAGGTTTCAAAAATACTTTGATATAATATTACCCTCACAACACCCTACAGTGGCCCAGGAGTGAAAGTTGCATAAATAAGCAGAAAAGCACAGACATACACTTCCACGGTACCTGAATATTTTGCCCTTTGCAACCCGCAACAGAAGGGAGTGCAGACTGCACCTTCTATAATGATTAACTGTCTTTATAACAGGCTTGTGCACAATTCAAAATTTCAGAATTGGCCGCCATTCAATTTATGAGTTGGAATTTGTATTGAATTGCAATTCTGCTTCCTTTAATTCAATTTCGAATTGTAATTCTAGATCCTGTTTTTGACATCAATTCAAATTCAATTTAAATTCAAGAATTGAATTGGAATTTAGGAGTCATTCTCAATTCAATTCTGAATTGTGCCTGCTTTATAATAGTAAATGTGGAAGCCTGAATCTGACTGACAATCAGCTTTGGCACTTCCTACTAGATCCACAAAATATCCTGACGGACATGGTTAGGTGTGATCTTCAGACGGAAAAATTCATAGAATCGAATTTTCCCTAGGAAGCCATATTACTTTACAGTGTAAGTTACCTTGCTGTTTCATGCTTGGAGTAGAATCCACTTTGTCCCTTCAGAATTACAGGCCAAAAAATTAAAACACACCCTCTGATCCACTTTCTGCAAAACCCTGACCACAAACACAGTTCGCCAAACACAAGGTGCTAGTTTCCTTATAATGGTATGTGGTAATATTACATAGATGCTGGATGTCATTTCCCTGGAAAAACCTCAGGCCTGATCCAAGGACTCAGTGTCCCAATAGTCCCAATACAGCAGAACTCTGAATTGTTCTCATTCTCTTTATGTGAGTCCTGCTTGGAAAATTCTTTGCATTAAACCATACAAGGGTGCCTTTGCCATTGATGATGAGTACTATGCTCCAAGAAGCCAATCTCCAATGATCATTAAAAGAAACAAGAATTTCAGGCAGATTATGATAAAAAAAAAATTATAATTTAATTTCTCCTTTGACCCAAATAAATTCAGAACTGAAGAAAAAATGTAATAACATCAGTGGAATATGTACAAAATAATGACAAGATCTAACCCTGCATTGTGATTTGGAAAGTTATATTCCTAATCTGCTGTTATTCATATTCAGGTTCCTCTTTAATTACCTTCACTAGAAGAAATGATCCCACTGCTTAGCAACAGCAATATACAAGATTACAGTTTCATCAATCATGTTCAGCTGTAGCTGGAAAATACAATTTAATATATTTGAGTAAATGTCTGTCAAGGAATGGATGGACCGGCTTAGAGTTACACTGACATTGGTTGGGCTGCTTCTCAGCTTCTTAAGGCAATGCATTTAAATATACGGTGTTCTAGCGCCCCCTAGTGACCCTTTCAGATGCTATGCATCCCCCCACCCTCCCACCCCCAGAGCAAACACATGCTAAGAGGCAAAGAATACAAGACACGGCAAAGACGGAATGCCAATAACACATGGATAAGAATTACATAAAACTCAAGACTGAAAAACTCAATTCAAATAGACATTTTTTATGCAAATCTTCATTGCTGAGTAACTCTGCATTTCTCATAAAGTTTACAACTGAATTTTACAATCTTCCAGCCTTTGACCCTCCAAACAGGGAGCGCTGTATTATTAAGCTTGTGGAGAGCCGTTTGCTTCAAAGACCAAATGCGTCAAAAAAAAAAAAAACTGGACTATTTTCCCTTTTCCTTGAAAAATAAGCGCCAGGAAAGAGACTTTCAATGCCAGTTTAAATGTGTGCAGCTGCTGTTGTTCAATTGCTCAGTGTTGCTTAGTGGACATGAACCAGACCTCATCCATGAAAAGTCTGCTAACCCCATATATAACTCACAGAGGAACTTACAGTGGACAAGCATATGTTAAGAGCATCGTTTTTGATCTGTAAAACTGTTTCCTTGTTGCTGCTTCTGCATACCCTAGAGGCAACACATGTGTAAAAGTGCTTTCCAGGCTTGTGGGAGGTAGACAGCTGAGGTCTGCAGTTTTGTGTACTTGAGATGGCCTTCAGTGTTCCTCTCTGTCTTTCAGGCTGTCTTTTACAGATTGAGCTGTTCCTTCAACCCATTCACTTTTAGAGAACACATGCATAAAGTCGCGTTCATTTTATAGAGACACTCCATGAAATCGCCAGCATCATCAATAATTGAGAGGCACTCTGAGGGACCGGCAGGTTCACCCACACACAGGTAAACTTACTTTACCTGAAGCCCTCTAAAAACAATGAGTGCTACTCAAACATAAGCAGGAGTGTTGAAAGTGAAAACTTTGGTCTGATTGGCCCCAAACCTCTTCCAGCGGTTCAGCCATTGGTCCAGGCTGAGCTCTGGCACTTCCTGTCACACAAAGGCAATGGGGCCCAGGTAGAGAACATCGCATGAACCCATACATGAATCATTTTAAGGTCCTCATATGAGCATATGGCCACACCCACCACATGCCTGTGTCTGCTTTGAATGAAATAGCACACGCCCTGTGGGACGCAGCCACTATGGCTGTAAAATGTACTGTCTACATGACTGTGAATGGTCTAGCAGGGAGCTAGGAGGGAGCAAAAACGTGGACCGACTGGGGGTCCCCAAGGACCGGATTGGGAAATACTCTTCTGGATGCCACATTGACCTTATGGGTAAAAAAAATATCCTTATTCTATGTCATGGATATACAAATACGACCACATGAAAAGAAACAGCAATGATACTGCTGAAGTATTAGATAAACCTACAACTGAAACGGATGCCATATGCAAAATCATCTTACAACACAGCCTAAACTTAAACCCCTTACTGGGATCTAAGAAGGTGTATTGTGATTGGAAAAGCATGCTCTACTTACACAAAAAGCAGAGAAATCTTCATTTGCCTCTTAAGTTGTACGGTAAATGGAGACAGGCCTACGTTTATGAGGTCAGGTTTGTCAAATCACTTGATATAGTGTATGCATGTTAATCTTGTAACCACTTATCGTGAACAGGGTAGCAGGGGGTCTGGAGCCTATCCCAGGCAACATAGGGTACAAGGTAGGGGTTAGATCCTAAAAGTGACATTTTAGCAAAAATGCTAGTGGCGTGTATGAGCAGTGGCGCCACTCTCTGGTCTGAGCAGCTTTGCAGGCACAGCGTAGTGTGGATGACAGACGCACAAGTAAAGCCAGACGCTATGGCCCCCATTGATCTGCTTCCTCAGCCAGCTGGTAATCAGCCAAAGCAAACTGCCACTCGGCCTGCATGAAGAGGCAGTCTGGAGGAGAAATGCCAGTGCTGGCTTTTATAGGTGACGGAGCCCTGAATGTGTCAGCGTGATGTCTTAAATTCTATTTCTTTTTTACTTTTTAAGTACGTTTGCCATGTAGCATGGAATATAGCACCAAAAGCCGCAGCACAAATACAGACACATTTTAGTTTCCTCTCTAACTGTCACATCCCGATCGTGGCGCTCCTCCTGCATGCCACGCCCCCTCATTAACCTCGTGTGGAATCCCCGTGTTGCCAGCTGTTCATGTTTTTTTTTAGCATTTAAACACAAAATGATCAGGATAAAACAAGAAGAGCATTTTTTTCTTAATGGCTTCCAAAACGATAAAGATCTTATCCCAACATTACCCCTGTCCTGCACCAATCGTCCGCTCCTTACGTGTGCCACGCCCCCTCGTTAACCCCGTGTGGAATCCCCGTGTGATCAGCTGTTTCTGGTTGTTGTCATTAGTCCTCTGTATTTAGTCCGCGTTTCAGTTTGTTGCCCCAATCTGGTCATTAGGTTAAGTACCTTATGGAGAGATTTCACAGGAACTTCAAGCAACAAACACCCTTAAATGTCTAGTCTTTGTTACAGTTCACCATATTTTATTTTTGAAATACAGTTTACTCCAGTTAGATCCATATCCCTTATGTCAATCATGTCAAAAAACATCACCAATATGTTCATATCTAATAAGAGCATCACGACAACGGTACTACGGGTGAAATGTGGATGGGGTCAATGTAAGGATTGGTGCTGAGATTATTATAAAGAATAGGGTGAATGATAATTACCTGCATGTAATCCCTGACAAGAAAGAAGTCCAGTACCTACCTGGTAGGCAATAACATCACCCATAATACCCTGCTTTTATCGTTTAATTCTTAGGGCTTAAATTTTGGTTTCACTGAATCACCTAAGATAGGAGATGTAATTTTATAATACAGATCTGTTGTTCAGTTCTGATCATAACGTCTCACTTAGCTTAAACTTCATGTAGCCCTAAACTCACAATAGCAAGTCACTCACAACAGCAAGCTTAACTCTAACCAAAACCCTATTGCCATCCCTAACTCTGATGTCAATCATACTCCTAACTACAAACTTAATCTTGAAGCCAAAAAAAGTTACTGTAATGTTAACACTAATCTAAATGCCATACACAAATCCTAATGCTAACCTTAACCTTAACATAATCCTAACTCCAACATATCCCTCATCCTATGACTAATGCAATCCGCAACCTCAGTGTTAACCCTAATTGTAACACTAACCCTATTGCTGGCACTCTTAAAACTGTAACTTGACAGTTTTAATAATTCTAATTCAAAGAGATCTGCTAACCCTAAATGCCTACATGAAATGTAGGGTTTGCAAGTTCTACCCACATTTAAAGAAATGTCTTAATTACAGGTAATTCAGTAAGCTCCATAGAACTGTAGAATGAAATTTAAGATATAGCTTGATAACAGTGTCTGTCTTGGTACACACGAATAAAGTACTTAAAAAGAACTGTATCTCCAATTTCATCTTAAATAAAAAGGCCACCGCATAAAATATAAACTTAGAAATTACAGTTAAATAGGCCTATTTCTAACTTATATGGGCCTACTGTATAGTACGGTTTATGAGTCAAGTGTAACAAAGTGCCAAGTATGAATCTCGTGAACGTTAAGACAAGCAAAAAAAATTGTGGCACCACCGATATATACAATTCGTGTGTCTGTATGTTAGCGTTCTAATTATTAAGCGTTGCAACCGTTTAATGTTTTACCGCAGACTGTTTCCATTAGTGCTGGCAGTGCTTTGTTAATAAACGGGGACTTCTTTTATTATTTATTTATTTATCCTTTATTTTACCAGGAAGGTTCCACTGAGATACAATATCTCTTCTTCCAGGAAGTCCTGGCCAAGATGGCAGTAAATAAGAAAAAAAAAGTTTCATATACATACATACAGAGATACACAGACTAAAACACACACAAATACTCAAACTATACATAGAATAAAATTAATTTATATGAAACAATGACACTGTTCTTTAAGTTCAGAGTTTAAAAGATTTTTAAACGCATGGAGTTTAAATTTAAAATATTTTGTAATATTCCTCGTGTGGAATCCCCATGTTGTTGGTATACATGTGGTGCATAACAACAAAAGGCGGATTTCCTCAGTTCTGTGCGTGTGGTGGGAGGCTGAATAAGTCTGCAAACTACATATGTACTGAGATAATCTGCCCATTAAAGCCTTTGCAATAGAAACCAGGCAATGCATTTTCCTTCTAAGATGTAATGATGTCCACTTCTGTTCCTTTTTATAAAATTCCGCCTCTTTGTTATTATTAAATCATACTCCACTGCACTGATTCCCCTACAATATCAAAGAATTATTCATGAAACTAATTTACTCATAGAACATTTTTGGCAATTTTAATAGGAATACCGATTTCGTTCCTCCTCAGTCACGCTACGGAAGCTCACCGGAAGCCGAACGCTGTCGTATCATTGGTTTGCTGGGGCGCATGCGCAGGTCGGCGCTGTCCCCGAAGAGCCAATCGGAATCCCATTGAAACACAACAAACAGGCACATCAGCTGATTACTGGCGCCGAAACAAGCTGTGATGCTTTACTGCAGTGTAACAAAGTAGCCGTAGAAAAAGTTAACAATGACAGCTTTACCGACCGGCTAGTAAATGTTAGATAGTCGCACTGCAGGAAGAGGTTTCTTTGGTGTGAGTGGCGGTTGTATCAAGTTTTGACGGCACGAACATATGGAAGCTAAAGGAGAAGCGTAAGCGGGGTAGTAACGTGTGGTATGTACTCATAAACATTACGGTACATACTGCCTGTTGTTGAAAGCTGGAACCTCAAGGAAACAGCTTAAACTAAACGAAGACGATATTAAGCCACTACAGAAGCCACTGTACACTGAGCCACATACAGAATGGACTCCATGCTCGAGTCAAGACCACTGTTAGGACCACAGGAAAGCGGGCCGATCGAAGGGAAGTCGGAGCAAGACAGTTATTTAGAGTAAGTTACTTATGTGCTGTTTAACAGACGCTTCTGTCCTAAACACACTTAATCGTTTATTCTATTTCAGTGCTGGGGATTTTTAAAAACAACAGCGTTCCACTCCTGGTTCTTCCTGGTGCAACAACTTATGAACACTAATCAGTGACAGTAACAGTAAACTTTCTTCTCTGTTTCCATTTTATGTTTTTTTCCTGTGTGATCAGATCATGCTCAGTTAAATATTAGAAGGATATCTGATTTCAGCAGGTTTTTTGCAGCATGCGAGCTTTATGAGGTTTGAATCGGCTTACACGTTCATTGCTGCATGTTCTAGGTAGTTTGTTAAACAAGTAACAGATTCATAAAATGTGATTTGCGAATATTTAAAATTAGCTCAGTAATGCACATGTTGTACTTTTAATTGTCAATTGAAATGTGTATTGTGCTTAAATATAAAGAATCTTTTTCTTGATTGGTCATGGTAGCATATGACTTGCTGGAAAACAGCCAGGTGTAGTTGTGACCTAGCAATGGGGTTTTGTCACTATATACACTGCATGAGGACACTGTACGCAGTATATCTCTTAGAAATTCTTAGAAACCTTTAAGCATGTTCAAGTGATTTTAAGGAAGTGGCCGTTTGTAAATATCATCAGCTTCCCCATACTAGCAGCTTCAGCAGCCGGACATGCATGTAAATATCCAGTATAGCAAATGTCACACGCAAAGTATTTTTTTTGATTGTGTGTTTCACGTCTTAACATTCACTGCTCTCTTTGCGTCCCTTATGCCGTCAGTAAGGTGAAGAACAGGAAACTGTACTTGGCCACATTCGCAGCAGTCCTGGGTCCCCTGAGCTTTGGATTCGTCCTGGGATACAGTTCTCCAGCCATTCCGGAGCTCCGCAGGATCAGCAACCCGCGACTGCAGCTGGACGCCGAGGAGGCCTCTTGGTTCGGTGTACGTGTTTGCTGCAGTCCGGCGCAGGCTAATGTCGGGGGCTAAGCCTAACCCTGGGCTGTTTTTCTCTCACAGTCTGTGGTGACGGTGGGTGCCGCGTTCGGAGGGGTGCTAGGCGGCTGGGTAGTGGACAAGATCGGCCGAAAGCTCAGCCTTATGTTCTGCTCCCTGCCCTTCATCTTTGGCTTCACCATCATCATCGCTGCCCAGAATGTCTGGATGCTGTACCTTGGACGCGTTCTCACTGGGCTGGCCAGCGGCATGACCTCTCTGGCAGCACCTGTATGTACCCTCTGCGCACGCTGTATGTACCCTCTGCGCACGCTGTATGTACCCTCTGCGCACGCTGTATGTACCCTCTGCGCACGCTGTATGTACCCTCTGCGCACACTGTCTTATGCTGCGTTCCATTTACCTCTGAGGTCGGAACTCGAACTGGGAATGATGTCACACATAAGTTAACGGCATTTCAATACAGCAAGTCGGAAAGCCATGTAACAGAACCTGGGACCTGTATCAAAAAGCATGACATCTTGCTTAGCCAGACGACTTGTTGGAATTAAGCAGAGGTGGACATTTCAGGTCCAGAAAGTAATAATCCAAACCAGGATGTTGTTTCAACCAACCAGTTCCGTTAATAACTATGTGGATTTCCGTCGGGGAGAATGAGGCAAAACCTACAAGCA
>JAODJW010000040.1:32119813-32137410 GCA_026777045.1 Hyperopisus bebe | reverse complement strand
GTTTTTGTTTCAACCAAATAATTCAGTACTCTGTGACTGTGACTCTTTATGCTCAACTGGTTGGTTGAAACAACATCCTGGTTTGGATTTTTACTTTCTGGACCTGAAATGTCCACCTCTGGATTTAAAGTACCTCAATTTAAATGAGTTTTATTTTTGTTCACTTACATTTAGCCCAGACTACCTTAAATCAGACAAATAATCTGAGTACGCAAGAAATCCAGTTCTCGACCGGTTAATTGTTAGCCATTGTTAGAAATATCAGTGGATAACACATTACGTGGTGTTTTGCACATAAAACTCCATAGCAACACATCCACAGATAGCAGTTTTACAGTATTGTGTGTACGACTGATTTAATGAGCCACAAATAAACATTTGATTGTCAGTAAAGACAACACCAGGTCCCTGATTATGCCAGGAACTGGACTGTTTAGACAATATACTCCCCATATTTTTTTCCGTCATTCTTTGTGCCTCTCTAGACCAGTGTTTCTCAAACCAGTCCTCGGGGACCCCAAGACGGGCTCTGCTTTTGCTGTCTCCCAATTCCCTGGGAGTTGGGAGGGACAAAAAACGTGCACCATCTGGGTCTCCCCGGGGCCCATTTTGAGAGACACTGCTCTCTACCACTGCGTTCTGTTTATTCCTTTAATGCACCTTGTCAATCCTAATTATTATGGGACAAATGATTAATCAATTACTTAATCATCCAGAAATAATTTGCTGAATGCTAAATTGTCTGTTTTGGGTGCTTGCATTAGCTATTCATCAATTTACCATTCATCCAACCTCATAACCAGTTCACCAGCATGAGGATCCTTGATCTCTCATGTGGCATGGGAACTTCCTGCCTGGGATAGCTCCATTGTGAGACATACACATAAACTCACCCACACCCACCCATTATAGGCAATTTTGAGACACCAGTTAACATAATTTCATATATTTGTAATGGGAGAAGAAAAATGCATTTAGTTGTAGATGGAACACAAGGAACAATAATGGTTAGATAAGTCTACTTCATTAAGTCATTGGTTTGATGGATTGCAGGGGGCAATTGGTGAAAGTTTTCGAAAAAAGGGGGGGGGGCAGGCCTTTATGAGGCCCCTTTCTGGCGCGACCCCTGAGCTTGGGCCCGGGTAAACCCTTGCATTAAAGCAGTCTGCATTCATTACAGAGGAACAGCACTGTACACAAGGTGATTTTGGATCTTGGCCTCAGTTTGAGAACTGTTGTCCTAGATGATTCTGGATTCTCTTTGTCCTCTTCAGCTTTACATCTCGGAGACTGCCCACGAGCGTGTCCGAGGGACATTGGGGTCCTGCGTGCAGCTCATGGTGGTGACGGGAATTTTGGGATCTTACGTGGCAGGTATGACGTTAAGGCATTCTCACGGGGCAGCTATGAATGCAAGGTCCATTTGCAGTGGAGCTGGTGCTTCCGTATTTGGCATAAGGAACTGGAGATTCAGTATGACAATGGCGTTCATTGCAGAAGAACATTAATTAGAAACTGACGCAGTTATAACCGATGCACACTAAAACAGTATGAAAAACATTCCGCCGTAACTAGTATCTGGCCCTGTACCAACTGCTCTCGAGTCGACATGGAGAAGAACAAGTAGCGATGGGCTCTTTGTGCACTGTAAGCCATAGTCATAGGAATACAGCACCCAACAAACTAGGAAATACTGCCTGTACACGTGCAATGCTTGGCGAATAAAGCTGATTCTGGTATACTCATTAACATGGCTTATGGGAAGTAGCTGACCTGGTGCTGTTGCTGCCCTCAGCCTAATTCTCTCACTGAGGGCTTTATTGCTTGGACAAAAACACTACTTTTTGAGCTTAATCGTGTGGAATCTGATTGAATTTGCTGTCCCCGAAAGACTGCGCCACTTAAACGCTGATCGGCGCTAATGGGATTCAGAAGGTTTCTTCTCTGAAATGGGCGAAGCGGCTTAGGATCTGTAACTGCAGCATCTGTCTGTAACTCCCCGATCTGGTGCCTGTCCCAGGTCTGGTGCTGGACTGGCGCTGGTTAGCGGTGACCTGCTCCGTGCCTCCGACCGCCATGCTGCTGTTCATGTGCTTCATGCCGGAGACTCCCCGCTTCCTGCTGTCGCGGGGCAAGCGGCGGGAGGCGGAGGCGGCACTGCATTTCCTGCGAGGACCGGAAGCCCCAGCTGAGTGGGAGTGCGCTCAGATCGAGGAAGCCACCCAGGAGCAGGTGAGGGGCCCAAGCTCAGGAGACACCGACTTCTCTGACAAGTTTATGCTGAAGACTGTTGAACCACATAAGCTTTTGATCAGAGGCACAGTTGTAATGTGTTACTGAGCCTTTTGTAATGAACCTCCTAGCATGTGAGTGGCAGACTGTGCAGGTCAATGACCACAAAATGTCTTTGCAAGCGCTTTCTGAGTCTTCAATCCCAGAAAGCTCAGTTGCAACATAATGGTTAATCATCTACAGGATACAGAGTTGGATTAATTGTTTTGTTTTTTCTTTTTTATGTATATAATTCCAAAGTTCATATCAGTTAGGCAACAAAACAAGTGTTTTTTGACTTTGTTTTATTTAGAAAAACGAATGATACGCAGATTAACTGGGTCTTATTTTCCCTACTTTGTGTTAAAATGGTGTGATAGTAGCCCAATCGGAATCTGCTATCTTTGTAAATATGTTCGATATATTAATGTATAACACTTTACTTGAGGAGCCACTGATAATGTAGTACTGTAATACACTCTTACATAATGGATTAATATAGCAGAAACTGAGTATTAGTTATGTATTGATCCCATGTTCATTCATCATTAACAAGTCAAAGGTTCATGTATTTCATACAGTTACTATATTTGTTCATGGTTTGTATTTCAGTAGTAACTGAGTTAAGTTACTTGTGCCTCAGGTAGAGTGTCCCCTAATATTAAAAGTAAGAAAGTAACATTGTGTTACTACTCGGTGATCTAACGGTTTAAAATTCAGATGCTGTTCAGAAATTCAGTAGAAAAACGGCAATAATCAGACTGCAGTAATATGTTCTGCTTCCTACCCGTGCAATTTATCTGCTTGGCAAATGTTATCATCGCCGTCCCTGCCATCAGAGAATAAAAGTATCTGACAGACCAGAACATGGCCTGGAATGAATGAATAGGGGTAACCACATCCAGTGGAAGGGTGACGGCAGTGATAAAAATCTGGGACTCGGGTCCAATATCCAAAATAACAGGGAATGGCCTTGCATGTCCCAGTGTTTCTGATTTATGTCTGGGAAGGCTGCTTAGTGGCTGGTGTACCAGGATAAACAGCATATTATGAACAGTAATCTGGGACTAATGCATAGGATTACAGCCAGCCAGGGTAGTGAAAGCCCAGTTAAGGGTCCAGTACCAAGAGGTGTAACATCTAACCACCCACTAGCATCCATTTTTGCAGCTGATCTGCCCTTTCTCAGGGAACATGTTCTCGTTGAGTATGGATGGGATTTAGTCGGTGCTGCCGTCCCCTGTCTCTCTGCAGGACAGCCGCCTGCAACTGTCTGACCTCAAAGACCCTGGCATCTACAAGCCCCTGCTGGTGGGAGTTCTAATGATGCTTTTCCAGCAGCTCACGGGCATCAACGCCATCATGTTTTACGCTGAGACCATCTTCGAGGACGCTCACTTTAAGGTACGACACCGAGACCGTAAGCCTCCTCATCCTTTAATTCCCACAGTATTTTTATATAAAGTCTCTTCTATGTTTGTTTTAACTAATTTTATTCAAAAGCCTCAAAGCTGAATTATGAAACAATGCCAGAAATTGATGAATTATTGTGAGACAGATGCATCTGTCCTTGGACCAGACTGGTAAACTGGCAGGATAGATAGGAATGTTGCGTTTGAATTGTTGAAATACAGGATCTGTTTCCTGTTTTTGAAGAACTCCTTAACACCAGGGTGGGCGATCTTATGCACAAAGGGGCAGTATGTGTTCAGGTTTTTAAGATAACCTTTAGCTCAGCTGTTCAAACGCAAGTGTGAGGACTCTTCAGCCAATCAGTGCTCTAATTAGTAATCTAATTAGGGAGTTGTAGCCATAATCCACTTACTCAATGGCCCTTTCTGGATAAGATTGCCTGCCCCTGTCCTAACGATATAGTGGCACTAGGCTGAGCAGAGGGTAATGTGTGCGGACCGAGTCTGATCTGGCTGAAAGAGATGCGTGTTTCTGTATGAAAGTGGATTCGAACGGAGGTGGCTGACGATGGGCGTCGTCGTTTGCTTATCAGAAAAGCGACGTGGCTTCGGTGGTAGTCGCAGCCATCCAGGTGATCTTCACGGCCCTGGCCGCTCTGGTTATGGATCGGGCTGGGAGGAAGGTCCTGCTCATTGTGTCAGGTACGTAAGTATCGGTGAGTGTGCCAGAAAGCCACTGCACAGTGTAACATACTCAGAGAGTTAACTGTACAGCTGTCAATGTGTACTTGGTGCTTCCTATTTAATGCACCCATTGCCACTACTGACCCCTGCTGTGTTGTGCAAGTTATTGCAAGTTATTGTTCATAATTTATTTCCACAGATGAGGCTAAGATGAACAAAGCAGTTAAATCACTGTCTCGATGTAAGATCTATTCAGTTAATTTTCATGAATTTAACAAATACAGGGGACCTTATTATGAGCAGTGTAAGAGACCCCTGGACCTGTCAAATAGCCCCATAATCCTTGACCACACACATTCTGCCACTGGACATACAGCCTAGTATGACTAATCTTTATATCTGCGTTCAGTTATTTTAAAGTTTACTGGTTTTATTTGGTGCTCTTGTTTTTATTTCCCACAACTTAAATTCATCCTAGATATGTTTGTAATGCTGTGTTAACTCCTTTGGATATGTAATGTTTTGCATAATGAAAATTCCTTTCCTTCAGAAAAGACCTTGTAATGGCTGTAATGTAGAAGCCTTGATTCCCATAAACGCAGGGTGCAGCGTAATTTTACAGAAAGCCAACGCGGTCTGACAGTTCCTTTGTCTTGGGTTTATCGAGCCTTGTGTCCTGTAGCTTGAGTTACAGCAAAAATTAGGCAGCGATAGGGTTCTTTATATTGCGTGTGGTGTCAAATGGGGAAGAAAATGAATTCCTCCCATTATATTGCTTATAGTCCCTTCGTGAGTCAGGGCTTTGGATGCCAGCAGCCGCTCCACCCAGCCACCTGGTAAAGTTTGAGTAAGAAAATATTAAACTGGGAGGGACGTTAAATCCCGCTTTATCCCGTGACGCGTCTCTGTACGTCGGGCTTAGCGCGCGCGGCGCTCCGAGTTCGGCTCCAGCAAACTTTCCTCAAATTCTCCAGAGTTTGTTTGTTTGGTGCAGGGGTCGCCATGGCGGTCAGCACGGCGGTGTTCGGCGTGTACTTCAGGTTGAGCAGCCCAAATCACGGCAACTCCTCGGACTTCGACCCCCAGCTGGTGTCCGACGGCCCGCAGACCGATTTGTCCTGGCTCGCCCTCACCAGCATGGGCGTCTTCATCACTGGTGAGGAAGGCCAAACACTTGGGCTCATTACTGGTTTCAGTACTACTTTGTGAGCAGAGCTGATTGGATGGCTGCACACGAGGGGAAGTAATCTCTTAGTACCGATTTTGATCGCTTTATGGCGGAGTGGTGGTTCTGAGGCTAGGCTCTGTGCCGACAACTGGAAGGTTGCTGGTTCAAATCCCAGAGTCATTCTACTCCATTGGGCCCTTGAGCAAAGGCCCTTAACCTGCTATTGCTTCATCCTGGGTATGATGTTAATCTACATCCAGCCCTGCAAGGAGGTCCTCTAACTTACAGGGGAATAACTTGGGGGTTGGTAGGAGGATTGGCACTCCAGCCACTGGAAGAAAACTCACTGGTCTGGTCGGAGTAGTGTGGTGCTGAGGTATCACCTGCTGCATGGTTGCACTCAGGTTTTCATCCCTGAGGTGGTCTGTCATGTGGTGAATGCGGCAACGCACTGTAATCAGTGCATGTTCCTTACCTTACCTTGATACCTGCCCATTGTGGTCTGTGTATTCTCAGCCAATTCAATAGTGCATGTTAGTAGCCCAAACTAATACACTGGTTCTTGATTCTTTAACTTTTACCTTTTTTTCCATGCAAAACAGTAAGGTTATGTTTCATTGTATTCATTGTTCCTTCACCCCCAGATGATCTGCACACTATACTGATTTGATTGACTTTATATCATTGTTTCATCTTTAATACTGAGTTCCGCTAAATGGGTCATTAAAGACCGCATAAGCATTGGTTGGCAGACCATAAAATCTACAGGAAGCTCTTTTTGGTTTCCTAAGCGTTTATACTGCTTTTGATCATGGGTTGGATGCGATTTCCCTTCCCCCAGGCTTCGCCCTTGGCTGGGGACCCATCCCTTGGTTGGTGATGTCAGAGATTTTTCCCACCCATGTGCGCGGTCTGGCCAGTTCCGTCTGCGTCCTCACCAACTGGAGTTCAGCTTTTGTCGTCACCAAGATTTTCCAGGATCTCACAGTAAGGGGCCCTTGGTTCTTAACCTTAGAGACTTGATGCGGGTTGGCATTGATCACACTGCATTATAATAATTGGCACTCATTACAAATAAAAAAAAAAAGCATGTGAAATTACAGCAAGGTAGTAAATGTGGAATATTTTGTCTTTCAGAACCTCCTTTCCAGTGCTGGGACGTTTTGGCTGTTTTCCGCATTTTGCGCACTCAACGTTGCTTTTACGATCTTCTGTGTCCCAGAGACCAAAGGCAAAACCCTGGAAGAGATCCAGGCTCGTTTCAAAGGGACCGCTTAGTGTCGTCCTCCACCAGACAGACAGAATCAGATGGAAAAAAGTTAAGACCTGGACTGGGGAATTACTTATTGGTTGTGCCAATATTAGTTTGGCAGGTGTGAGATGTCGTTTTTGTGCATCCCTCCTGCTTGTTGTGACTCTCAGTGGCTGACACTCACCTGCCTGGCTGAATGGAGTCTGCCAGCCACCATACACTAATCCCAAGTCTGTTTCAGACTACTGTAATTATCATTTTTTGGATCTCATTCTTGGGATTGTTGTATGCAATAGAGTAAATGATTATTGTGTGTTGTAAGCAAACTATGGACGATTGTGATGTGAATAATAAACTGCCGGTCTATTAAACCACTGACAAATAATGCTGCATCAGTTTTTTTGTTTTCCTCTAGAACCAGTTGGTCAGGGCTAAAAGCTGGGCTGAATGTCTTACTGTAGGCTACTGCATATAATTTCAGAGACTTGTAGTCAAATTCTGGTGTTGATTTGACCGCAAGCTTTTGAAACTATGTAGGACTGGTAAACCCTGAAATGGTGCAAGGCAGGCAGTCAAATAAAATTAGAAATTTTGTTTTTCTTTGAAGAGCACTTTTTGTGATTTGGTACAGAAATTTTCTTGTCATTTGCCTTGTGTGCAGTATTGTATTAGAAGCTAATAATATATTGGTAAGTGAATGATTTGACAGACCATTTAAAGTCCGTTCCACCTTTTCTGTGTTCCATTTGCGTTCAGAGACTCTACTTTCTGTCACACTAGCGCTAATGTTCTCTGTGACCACGTTCCACATATTCCATGTATCCGCCAACACCCAGCCGCTAAGACTTTGATCCCAGAAGGGAAGACTTCATATCTCCATATCTGTACTTCGGGAAAACTTGAAAATTGAAGAATAAAGTAGTATGTTTACTACTGGCAACTTTTACAAATGGCAGAGCATTTGTTCATATTCTTTGAGGTATATAGCATTGCGGTATAGCTACAATATTAAAATACAGTATAGTAATCCATTTATCTGCAGGTTTAAATTGTCTAGGCCTGGGTGACTTTATTGACTGTTGATTTCTCATTGCTCTATTTGCAGTAAACTTGTAGCTCTGTCCTGCGACTTATGTAGGTTTGTCACCGTCGGGAACATGGTTGGGATCTCCATGTTTGACCTGACTCTGCAGGACAGCAATGATGCGTGTGTCACGTTGCAGGAGCAGTGGATTGTGGGCCACGTGTAGGGGTCAGCCGGTTCTCAGAAGCGACACCACCCGAACATGACACATGCATGACAAGCACGAGACAACGCCTCGCACATACCTGCAGCTATGTCTGACATGTCGCTACATGCAGCTTGTCAGATTGCCAGGATAAGCTCTCAACATACAGTAAGCCTACGGTTCCCAGCCCGTTCGCTTAGTAAGGAGTGATGCAAGTTGTTTTGGGGGGTGCGGGGGTCATGAGTCTCTGCATGAATTCAGGTGTGCATGTATGCATGCATGTGAATGCATGTGTGTATACCAGTCTGCTTGTGTGCATGCATGTGAATGCATGTGTGTATGCATGATTGTATGCAGGTGCACGCTTGTGTGAGTGCGTGCGTGCATGCACGCTCACTCACCTTTGCCAAGAAAGTCACTGAATTCAAAAGAAAGCTGCAGATTTCAGATGGTTCTCCTTTCCTCCACAAGTTACCATTGAGCAAATAGTGTCGTTGTGATGGAGCCAGCAGGCACCACATGGTCTGGGATGCACTGCAGCAGCCAAATTTACCACATGTTTAAATTGCCTAGCAGGCAGTTTTGTCTCAAGTGTCAGATGTGAGTAGTGTTGAGTTTCAGACCTAAAACCTCAGGTCATAATGTAAGCTAAGAAACCAGGCAGACCTAAGGCCAGCATAACCTGCAGACCTCAAACACTCACAATATGTTCCCCAGATCTGCACTTACTACTCAGCTACACCAGAGCCAGTGTTTTACTGCACCAGATACATTCCCAACTCCCAGATAATTTGTGTGTGGCTGTTTATATATCATTTTCTTTAGCAGACACTTTTACCCAAAGCAATATCCAGTAGAGAAAACAGGGTCAGCCTGGGCCTTGTTCAGGGGCCCGACACTAAAAACTTTCTGCTGACCACAGGATTTTGAACCTGGGACCTTCCCAGGTACCACTTATAATAATGCTCTCTTATGCCACTTAATAAATGGTAGTAACTCAATTTAAAAAGGAATGGTATGCATCTTCTTTATAATTGTCTAATACTGATTTGTAAAGTGTTACAACCTAATTAATAACCTGATTAAGAACCATTCTTAAACCCATTATCAGAGGTGGAAAATCCAGACCAAGATTTTGTTTCAACCAATCAGTTGAATACTCTGTGACTGTGATTCTTTATGTTCTGTTTATGTAACTGGTTGGTTAAAACAAAATCTTGGTCTGGATTTTTACTTTCTGGAGCTGCTGTGACAGGAAAATACCTTGCATTTTAACCTGTATACAGTAAATGAAGTTGCGTTAGCATATAAAGATTAAAATGCAATATATTTTGTTTTCATAGCAGCGCCCATGCGCATAAAATAAGTACGCATTTGCGCTTTTACGAACAATCGATTGTTGCACGTATCGTTCTTAAAGGTGAATGTGTACTTGCATACCAGTTATGTGCACCCCTGTTTATAAGGGTAGTTTTACTGTGAAGTGGTACCCCTTCCAATCGCAGTCACACACCATCCCCTAACTAGATGTTCCTGTCTCACTGTAAGGACCACTGTTTTCTCGCAGTGCCACTCTGTAAGCTGTAAGGACCACTGTTTTCTCGCAGTGCCACTCTGTAAGCTGTAAGGACCACTGTTTTCTCTTTAAGGACACAGGGCACAGTACGAATGAGTGGTGAGAAAATGGCCTCATCAGGGGATCGTGATCGAGTGCAGTGCCTCCAGGAGCCGACGCGCCGACTGAGTAAATGCAGTGTCCTGAGCTCGTGGCTGGCAGTGTTTACTGCGGTGGAGATGACATCAGAGGCTGACACAGCCCAGCCGCAGCCTGAGCCTCCGCATGGCGACTTATCCGCCAGGGGTGGTGTGTGAACAGTGACAGCAGTGTCAAAAAAATAAAACAGTCCATCATATACATACATTAATTTTGTGTTTTTTTTCCAATGACGTTTGGTAACCTTCATTATGTTAGCAAATAAAAAAATAACCATCTGTAATATTTACTCCTTGAATTTGCTTTATACGAAACAATTTAAACCTTCACTTGCTTTATACAAAACAATTTAAACCTTTTAACCTCACCATCAGTCGATAATGTATTACGTTGCATTTGATCACCTTTCTGGTGAATGGGGTAAAGCTAATTGCAGCCAACTTAATATCATCCACCATTGTTATTGAAGATTTTTACAATGTGTTTTGTGTTATGTTCTATAGGAATAGTACTGTAGTTCCTATTTGAGCTGCACTGTCAGCTTTAACCAATTTCTTTTCTTCCATGTTACAGGGTTTCACCTGTGCTGTGCCTGCATACACGCACCTGTTCTCAGCTGGTATCTCTTGTGCCAGCGTGTTCTTACATGCAACTTATCAACACTTTCGCTGTGTGCTGCAGCTCCTGTTTCATACACCTGTTTCTTTTTGGCCAGATTTCTCAACATCGACCTATCTGTTCTCCCTAGAGCCACTCTACCAATTCCCTGCACTGGCTCTCAGTTATTGTACAGAAACATAAATAACCATGTTTCTATGCCTCTTGCCACATGTGAATCACTAGAACTCCCTGTGCTCTTTGCACAGGAGAGACACTTATGACTCTGGAAATTGCCATAGATGGAGTAGCATTAGGTTAAGGACAGCAGGAGCTAGTTAGGGTTTAATTCTTCAATGAGACATTCTTTTGCAAACTGGAAGCTGAACTAACCAATAAGGAACATCAGTTAAGCATCCAGAAGCAGTTTCGCTTTACAAAAGGATGTTATCTGCTGAGTGATTCTGGGAGAAGGAGAAAGGTAGTCTGGATAATTCAGCTTTTGTCAGGCTTGAGATCAAAGCCTGTTACTGAGAAGGAGTTACGATCCGCTGCCTCGATGTCTGGAGCAGGGTGGCCTAGAAATTCTGTAGTTTCCTCTGGAGTGAATTCATCTATTAAAATGCAGTCTCTCTCAGGCCCTGTCATTCATTGGAAGCCAATACCATTCCCCAACATGCTTGAAGCAGCCCTATAGCCATAAAATGGGTGTACTGCAACACTACCAATAGATCCCTCTCGGGGAGGGCTCAGACTCACAATTTTACTACCTGCATACGTGGCCGATCTGTACGTGTCTATGTGCCTGGCTTGCAGTGGCCACTCCGTGTAGTCTCGTTCGAAAATCTTTGCAGATTTACTTAAGTTTATACCTTGATTGTCACGCAGCTGGCTGGGCCATGTAGGACTCCAGAAATGTGTCATTCAGAATGAATAGAGCAGCTCTCATTTCCAGTGTTTACGTATGCCCAGTGAGTGAGGCGGTTTATCTCGGTGCTGCCTCGGACATTAGCTCTTTGTGTGCCTGGTGGGGCTTTCTTACATCTGTAAGCACTGATCGTGGCTCATACTTCGCAGCAGTTGGGGGAAGGGACTGAACTAGCGAGAGTATGCTCTAAATCAGGCTGCCCTTCCCGAGAGCGATCTGGATTCTGTAGCGGAGAGTGTGGCTGGAGCTCAGAATGTCGTTGGCCGTTTAGCGTGTGGCGTAACAATGGCACCGTTCCAGCGTAACAAGGAGGGGCATTAAATCGCCCGGTATACCTCCTGTCCCTGGGGTATGATCGCTCCCTATCCGCATGCTGCTGGTGACGCAGCGCTCCTCAGTCCTGCTGCTGGGGCATGTACAACCTTAGGAATAATAAACCCTACAGGGCTGGGCTGAGCTCCTGCTGGATTTAGAGAATTAATTTCACCTTATTTGCACCTGAAATACCAGCAACATTTTTTTAAATCTGGATCAGGACAACCTAGATTTTATGTTTTACCATGCAGCATTTGCTACAAGTTTTCAGTCAGAAATTGACTTTATTCCTGGTCACAATTAATAAAGACCACGGTCCGCAGTGCCCTTTACAGGTTAGGTTAAATGCTTCTTCCAAACTTACTTTTGGTATGTGTGCTGTCTATTCAAAGCCACAATGACAGGAAAAACAACATGTAGACTCAATTTTTTCATGGCTGGCTGAGTGATTAGTGCTTGGCTTCAAACCTCCAGGATGGTACATTTTTCTCCGCTTGGGTTACTTTTGCAGCTCGAAGACGTGCAGCTTAGATGAATCTGGCCTCTGAATTTATGCTATGTGCTGGCATCCTACCCTGGGTGTATGTTTGCACTCGGTGGGTATTTATGTTAAACTAATGGCTCTATCCCGTATCTTTGGGTATGAAAATAAATTATTACTTGTTGATGATCATTTTGGCCTGGAGAGGGCAGTGTGGCTCGACTGCAGAAACCCTTTACCTGTATTCTCATATACTCCGCTTCCCTGGCCGTGGGCTGGTATGATTTTGGGTCATGTTGAAGTACGTTTTTCTTTTCAGTTATGACTCTATTGCAGTCAATCCATCAGAAGGCAGAGATGTTCATTGCTATAGGCATTACCTACAGCACCAACCCTGGAAATCTAATATGACTTTTATTATCTTTAGATGCTTGTTTTATCTGACGCCTCACTGTGCATTTCTGTGCATGCATTTGCGCTTCAACGCTTCCTTTGATTCATAGTGTTGTGACAGCAGTTTTTTTTTTTTACACTGAACACCCTGTGTGAGTTTGTGTGGGTTAGATGCTCTTGATAGATTACGTTCCCAATGCAACGCAAACAGAAAATAAGCCAAAACAAGGAGCGCAGTAGGCAGATGATTCGCTTGCTTTGCTAAGAGGATTTTCCCCATTTTGATTATGTGAAAGTGAGGAAAACAGATTAGAAAGGCTGGTGCGTTTGCAGTAATTAGGGCAGCGGTTCAATAGCAGGTTATTACCTGCATTTAGGTGGATGGGGGTGGAGAGATTGTGTCAAACAAATCCGGACTGAAGCATCAGGAATCCTGCAGCATTCCTGCAGTGCGGAGCGGAGAATGTCTGGATGGGTAAATAGGAGAACCCAGTGGCGCATGTTTGGTAAGGACCAAATCAGGTCCGACCCCCCTGGTAAAGACTCATGGTACTGCAACAATATCGGTACGGACGTGTCCCTACAATCCATACCCAAATCTACGCCCTTGGGAGAACCAGAGACAGACATCTCAGCGTGTGCGCGATCACGTAGACACAGGGCTTCGTGTCACAAAGTGAAGTACAGGGCGGGAAGAATGGTGTGTAGAAAGGGAGGCATGTGTATTGGCGGTGCATCACAAGGCCTGTTCCTACCAGCTGTGGTTCTGACAGGGCACGTCATTGTACATGCCCACTACCTTGGCAGAGCACTGGGCTTACAAAGCTTACTTCCAGTAATTTGCCCCAAACTATACAACTGGATGTTCTTCTAAAGTTCCTTTTTGGAGAGCACTTGATTGAATTAATTATTATCAGTGTCAGCATAGACATTAAGGCTTATAAGTGTATTGTGCCATTTTGCCACGTTATTACGCGTATATTAGTCTTTACAAGACAGATTAGCAAAGTTCTCCCTAAATAAAACCCCTCCCCCTCAAAGAGGCATTTGATTTATTTGATACGTATGACCTGTATGATAAATTAGCGGAGTGATCGGAAATCACATAACTGCTTTTTGTTGTGTACTGTGTCTGTGGAAGTTATTTCGAAATCGGCAGTCTGACAAATGGCAGTTGGGGAACCTCCAATGACAAGGCCCGAGATAATTTCCCCCGCTTCTCCCGAGACTGTTTTATTCGCCTGTGTTTTCGCTTCAAGGAGCCGCAGCCTGTTTAGCTAATTAAATGAGCTGGAACCGTCTCTGTCAGTTATCACTCTGCTTCCCATTCCCAGACAGCTGAGTCCCGGGCAGACTCTCCCTGCAACGGCAGCAACCTGCAGGTCATGCACCACCCTGACAATGCCAGACCGTATCGGGCGTCATCTATGGGTGGGGGCCGTGTGCATGCTGTCGCCGCCAACTGCCCCCCCTCCCCCTTTTTACAATCCCTAACCTTTTCAATTCCTACATAGTTCCCTGTTGCCCTTATTTGCTCCTCCCCAACCCAAAAACTCCACTTTCGCCCAGATCTCGCCTGCACAGTGTACCACGCTAGGCTGGTATAGCAGCCCCCCCCCCACCTGGAGTTCCAGAGAGTTGTGGGGGGTGGGGGGGGGGGTGACAATGTAGAGAATGAGAGCCTCTAGTGAGGTTTTGCTGAATAGGTTCTTTCATAGTGCCCAGCCAAACAGAAAAGCGCCTCTCACACTTCAAACCTCGAGCTTCACTCTGTATAACTGGCCTTTTATTCTCCATAATTACTCTCCAAACACACACACACCCACACCGCCTTCCACATATACGCTCTGTCCAAATCGCACCCCTGCGCTCCTTCTCCCCGGCCGCGGGTCTCCAGACCCCCCTCCGGAGGACCCGGAGAGCCGCATCTTTACACGCGGCGCTGTTGGGAATTTATCTTCATGTATTTTGTCAGGAGCAGGGTCAGGTCTCTGGCCAATGCACGGTTCACTGCTGATGGACACCGCTGACCAATCTCCTCAACTGGAGTGACTGGACACGTTAATATTACCATCTCATCACTGCATTTCACTGAATATTTGTGTGCATTTTCAGTCTGTTCAACCATCAGGCCCAGTTTTGCTTTCCTACACCTGATGCTACTATATTTTACGTCCAATTTAAATAGCAGGGCCAGTTGTTATTGTTGTTATTTATGGAGCTAGTAATTTATTTCTGTAGCCTGTGTAACTACTAGTTTGTATGAGCTGGTATGTTTTTAGGTGCCAACAAATGTGCCTTATTTTCCTATGTTCAGCTCATTGAAAAGAGGAAACTTGGAGAATCATATTCTACCCCGATGTGAGACCCCCTCATGGCTGCGGATGTGTTTTCCAGCTGTTGCGAGGGAGATACAGAGATTACAGGGATGGCTTCGATCGGATTCACAGGCCTGCCCTTTCTGACGGCTCTCTCTTGGGCTGCAGGCTTCTGCACAGACGGCCCTCTCCAGGAAGCCTTGCTCGTTCTGGCTGTGGCCCCGCGGGGGCCCCCTTTGGGGAAGCACACAGCTGCTTTTTCTCTCCCGGACGGCAGCCCCGATTCAGCGAGCCCCCGCGTTATTTTACGTTTGTGGTCCCGGTGCCGTCCCAGCAAACAGTCTGTGTTTACGAGAAGATTCTCGGAAGGTTATTTCCCTTTTCCCATCGCAGAAGGATCCACGGGCCCGTCATTTCACCCCGAGCAGCACATTCCTGTGAAATACGTTCATTTTTTGGTGGTCTCAGTTCAAGTGATTTGGGTCCCAGAGACCAACCGCGTAAGTGAGATGAAACCTTGAGCGGTGAAAGCTAACCGACAACCTCTGCTGAGTGTTCATAAGCAATAGTACTGGATGTTTTTACTGGTACCTGGTATGTTCTTTCTCATAGCTTCATTGCTATCTCAGGAATTGCCTGAGATACAGAAGTTCTGTTTGCAGAAGGTTGTTGGTTCAAATCTAAGGGTGTAACAATTCACCAAATTCACAGTCCGATTTCTGAGCCATGTTTCAGTTCATACCCTGGCTTTTTGGTTTTGCTTTGCTGTTGTTTGGGGTGGGTGGTGAATAAAATAAAATAAACTGTATTGCAGTTACAGAAGAGGAATAGTGAACATTTGTATTGTGGTTTCGCTCTGGGTTTGAGAACCATTACACCATTATTCAAATCCAATAGTGTCCTGATTAGTATAGTGCCGACCTGAGTTTGAGTCCCAAACAGTGAGTGTTGTGTTAGGGGATGGCCCCGTGGTTTAGGCCCCTCTGCCGATGAACGGAAGGTCGCTGGGTCATATCCTGTAGTAGGCAGCAGGCACGTAGCCAGGTAGTAAAATTCCAAATTTAAATCCCCCTTGAAATTTGGATCAACAATCCCAGTTGGCAAAATTTACCGAGAATGACGGATACGTATCGCTGCTGGACACTGCAGGAAGTATTTTCTGGATAGGGGCTGAGTGATTTCACAGTTAGGCCCTAGAGCAACATCCGTAATCCCAGTTGCTCCAGTGAGGGGCTGAGTCTGCTTTCTCGAATGCACGTTGCTTTTATCCAAAGCATCTGCGAAAGTACCTGCTATCTGAAGACTAGCTCCTCTTTCCACGCCACACACACCAGCTCCAGCAGCCCTCTGTGTGCTGTGTGGAATCACCCACGCTGGCCTGCTTTCACAGAGCTGTCACTTCAGAGCCATTCGCTGTCTGAATGAGCTCACAGTGCCTCCTTCCCAGTGATAAACGCTCTGTTCTCTCACAGCCTTATGCCCCAATCCTACATGAAATCACCATAACCATCTGTTACCTCCATTTATGACCAGTGTTATCTTAGATTTTGGCATGGTGTACATTCTATGCTGCCTCTTTTCTATTTCATACACCCCAAGTTTAACCATTTTTATTACCTTTCTCTGTCATTTTTCACTCTTTTGCATCTACCTATAGTTTTAATGCAAAATCCCATATACAGGTTACTTGGTGTCTTTATTATTATTTCATTGCAGATAAATTCAGCTGGTTAGTGGCCAGATCTCCTCTGTTTCCTCTGATGCCCTTTAACGCTCAAAATGAATAATCTGTTATGATACAGACACACACACACACACACACACACACACACACAGCTGGGGTTGTACAGGGGAAGTAGCCATGCTGGTTTGATTGTTATTTAAAAATAAAACGGTTGTTTTGCACCTGTTGAATTGAGTGTATGTAAAACTGAAAGTAGAAAGTCATGCCATCATGAGGGACTTTTAATGCTAATTTACACCTCACTCCTACAGTCCCCATGTTGTAAACACCCAGAAGCAAAAACCAGTTTGAAGAGTTTGGAGTTTGAGCCGGTTGCCCTGGAACTTTCGGTCTCTCTCCTCCATTCTGCCCCCCTCATGCCCTTTCGTGGCACTGCCCACCTGCAGATTGCGGCAGCCACGCCTGCAGGCTCGTGGCCCCATCACCTGTTGCTCCGTGACCTTCCGCCTCCCACCTGCAGGGGTCAGTGCTGGAGCCATGCGCTGAAGGAGCTGCATGCAACAAAGGCATTGGCTGCAGGACACAATGTGCAGCAATGTGGCAGGAATGGAGGTATGGGTGGGGGGGTGAGGGTGGGGGTGCAGGCCCTCCATATGGGCTGTCCCGCACCATCGCTGTCGGCAAGCAGATGTCCCACCAGGGTTTGCGGCCCCTGTGTGTCGGCGGGTCACACAGCCTGGGCTGACTTGGGTAGACGGGGCCCCTTCGACTGTCAGGCTGCAGCCCCTGACCCCCACCTCACTCTCACGCCCCCACCTCTTTGCCCCCCCTCCCAATTCCCAACTACACTGTTTGCTATCCCCTTAACCTCACTCATCCTTCTCTCCCTCTTCCTCCTTCGGCCATTCTCATGATGAACCTCCTACATGTCACATGACTCTAAAATAAATGCAGACAGGAAGAAACCACCCAGAATCGCTGGCTGCCAGAGCCTGCCTTGCATCTTCATCTCCAGAATGTATGCGTGCGCATGGACTAGCGTTTAGCCTTTTTGTGTGTGCACCTATGTGTGGCCGTGCCCTCGTTCAGATGTAAATTAGCATGTGCACACATATATCTTTCTATGTATTGGTAGATGCATTTGTCTGGGT
>JAODJW010000040.1:32108455-32119298 GCA_026777045.1 Hyperopisus bebe | reverse complement strand
GGGGGGGAAGCGCTGCTGGGGCTCCAGTCAATGGCAGGCCGTCTGGGGCATGAATAGGCCTACAGCGAGCTGAGCAGCATGGACAAAGGAGAACGGGATAGAAGAATGAACCAGTGATTGAGCTGCAGAATGTAGAATGGAGTGAAAGAATGAAAGAAAGCAGGAGCAGAGGGCAAGAAAAGACCGGCCCGGCCACCTGTCTCTCTTTCCCCCTCTCTGTGTCTCTCCCTCTGTCACTCTCTCTGTCTCCCCGTGCAGGCCTTACGGATCTGTGTGTCGCAGTCAGAGATTCCCAGAGAAGCTGGGAACACGCTGCCTTTGAGGGAGAATGGGCCCGACGTCAACTCCAGTTCACCTCAAATCGCAGTCCACCTTAATCTCTGCCTCGGCCGAATGGCGCTAACACCTAGGTGCCTGAATTCTCAGAATCCAGCCCTCAGACACCTGCGTTTCCCAGCTCGCGTTTTACTCATCCTACCTACGGCGTTATGTTTACCTAAATTTGCCCTGAACCGGCACCAGACACTGTCTGGAGTTCAAAAGCCACTGCAGTATTTAATAAATGACAATGCTCATTACCCCCACAGCCATGTGGGCACAAGGTCAATGCATCATAATCAATATGCATTTATTATGTCTCAACGTACTGACCTTGACAGATGCTGTGGATCATATGCATTTCAATTAACAAAAAAAATATACAAATGCATACTGTAAATTGCCCAAATGACACCAGTGCCTTAATTGCCTTAATTGCCATGATACCTTTCCTTCCATTTTTCCATATTCACCAGGCCGCCTTTGACTTCATGCCTGTCAGTCTCTACACAGAGCTTTGAGCTTGTAAGCTGTAGTTCAGTTTTCATTTTCAGTTTCAAAACCAGTTAATATCAGCTTTAAGCTCCCTTTGTGGTGCCTGCTGATAGCCCAAGACACGTGCAAGTCTTTCAACTTAAAACTAATTTGTTATCATCACGTCCTCAGTGTATACTCATTCGTTTCCTACAGTACACTAGTGACATTAATCATTTTGTGTGCAGACCATTATTTTTGTGTTCAGAATTGACATAAATCGATTATAAAAATTAGACGTTTACAAAACATGTCAATAGAAGAATTACAGCAAAAAATAAACAGACAAGAACTGAAAACAAAAATGGGAAAACAAAGGCTTTGTCCTTCTTTTCTTTAATGTCCCACTGTTCTCTACACTGAGCGCCAAGTCCTGTTCAGTCTCAGCATGTGGTGCAATGAGCATAAGCAGTTGACCACGACTGACTTACCATTCTAATCAAAGATATGACAGCCCGAACAATCACTGCTTAATTAGGATGTCTGTCCCCGTGTCCCCGTCTAAATCCATGTCGCAAATCAAAAGCTTCCTAAACTACTCTAAGAAGTTTCGCCTAAGCAGACCTGGAAAAATGAAGTTTCTACATCTCTCGCCTACAGAGTCCTCTGCTTTTTTGTTATTTTAATCTGCGGTGTAAACCAAGAACTTCCTGGATTGCTGTAATGCATTTTACTTAAGGAGTGTCCTTGCTTGCAGGTCATGCGAAATATATCTTGTACAATAAATAACTGAAATATGAGGCACATGGCTGTTTCACTGTTGACAGTTGCTGCCATATTATCCATCTGGTCTGGAGTATTACACAATAGGGAGTTTGCGCCTTATACTTTACACGAATAAGTAAAGATGCTATTATGCAATATCCTGAAGCCGTTTGCAGTGGTAAATTCACATAACTGGCCCCGAACTATCCTGCCAGCTAACGGAGTAGGTAGGTTTCAGTGCAAACAAAACCCAAAAACCGTCAAAACCATTCTCTGACCCAGGAGCCCTGTGCTCACATATCAGCCCATGAGTCCATGACCTTTCAAATATACTGACAATTGAATAACCTAGATGACTTTCTCTGTATTCACTATAATGTGATACAGTATTGCTCTTGCATTTGACCCATTCTAATTCTTGTTACATTCTATCAGTCAACAAATACTGGTAAAATATCTATATCAGTTTGTTTTGTAACAACTATATGAACTAACACTTCAGTTATGCTTACTCTTAATGTACTATTCGGGAGATTAAGGCTGTCAAACGGACCAGATGACAATTGTCATAGGCCATGTTCAGTCCTAACAGTGATGAAGTCGATGAAGGTGGCCACATTTCAAGAACAAATAATAAAAAGTAACAGGACAGGACAGTGGACGAGGACGGTGGAGTTTATGTAAGACCTGGACATGTTACTCTGTAGTAATGCTGTGATCATTGCATAATTCAATTGGTCAGAATCTGATACAGTGATGTAAACTGCCTTAACAAGGCACTGCATGTAACACCAAGAAGAATGAGCAAAAAGGAGGCATAGTTTGAGGTAATATCCCCTTGATAAGGACTTCTATTGCCTTTGTACAGGGTCCTGCACACTGTTACTCCAGAGATCCTTCTCCTGGAAATGACACAGACTGTCCCTGTAAAGAAGCAGATATCTGTGTGCAGTTGTGGATTTTACTAATCATATGTGTAAGGTCATCTCATTATCAAGTATGGAAAATGAGGTCAAAGTTCACTTGAGAAGTCTAAAGTGACTAAACATGACCTACAACAACTGATTTTTTAAGTTACATAAACCATTGGTTGGTGTGTCAACATGGGAATGAAGCTTATTTTAATTATTCTACGGCTTTGGAGATTTCTTGGCTATGTGCCACATGACTATTTTATGTATATTGGGAAATGCAAATTCATGCCTATATGACATATGTCAGGTGGCATTTTTCAACAATCCCTTTGTACACCCTCAGTCATTCTTTGAATTCAATCTATTCCATCACTGTACCATGAGTGATCCATGAAGGAATGGATAACTTTTAGATTACAGTGACTTCACATCTTTTTCACTTTAATAGGTTAGTTAAATGTGTTGAGTTACCATTGACACGTAGTGAACCTTCTCAAGGGCTATAGAGGCCCATATTTATTATGGGTACTTTCAGTATGCCTCTATTCAGCAAACTTGACTGAGATTGCATGTTGAGAATATGAACCACTTTCCATTTGTTACAGGTCTATGGGCATTGTTACTAAAGAAAACAGTAAGAAATAGTGGGCGAAGAGTCAGAATGATGCATGTAAAGCATCGCATTTACAATAAAACAGAAACACACATTTGATCCAGCCCCTGCTATATCAACTTGGGCGTTTGTTGTGACAACAGATATCCATCAAAGAAAATAAGGACAGCATGTGAGATGAAAGCAGTCAGTCTATTGATACCTTCCCATATGTACACAGGTTTTGATAATTCACCACATGGGGGTTGTAAATATCATACACATTTAAATACATATAAGAGATAAGAGGTAATTATTCGCAGGCTACGAGGTATTGTAACTTGGGGAAAATATAAAAGAGTAATTAAAAATGTTTCTTTTATTGGTCAAGTGTCAAAAGTGTACATGATAAAAGGGAACCCAGAAAGGATGTGTAGTTCTGAGAAAGACCGTTATACCAAGGAGAGGGAACAGGATTCTGATCTGCAAGGCTTCCCACTGCAGGTCCACACCCAACCCATAATCATTGTTTCCTAGCAACTCAAGAAGAAGAGGTGGGGAGGAGGATAAGAATACACTCAGCACAAGTCTGTTTTTTTTTTTTTTACTGACTTGTATACAAACGTACAAAATTACAGCACATGGTATCGCTCCACATATCATCACAGTGTTACATTTTTAACAATACAAATAAAACAACAAACAACGAGCAGACATATCAGAACATCCATAGCACACAAGACCATCACTGAATGTCTCATTTGCAATCTTTTGTTTCAGGAAAAACAGACACTTCAGCACTTCTCAATTAATTAAACCTACTCATTTTACTCTTATGTCATAAATGTTATGACACAGTCAAGTAAAACAGTTGTGCATCATGCAACTTTTCGTTACAATGATCTTACCATCAGATATATAGTCTCCCTTTAATAACAACGGGGGACAGCACTTCACAAAAAGTGCTCATTAATTGTTCAACCATTATATTTATATGACGTCATATATAATGTAACAGCTGATTAAAGATACACAAACGTCTTCGCAAACATTACGTTTTACGAAGTAGCACATTAACAAAAACAATTGATCCTGGAATTTTTATACAATAGTATTTGTGTTCCTTTTTTCTATTCAGAAAAAAATAAAATGTTGGTGTGACACCAACAACTAACATCACAGTCAACAGTGCAATATTAAAAAAATAAAATGATCAAGTTTACCACAAGCAATGCATATATATATATAATTTTTTTTATTATTTATCTCCAATCTACTTTCCGACAATACTCCATCACTTGTGTTTTTGCTTGGGTCTGCGCTGACCATTGTCGCTGGCGTGGCCTTCCTATTGCCGGCTAGCCAATCAGATCAGAACTACTCTACGGCCCTCGGCCTCCCGACAGATCTTTTCGTCCAACGACCACCTGACCCCTTGTTCATGTCCGGGGTCTGTTAGCTTTTCAATCCAAACATAAAAACATGACAACAAACGCAAAAAAAAAAAAAAAAAAAAAAAAAGTTCTGAACGAGCAGCATAGAAATACACATTATTAGGCATTCCGTGATTTAAAAAACGCAGCAGATTTGCATGAGTAATTATCCTGTAATCCCGCGAAATAACAACAATAATAATGTAATAGTTACAATAAGAAGTCCTGCTCAGTAGTAACTGTTCCTTTACTTTCGGTCCTGTAGTTTAACAGCCACTGGGGCCATTTTAATATTCTTGTGCAAGCACTCCTCCCTTCTTAAGGCATAAAATACAGACAATGTTTCTCTCTGGAATCAGCATTAGATGTTACGGTGACCTGGAATTGCCCTGGGTTTCAGAGAACCGACATTTTCATTCCCTCAGCATGCCTTCGTACAGAAAAAAATGGAAACAATTTCTTATCCACACACGCAAGAGTTTGGTTTTCTACTGTGGAAAAGAAAAACATCGAATAGAAGCTAAATAAAACGCTCTTGGTGAAACTGATAGTGATGTCCATATATTAACTGGTATGACGAAATACACTCTTGCTCAAGGTGAGTAATAATACATTGAAATGTCGTGCAACCCAAGCTTATCCTGAAGTGTCATCAAAGCTGATGTGTTGTAAAGACTGTGAAGGATATGCAGTTGAACAACTGGATACTGCACAGTCGAGGTAGCTGGCAAAGGGATCCAAACACAGATGCATGCTCCGAATGCTTAATGGCGTCCTTTCGGGATCTCCTCACGGGACAGCATTTACGGGATAACAAGCGGCTTTAAGCATCAGAGAACCCATTAGAAACCATCCGTGGAAACTTAGAGAGACACGGACTGCACGTATACACCGTGTATAATACACGTATTGTTTAAACAGCATGGGGAAACATTTTAAAGGATCTATTCCCCTATTAGCTACAAATTGGGTGGATATGCGGACCCTTCGGTACCGCCTGACTACTTGAAAACAAATGAGTTTAATTTAGGTAGTGTTCTTAGTTTTCTACGGGACGAAAAGCAATATGACACAAAACAGACGATTACTGTGACTGCCTACAGAATAATTAGTAATCCAACGAAATAGGTGAATCTGATTCTCTTGTTCAGCTCTTCCCATTGAGATACTGGCGGAGTATGTAACATTTGCCATTGAAATAAAAAGCGGTGTAATTGACAGAAAGCAGACTGTAAATGAGAATAACGTTTTTTTTTTAACTGAACATCAAGCCAGATGGCGCAGTCTTAAAAGTGGCTTGGCAGCGAGGACGTGGGCTTTTGGGGTTTCTGCACATCAGCGTCTAAGCGAACGCTTCCGAAGTATGAATAATTCACCCCCAACAGGGAAAATGCTTTATAAAGTACCGACGGAACGACAGTGTTGTTTCAGATATAATACAGGAAAATGGCTTGTGGCAAGATCGCTCTGACCAAACATTCCCAGCCCCTTTGCAAAGAAAAAAAAATTAAAAACGTGCTTTTTAACTTTGGCACAAGTGAGTAAACTGAAAGGCTGGTCTGCAGGTTCGGTTCTCGGCGTTTACCTGACAGCACAGGCGGATCACCGTGCGCCCGATGAGTACTTCGCCTTGGTGATGAGGTACAACACTATGTCTTGATGTCCTCCAAACGCGGCGATGTGTAAGGCACTCCAGCCGTCCCTGTTGGCTAAACGGATATCGGCCCCGAACTTCACCAACAGTTTGACCAGTTCAAGATTCCCGTCAATAACCGACTGATGGAGCGCGGTCTGTCCCTCCGGGCCGAAAGAGTTGACGTTGAATTCGCAGTTTGTCATGTTCTGCAGGAGCGAGTGCAGCTCTTTTGTGTTGCCCTTCTTCACCGCCTCTTGGAAGACTCTCTGCGGCGCGGAGCAAGTCGATACGTCCGCCTGGCTCATGGTTTTAAAGGAGTACGAACTGGATGGGTGACCCTTTCTCTACACAAGATTGCGGGCTTTAGCCTCGGCCCAGCAATTATTCGAAATGCGATCAGCTTGGGTTAATACCTACCAGGTAAACTGGAATTAAAACATATATCCCAACTAGAACCTAAATAATATAAACAAGCAAATGGGTGGCGAGATTTTAGTTCTGAAGGCGATTAATCCAGAAATACAGATTAAATATTTAACTGGAGTCTTATCTTTCACAGTCTTCACATCCCCTCTCTTCAAACGAAGTAGCGGCGCCGGTTTTACTGTACAGGTTAAACAGAGTGTATTCCTCTATCAGCTGTACGAAAAAGAGGTCCTCCAAAACTCTTCGATTAACTGACCGATGGCATGTGCTCTTCTTGTAATATTTACCTCTTGGTCGGCACCTCTTTTCTTGGTTCCCCTGAAGAGCCACTGCAGTCCGTCCTGTAAAGGGTGGCTGCGAAACAAAGTCATTTCAAGTGAGCTCGCTGAACGACATTTGGGTGAGATCTTTTTTAAGTCAATCCCCCTTATTATTGTTTTTTCACTATGTAGCCGCTGCTATAGATTATTTATATACTCGCCTGTATCGCTTGGACCGGTAGTGGTGAGGTGCACTGGAAATCCTAGCTACGTCCGCGCACTGCTTTGCGCAGACAGTCTGTTCTTTCCCTTGAGCGCGTTGAGGCAGCTATTTTACTTATTCTGTATTTGCATAACAATGAAACGCCAAAAAATTCTGGGTCAGGGGCGGAGACCAAAGCGCTTAATAGGCTGTTGGGGATATTTTGGGAGGGTCCATAAACTTGGGACTGTACAAAGGCATGCGAGTATGTCCAATCAGGAAAAAATGAAACGAATGCGATACCGTTTGTATAGCTTATGAATATGCGAATACACACATATTAGAACGATCTGAAAAACTGATGTGGAAAATTTGTATGTTCCTTACTCGTTCATGTCTTACAGAAGTTTTCCATCATGATTGTCTGGATGTATTTGAAATGAGTCTGACATGCCAGTCCTGTCAATTAGCTGAGCGAAACCCAACAAAAGTTACAAAATTAGTCAGCTTCGGTTTAAATATCTTTGTACAGTTTGCGTTCTTGGTTGATTTTAATGGTAAAACTGCTCACTGGGTTTAAATGTTACATGATTAGAGCTATCAGTCCCCGGATTATCTGATTTTATTTCGGTTTCCTTTAAAGCATAGAGTACTTCAGAGTACTGAATTTATAACATAGAAATGCATCGGTTCCTCGGGATGCGAAAATGTACAGTATTTGTACTCCAGGATACCTCTTGGGAAATAAAACTCTTGCTTTCAAAACATCCGTGCTTGCAGGTTATCTTCTTTTGTTAAATGTCCGTGTCATCTAGTTGAAAACATCTAGTTGAAAACTGTTATTTTTCTTAATCCACTACTTCAAAAACACACATTTGACATGCTCGTCTTAGTGTTTATTGCGGTCTTCCCATTTGTTTAATGACAGCAGTACTTCAAATGAGAAAGTTCTGTGCACCATTTCCTGTGCAAGTGAATTTAGGCGCAGCCTGTGAAACACGCAATGCACCAGCACCGTGGGAACCGGACTGATGCACCTCTGCATTGCCGTCTGCTGGCGTGGACGCAGACGCACGGCGTGCTAAGTCATACATGTTGTGGAGCCATTTGCCATTGCGCCATAAACGACCGAGCTTACTGAAAATAATTGCGACAAACGGTGTACTAGTTTGTTGCACGGCACAAGCGGGAGTTTCACATAAGTTAATATAGATAAAACCCTCTGAATGTTTGTTACGATACTTTTCTTTAACATTTCTAGCGCACAAATAGCTGTTTCCGTGTTATTTCTCTCAGCTGTCGTGCGTTCTAGTCCCTACATTCCGTTTTAATTATATAGGCTATTCTGAAGTAAACGATGTTTTAATCACATAACTGTACATATTATCTTGATCTTTTTGATGGTGTAATATACCACGTTTATACCAGGAAGTCACACTATAACATTGAGATTTTAAAAGCAAACAGCACATAATATAAACTCAGCCCATCGCACTTGAATAGGCCTACTTTGTTTAAAGTCCACATTCTGCTACTACAAAAATTTTACATTTACATTTGTTATAATAAAACTTAAATCTTATATAAATATGTAAAAGAAAAATAAGACCAATTATGTCTGAATATGAATTTGTTTGGTGCAAGGAAGCTAAGTGATAACATATTAAGCTGAATTCTACAGAAATACCCAAACGACGATATTTTTACGCTGTGGTCAATGTAGTTAAGATGTCTTGGCGCCTGACCTGTTGGTGGGAGGAGACTGACAGGACGTGGGGGGTGGAGTGTGGGGGGGTGGGGGGTGGAGTATCGTGATGTCACTGTAGATGGGCGGGATTTCGGGACTCAATTCATTACCATGTGTTTTAGGAGCGTGGGAAACAGTGGAGCTTTTCTTCTCAGCACAGAGAATGAGAGAGATCAAATAACATAGTTAAAAAAACACCCAAGGCTGCTGTACTGTTAAAGTTGGGCAAGGTTCGTTGTCCAGACGAGGAAATTTCGTCAAGGTATTTAAAGAGAGATTGCTAGGACACGCGCGAAACAATTACCCAAGGATATTTTGTTACTTGGGGAAATTTGTAGCTTTAATAAACGTTTAATCACTGGAAGTGCATGTCACACATTTAAAATATATTACGCATATTAGCTAGTGTTTCTCATTTACTAATAATATCGATTCAACGTCCAGTGGAAGACTCCGGCGTCTTATTGGAAACATTGATATGCGGTATTAGTCATCATGATAAATGGTTTTTTAGAAACGTTTTTTCACTGAATATTAAGATAACCACGATGAATTCCGTAGTGCCATAGTATTAGTCAGCTGTGGCGGAATACTGAATGTGAAGGATGCAAATATGGGAGGATATCGGAAGTTGAACATGATCATACACGCCAATGTTTGTCATTGACTCAGCTGCACTGGAATGAGCTAGCAGCCGCAATCACAACAAGTGATTGTTGTGTCACCATCTTCCACCACAAACTGCAGTACACCTGCCCCATCTGTACCTGGCTGCGCAAATGCTTGATTTTTTCCCATGAGCGTCACTGAAAAAATTACCTTTTGACCAATGCACGGTAAAAGGTGTGTTTATCGGCACTTGTGCGACAAGACTTTTATCTTTTGACAGGCTTTGTTTTTTTTTCTTATTGCCATGTATGTCATGTAGGCCTATTGAATAACCGGAAAGCACGTTAATTCACGGATATAATTTGACAAATATAAACAGAACTTCAGGAGTAGTTTTCCATAACTGAGTGTTGTACTTTTACTTTCTGCATTACCAGAAAACCACCAAATAGGTTGTTAAAGGAAATGGGCGTTTCAGTTACATTTGTATCATATTTTTATTATCATAATTTACACCAGATTTTTATAATAACTTACAACCAACCTACATACAGTAGTTTACAGTTTGTTTATATAACATTTATATACTTTTTTATTTATCTATCTATCTATCATTTGTTTGTTTATTTGCATGAACCAACAACCTTGTCATTATAAATTCAGCTTAGTGCCCAGGCCTCGTTCTGCCCTTGCTTGGCTGGGGGTGGGGGCAATCAGAGATTTTGGTTAGGTATCAGACAGGGTTGGACTGGCATACTGGGAATTTACTCAGTGGGTCGACAGGTATGTGGTCCCCCAAACAAGGTTGGAAAAAAAACCATTACCATGTACCATTTGAACTACGAGGTACGGTAAAGCTTACAAAACCATGCGACAAACTGAGATAAAGATGTAAAAGGAGTATTTGAAATCAAAGTAACCAATAACAATAAAACGGAAATGTGATAAATGATGGAAATGTGGTGTCAAAAATGTAATGCAGAGCACCTGCACAGTTTCCTGACCCTCCGTATCGTGGATATTTCTGCTTCCTCTGTAAACATTGTCAGCTTTTGTTTTCATTTTCTAGGAGCACAGAAGGTCAGGTAGACGTTTGATGATAACACCTGGCCAGCTCATTTTCCCCCTGTGCTGTGTAAACACCATAAACACACGTGGTATGTGAGGTAGCTGGCAGACAGGTCATGGATCACAGAGCTAACCATGGCACGCAGACTGACCTGTCAATCATCTCCTCTAATAGGATCTGTAGAAACAAAATAATTATTGTTACTAGTAAAATAAATTATAGACATAAAGATGTTATTTTAAATGTTAAATTACACTCACCTAAAGGATTATTAGGAACACCTGTTCAATTTCTCATTAAGCAAATTATCTAATCAACCAATCGCATGGCAGTTGCTTCAATGCATTTAGGGGTGTGGTCCTGGTCAAGACAATCTCCTGAACTCCAAACTGAATGTC
>JAODJW010000040.1:32077031-32098137 GCA_026777045.1 Hyperopisus bebe | reverse complement strand
GTCCTAGACTCCACCGCCACCTCCCCAGTTCCGTCCACTCAGCTTACTTTTCCTGTTCCCCTGCCGCTGCCGGTCTGTGTTTGTCTTGGACTTCCCCAGGAAAGGGCAACACTGTGGTCATGGTGTAAAAATCTTGCACTCTAATAACCTTCCTGACGGACAGCCTGGGAAAGCTGCTGGTGAGGCCGCTCTCCTGTCCCACACCACAGAACAATTCGCAGCTACAAAGCCGTCTGTCCACTAGATTGGACACAGGCACACATTTCAGTTCTGAAGTGGTTCTGCCCTGGGCTGGAGCAGACATGACCTTGCTAAGGCACCAGTTGGTTACGCTGCCTGGTTCTTTTTGTTATACTGTCAAATTTGAATGGAGTGTTAAAGTGTCTAAAGCAGATCATTCATCTGATATCCCCGCACCTAATCCTGTCCTTGGTGTAACCCTGCCCGATACTCTCTTTGATAGGCTCTATCCCCCACTCCCTGTGACCCTATACTGGGTAAGCAGATGAAAGATGGATGGACAGCTAAAAGTGTTTCATTGTGTACAAACGATTGGGTTTGTACCGTCGTATTTTCTTGGATTCTTTGATTGAAATCTACCAGTTGTTATCAGACTGTTAACAATCCCTCCCCAACTCAGACATCAAAATGGCCAAAATAGGTAGTCAGGGGTGAGGGGGAGGGAGTCCCAGTACAAGTAAAACAGCAACACACTTTATAAGCAGTAATCTCCTTTGTGATGTTACATAATTAGCTTTTTCGGGCATTTCTGGTATACAGCTGGTATTTGCCACATACCTCATTTATGGAACTTTGAGTCAAGGCAACAAAGTGAAGTCAGTTGATTCAGACGTTCCGTAATTTATATCCCTCAGAATGTTGTCACACCAGCTACTACAGCTTACGTCCATCCATCCATCCATCCATCCATCAGTCAGTTTCGGATCCCAGGAAAGTCCTGGAGCCAAACAGCTAAAATGAATGGTCATTTCATTATTCGTCACAAAAGGAAAAATAAGTGTTTGTCCCAGTGTCATGAGCTTTCTGTGAAAGTAATCATTCATCATATGTGGTATTGTAGGGCTTGCATTTAGCATATAGTGGATAGAAGTTGTATATGCTAAGTCTGGCTTCCAATAGCAGTCAAGGAGAGTATCAACTAACAGGCATGTATCTGTACCTGTTCCTTGTGTCCATCTCCTACTCATTAGATATGATTAGCAAGCAAAGCAGCAAGGTATTATTAGCACAAAGATGGACTGGTCCACTATGACTGCATATTTAGCAGATGCAGACAGTGTTGATGAAAGTGACTCCATTTGCTCTCATTGCCTTGTTGACACAGAGGCTGAGGCTGATGTTTCAAATGCTTTACAAACTCTCACACAGCAGGTAAGCTTAGCCCAAAAATATGTATGGGTGATTAGTTTAGTTGCCATTGGTTGGCAAGGGAAAAAAAAGGCTTCACGGTCCAAATTTTTAGACATTGTGTAGCATTGCATGACAAACTCAGGTCGCGCAGGCAATCCAGCCAATTGCAAAGGCTGTAATGAAGTTGGTTTAAAGTCCATTTATAAGTGTTCAGTAATTTAATCTGTACAAATAGCATTGTAGTATGAAGCCTCTGTGTCACCATTTTCAAAGGAGAACTTCTACCTTTCTCTGCTCCATTAATCTGCAGATAAATACCCTATTTATGTGTCTGTTTCCTCATAATTACACCGTACTCTGACCTTCGTAATTACCATATTCAGTAGCAATAGCCAAGATGATCTTCAGAAAAGCATTTCAGCCAGAGAAAACGGCTCCCTTTTGACTGCACACTGAGGAACGTATCTCCAGCGGACGGCACAAGCCCTGGTTCCAGCACTGCTGTCTTGGCTGAAACTTGTGCTTCCTTTCGTCTTAGAGATTGTCCAATTCCTTGGATGCTATTGATGTCCTGCCTCTGGTCTCAGCTGCAGATGAGATACCTGCATTAAGTGCTTTTGAGGCAATACAGCCAAAAAATCTGATTATTCTACTGCCAAACAACTGGTGGTGGTTGTTGGTATTTGGACATACCAGCAGCAACCTCCATGACCCATCCCTAATTTATGTCACAGCTGACTTATCTCACCAACTCAATACACTCAGTAAGTGAATGATACTCATTTCACTCTTCAGTTGATTAGTATTATCTAGATTTTCGTAGACGTCACTGCCCAGGTCATGTGACTCCTGTTGATTACACTCACTTGGTCCTTCTTATTGAGGGACATTCATTTCAGTGCTCAGTGCCTTATAGAAACATTAGTTTACTCCTCAGTCTGCTGTACAAACTGTATTCCCATGACTACTCAGTCCTGCTTGACAAACCACACATTCACAGTTTGTAAGCATTGTGGCAAGAGTCCGCTTCTTCTGAGCCCAGGCACCTGCAGCAGAATGCTGATTCAGACCCCTGGGAGTTTTCTTGCAAAGTCTGGGGCGGGGGCAGGGGAGGGGCACTCTGTGGAAGAAGGAAGTGACATTGCTGTCTTGCCACACTCTCATGAAGCTGGCCAGTCGGTCTGTCAAACACACAATGATACACTCACACTTCCGCGATCAACCCACCACTGCAGCGCTGCGAGGTGAGTGCTGTCAATCAAAGAAGTACTGCGGTGATTCCCAATCCGGTCATTGGGGACTCATAGTCGGTCCATGTCTTTGCTCCCAGCTCCCTTCCAGGCTGTCTGCAGTGGATTGTCTGTGGGTCCCCTTCTTGTGGGCCAAGAAAGTGCAGTTTAGTTCGACTTGTGGTTCAGTGACCATTGTGTTCCTTGGAGTTATGAGATCTCAAATCTCTTGGCTGGGTGTGTTCATAGGAAATAAACCTTTGGGCAACCTTAACCCTAATTCTGACTGCATCTTACTCACTGAACTTGACCTGAATAACACATACAGACTCATGTACACACAGGCCCCTTTACATACAGCATCATTCTACGGTCAGACAGTGTAGGCTGCCAGCTATGCATCCATCTGCTTTAAAAGCTGGAATCTCTCTCTTCCTCTCATAGACACAGTCACGATACGGCCATTGAGAAAGGTTCCTGGCTCTCCAACAGTTAAGGAAAAATAGGCTTGGGTACTCACACTGTATTACTGCCACCTAGTGGCGAGAACAGCTATTTCGGGCCCTGCTGTTAAAGTAAAACCATTCATCAAAAATTAAGTTCACTAAACCAGCCGAGTGCAAGATTGTATGAAAACATAAACGTGGACTTCGAAACAAATTGCCTTTCCAAAACTTGATCTAAAACTGTTGCTCTGCGGATGTGTGAAAATCACACATTTAATGTGCTAAAAAAGTTTGAAGCATTTATCATGTCTTTGCTTCCACCTAATGGACATTAAGTGAAAGTACACATTTTAGCTTAAGCGGGAGCCATTGATCAAGCAAGCAGGAACGATTCTTCTCCCCTTCCCTGGGAACGTCAGTAGAAATCAATAGAAAGTGCATGAGTCTGCCAGTGCAGCTACAGCAGTGTAACCATCACAACGGCTGCATTCAGAGAGGTCTGCCGACACTAAAACATTTTGCAGATGACAAACTCCAGGAGACCTCTGAAGCCAGCAGAGCTGGTAATGAAAACAAATGAAGCAGACCGAATGGATTCTCTTGCCAAGACTATATACTGTCCTTCTCTTGTGTTTTACTCCAGAAATAAAAACTAAAGACATGCACTGTATTTGTTTAGCTGTCATATATATGTACATATGTGTGTGTGTGTGTGTGTGTATATATATGTATAGTGTTAACTGATCGAGCCATAAGAGGAAATGCTCTGCCAAGGAGTTATATGATGTAATGTGGTTTGTGTTGTTACTATGGATACTGTGATTGTAAATGATAGACTGCCATAACACACTGGTGTCTATCCATCCTTTTTTTCATGACAGCTTATCCCATGCAGGATGACAGTGACCCTGGTGCCCATCCTAGAAAGCACATGTGACAAGGTCTGGGGCAGTGCAAATGGGCTGTGAGTTCAGGACACAAGCACTCACACAGTCATACAGTCACACAGTCATACAGTCACATGGTGCGGAGACACCAAACTCCGTGTTCTGGGGCTTGGGGAGGAAATGCAAACCACAGTCACAGGGCTGTGAATCTGTGTAAATCAATACAATCGGATAATGCTGAATATCTCTAAAAATAAACAAAAATCTCTATAAGTTGATTTCCTACAAACATTTTATTCTATGATGCCAGGTAAAATATATGTATATCATGCATAATGCAAGGGTTGTGAGCTCCAAGAGGCTGTCCCATCAAAATCTGTGAAGTTTCATTTATCAGGCATAACTTTAATAGAAATATCAACATTTTTTTAAATCAGGCCTTGATACCGTTCCGTGTGATTCCCTGTAGTAAAATGATTGCTCTAAATCTACTGCTGACCATTTTATTTAACTTTCACTGCATTGGACCAGCAGCAAATGAAATACCAAATTCAAAATGGATAACAGGAACATTTACAGATAAATATGATGCCTTGTGTTTGTATGTATTTCAGAGGTTCAGTATGACACACTTTTATCCTGTCCCCAAATTCGCTGCATCCTTTATTCTGTCCCCAGATTCACTTCTTGTGACAAGAGAGTCTTCTTCTCAAAGCCACTAAAACCCATGTGGACAGCCACTGGTTAGACATCATTACATACTGGTTAGAGCCCAGTTAGCCATAAGGCCTCACACTGTGTGTGGCCTTAGATTCCTCTTGAGTACTTTAGTCCCTACCTCCACCCCTCCTGAGAGCATGTTAGTTTGCTATTAGCAGAATTTGATGGGCTGAACACTGCTGCAGCCACACAAACTCGGACACTGCATGAGGTAGCTTAAGAGAGGGGCGCACGCCCCAAACGCCCCACTGATTAGACTTATAAGATGGGATGCTGGTCATTCATGGTTAGAGAAAGCCGGCCCTGTGTTTGGCTTGTGGTTAATCAATAGCTTTGGCAGATAGACTGAGGAAACAAGGGCAGCATGCTGGACAGTGTCTGGGGCTGAGTGCTGAGGCCTATGGGTGCTGTGGAAACTGACCGCTGTGCTCTTTCTGTTTTCACTAACACTTGACAAAGAGCTCAGGTTCATAAAGGAATATCAGACACCAGTCAAGGCAATCCTATTTTCAGAATGCTTAATGATTATATATGCAAAATTATTGTGTTTGTGTGTGTGCCCATACACACACACACACACACACCCACACACACAGTATGTACAGTATCTATGTACATAGACTAGTGGCCAATATTAAGGATTTCAGAGATTGCAGCACTTTATTCAGCTTTTACTCCAGTTACTTATTTAATCATCCAATGTATGATATCTGTAACCATTCTTTGATAGTTCATCAACATCAACGGCAATAGTAGTGGTCATTTTTAAAGTGTAATGCCAAAAATACTAGGTATTTCCACAATTTTGGCAACTAGTGTGTGTAAATATGTGTGTGTGTGTGTGTGTGTGTGTATATATATATATATATATATATCTTTTATTGGGTGTATATTATCTGCTTTATTGTTTTATTATATATTTATGCTTTATTTAATTATTTTAGTATATTCTGTCCGCTCCTTTCTCAGTCTGCCATCACCATTTTCTATTTGACCAACCAGAGGAACCCCCTGTCCCCCTACGATTCCATCATCCGTCACGTCAACATGGACCAAAGTCTCTGAGGAATGTTTCAAGCACCTTGATGAATCTATATGCCTCAAAGAATTAAGGCAGTTCTGAAGGCAAAAAGCGGGTCCAACCTGGTGTTAGCGAGGTGCAAGCAGCAACTGAGTGTATATGAAAACACAGCTGGCACAAACACTGCTGATTTCTTTATGTTTCAGAAAAGAAGTTTTCATTGACATTTTAAGGTTAATGTGCTGCATTTTCTGCTGTTTATTTCAAAGAGCCATTAAAAGCCAGTAACTGTGAGGTTTGGGTTACAAAGCCAGGCAGAAATCCACACCTAGACAGCACATATTAAAATGTCAATTTATAAATAGTGTCCCAAATTTTTTTACTATTATTATTATTTCAGATTTAGATTTGAGAAACAATAGCTTTTAAATACTGGACTATTTTTTAAATTTAAACCATGTCAACGTGCTGTTGTGTCACTTTTCACATAATGTTTTAACTTTTTTTTCCTTTTATCTGAGTTTATATCATTACACAAAGTTGCATCTTACAAGCACACACTTCTGTATGCATATAAATATATATATACACACACACGTGTATACATATACATATACAATGTATATACATGTATGTGTGTGCGTGTGTGTATATATACATATATAAATACATTGAAAATAATTGAGCTGGATGAAGACTGGATATGGTACAGAGAGAAAGCAAAAGAGAACCAGATGTAGTCAGAAATTGCACAAACTGCCATTGTTTTGGCCAGCTGTCTTCCAGTGAACGCTCCTGCTTGACGGGGGCAGGTGGATTTTCACTGCACAATGCCACTGTATCTGCACAGACCGTACCTCCTCTTAGCACCATCAATAAATATGATTAACTGGATTAACTGCTGATTAGCTGGTGTAGTGCTTTTGCAGGTCAGACGTCGCATGCATACAGCACAGATCCCCATGGCCCAAGGCTGCGGCTCCTGTCCGCAGCAGATGATGCATTTTTGTTTACCACTGTCACCCCCATGAGAATGTAAGACCTGCTTCATTTCACATGCATCTTTGCAGAGAAGCAGCACTTCATGCATGCATTTTCGCATTTGATTCTTCATTGTGGTCAAATATATTATCCTGACAATTCTAGGAAGCTCGGTTCTGTAGTATTTGCATAGGTGGGTCTTTATGAAAATGACAGTCTTCACTTGAGATAAGCATTGTATTCACTACATTCTTGTCTGATTTACATTGTCAAAGACATATTGCTTGTTCACTTGGTAACATAAACTGGTCACTTTCAGTTACCATTGTACTGATGCTACATTGTCAAAAAAAGTACAGTACAATGATAGCTGAGGACAGCTAGTGCTACGGCCAGGATGCTGCACAAATGTCTATAATCCCTTAACTGCAGCTCTAAAGTGCATCTTTCAACTCCAACTCCACAAACCATTGGAAACAGTTTGAGTTGCACACTGTAGTTCTGTTCATAGCAACTGTTACAAGTTATTACTGCTAAAACAACAAATTGACAGGTTTGAACAGCCTTCAGCTGGAATTTCTTACAGCATTTTCACACAGGACATTCGGGCAGTAGAGTGTTAAAATCATGAATACCGAACAATACCCAGGCAAAATAAAAGGAAATGAAAGACTCGGTTAATGATAAATGTGCTCTGTGTTAGGTGTAGTCTACCTTGCTGTTACGTGCCGTAAATTTCCAGGGGAAGCCTGCAGGTTCTCCGGACCTCCCTCCCTCGTCGTCATTCGCAGGCTGCATCTTGGCTCCGCCTCCCCGAATAGACCCCGCCCACAGGGATTGTAACATTCCATTTAAAACTGTACATCTTTACCAGCCTCCTTCATAGCTACTATCCTTTAATTTCAAGGGTATCACATGACATGATAATATCCATGGCACAATGTTACTTTTCAGAAGTGGATAGTTAAGTTCCAGAAAGCCACACCAAGATTTTGTTTCAACCAACCAATTGATTACTCTGTTACTGTGACTCTTGATATTTAATTGGTTTGTTGAAACAAAATTGTTGTCTGGATTTTTACTTTCTAGACCTGAATTATCCACCTCGGGTTACTTTCCATTGTGTACTTAGCAAGGTTGTTAAAAGCCATCCAATTGTGCTGGCTTCAAATATATTTTTAACAATTATGCTTCAGAATACTCCTTTCTGCATCAAACCTCCCTTAAACCTTTATTTTTTCACAGTGTGTTATAAGACACACTAGGATTTGTGTCTGGAGTGTAGTGACAACTTTAACAAGCAGCATTTTGAAATACAACTCTCCTTGTTCATAGTTTCGCTTCCACAAGTCATTTAAATGGCAAGTGCATGACAAGCAAGCCCAAAACTGCTGCACTAGGAACTGCCTCCGTATGCTATCATACACACACACACACACACACACACACACACACACACACTATTTTCGGCACATGTATGCCAAAACAGCCACAGCATCAGTCTACAGGATGATGCTGTCGAATAAACTCCCTATTTGAACCCTCTAACGAAAGTTAATAATCAGTCTTACTAAAGATGTATTGTTTCTGTCCGTTAGTTCCATCAACTGTCAATTGAGTAGCGATCATTACCGAGCAGTCTGTAATTATGTAACTATGTCCTCTTGATTACGGATCAAAAGTCATAATTCTTTAACAGCTCAGCGTTATCTAATTGTAATGTTCCCTTTTATTGGAAAATAAATTCTAAACTGGGATTTAGTTTTCTTTTTGTCAAGTGAAGAACACTAATATTGTCTAGCACTGACAGACACACTGCTATTTCTGCTTGTGCCAGTCCATGATCAGTGAAACGTGACACGTTTTTGGCAAGCCATTTTAACTTTAGCTCGTTTCTAGGGGATATCAAATTCACTTCTAACTATTCAGAATGCAAATTCTTGATATCAGAAATTCATTTGTAATTAGTTATAATGTGCATTATCTGATATCAGAAATTCAGCTTTAATTAGATAAAATGCATATTGATATCAGAAATTTTAGCTAGTTAAAATTCCAGTCCTCGATATCAGAAATTCTATTTTAGCTAGTGAGGTTCAAAGTGTTTTCCAAAAATAAAGGAATTTTCCAATTTCCAAAAACCTATTTTCAACATCAGGAATTCAATCGTAACTAGTCGAAATTAATGCCAATTACTCATATCAGAAATAATTTTTCATAAATGTTCTGTTATTTCGAGATCACAAGAAAATTAACTCGTGATTTCTAGATCAATTCATTATCTTGAGATCGAAAAGAAAAATATATAGGTCGTGATCTCTAGTTAACGGAAAGAAAAGAAAAATGATGATGCATGTCCTCTCGGGCCTATAAAAGTGCAGTTTCCCCATTTATTTTTAAATCATTGTACATTGTTCTAGATGAATATCATTTTAAAAAAAAAATTCGAAAAGGAAGCATAACACCATATACAATTGTACATTATTTACTGCACAATATTCTGCGTGTCTCATCCATCTTTAGCTTTTATGGAGGCATAGTGATTAACAGGAGTGGAAAAAGTACCAACAGAAGGTGTTGGAGTTAATTGAAATACGCAATTAATCTCTGATTATTTAATTAAATCAGTTCAGTAGGAATGCCGTGTACATTAGGGTAAGGGTAAATCGGAAAAACTTCTGATAATAGTATATTTTAGTTATGTTCGCTTACAAACCAGTTATGTAGCCTATAAATACTATTCTGACATTTTGTAAAATAAGCTAAATGTATACATAATGAATATGACGTCAGATATATTTATTTTACTATAATGACGTCCATCAGAATAACATACAACAGTAGTTTTGGGGGGATAACTTAAGTTCCACAAAAACCTAAACTTATACGACGAATGAAAAGGGGTCCTGGTTAAGAAGAGGTCCCTAACGGGGACTGTCCTCAGTATGTCAGAAGAACTTCACAAATTAGTGACTTGGAGAGAAACCCCACGTGTGGCGTTGCAGTGCGAAGGATGTAAAGTTTCGCATTTTGTAGAGACTGCGGGTAGTTTCATTGTGCCTGCTTTCCCTATTCACCGGGCACGAAAAAAATAATCGAAATCAGTATTTTTTGCGTGTGTACACGCTGTCTGTCCAGCATATTAAAACAACCGTCGGGACGGAAAGAGCCGATTCCAGCGAATCTCCGCGCATTTGATCACAGCTAAACCGAGGTGCGAGGCTGATCGGCCGACGGGCGGGCGGGTCACTCGGATCGGCGGAGCCCTTCAGGCCAAACCCTGTCTGGAGTTTTTTCCTTGTTAACCAAAGTGATTTCGTTCACAAAAACACGGCGGGGCTAGGATTTTCGGGTTATATATGTTCATAGATATTTATTAATCCTTGGGCTAGCGGCGCGGCGCCCCTCTCCCGGCTGACAGCACATCGTCTGCGCGGTGGGGTGCTACTTTCCTTTAAATCGGCGTCAAAAGCGATCCGCCCGCAGCCCGGAGGCTCGTTTCCTGGTCTCAGGATGACGGAGCTCTGTCCAACCGCAGGGCTGTGACGGCGTAGCCGAATGCGGCTGGACGGACGGGGTAGGAGCAGGACGCCGCGGCTCAGCTGACCGGCCGGCTGGGCAACCTGCCCCGGTTAACCTGGCGGCGTTTATTTCGGTTGTCGCCTTGTTTGTTTGGTGTTTGTTTTTTGGCGTAGGCTGCATTGATCGTTGCTACCCGTAGGGCCATCCGTACGTACCATCGTGGAGGGAGAGCTGATCGAACTCGGGGACGAGGGAGGGGGGGAATGTGGAGTATTTTCAGCAATGGTGAGACGTCGGGAAATAAATCAAAGGATATGATTTTGACGAAGAGGGGCGACACTTTAGCCGAGCTGCTGTAGGTGTGTGTGAAGTCAGAGACGCGTAGCTGCCCGGTTCGCTCCGCTTGCGGATTAAGGAGCGAAACACACGCATTTCGGTGAAAGGGGACTTGGGCTGGCTGCAGCAGCAAAAGATCGAGTAAGTACAACTTAATTAATGATTTTATTATTTTAATAACCCCCTACTTGGCGTGTTTTTAGAGCCGCTGTTTCCTCATTCTGCCTGCACTCGAGGTTTAAACCACAGTTGGTCGGCTGCAATAATTTACCGCACATTCGAAAGTAGTATTGACGGCAGTGTAATATATTCCTGCAAAATGTTAGTTAACTGTGGCATTAAAATTGATTTCTGACTGCTTATAGGTTAAATGGGCAGAGTATGTGAGGCGAAACGGTCGGTGCAGGGGTTACCTGGCACTGGTAAACGGCTTGTTAGCCTGTAGCGTAACGTGTGTCGATGTGGGCGATTGGAAGGAGTGAAATTTTTTAAATGCTTGCAAATATTTTGTGGTTTTTTTCAATACGGTGCAGATCTTTTAAAAGTACCCTGTTGCAGCTACCGGAAGTGGCGTTCATTAGGCAGGGTGTGTACGTGTGTTGGGTACAACCATGGGTTTGTTCGGCACCATGATCCCATCCCTGTACTTATCCACCACCTTTGAGATATTAGCTGCCTGATCGTCTGTCTGTACCTGTGTTTTTGCCCTTATATAGGATAATTTGGCTTCAAGATATTGTTATACCTATTCAGCTATCGAACGACAAAGTTAAGTTTCAAAGTTAAGTAATAAGCATGTTGCTTGTATACATGAAAGACCGCGATAGGTTTGGTATATCTTTGTGTTTTGATTGGTAGGAACATCAGATGTTTTCACAATGAACATTTTATCGGATTTTAATATTTAGTTAGGATCTAAAATGGACACTGCCGTTCAGGTTCATTCTGGTCATTGGAGGAGTTGGAATTAGTTGCTGTTTAGCAAACAACTCGGGCACAACAACCACTGAGTTGAAGTTAAAGTTACTAAATGGAGACCTTACCTTACTATCTGCCTCAGTGGGGAATCAAGTTGCCTGGTCTCTTAAAAATACACCCTGGCTCAGTGAACAGAAAATTGCCACAAAGCCTTTTGTAGCTGGAGACCGAGATGTAGACAAATTTTGGTCTTAGATGTCAGTGGAAGGTGCTGTAAGATCTTGTAGTAGATATTATTTGCTTTGCCTCTGTACTGAGTTGGCACAGTGAGTTGGTTAACCACAGATGCCAGGCCTGTGTCACGTGACTGTGGTATCACAGGATGAATAAGTTTGGAGTCTGTAGAAACTAGCGGAGGATTGGCAAGCAGAACTTCTTTTATTTTTGTTTACCCTAAAAGCCTGCTGCTACTGTTTTAGGGGTATTTTCAAGCAAGCTTATTAATTTGGGAGCTTTTGGTGATATTGTTGGTCCCTCGATACGAGCATCTAGACATTTAATAGTGTTTAGCCTTGGTTGAGTTAACACCCATGTTATAAAAACAAATTCTGTTGGTAGTTGACAGTGGTTTTTATTTTTTCCTGTATGTGTTGTTTTCCAAAACTCTTCTGCTCTGATTAGATCGTTTGCTGCTCTGGGCGAAGGCAGGTTTGAGCTCTCAGGTTGAAGTCAGGTGAGCTGACCAACTACATAAGTGCAGTTGGTATCAGAGATGCTAGGTGGAGGACAAATTCTTGCTATTGAATGTTTGCCAGAAACAGTGTGCACAGCATCTGTCCACTGCACATACTGTATAACACATGTTCCACAGCTAGTTTGTGGTTTGTGTAACCCATTGTGAATATTTATATAGTATACAACATATACAGAGACACACACTGGTTCAGTTGTCATTTCAAGAAGTGTTTTCTTAGTCTTGGTAGCATCCCGTGCTTCCCCAATATTTTTCAGATCTTTATTCATGCAACTACAGATTGAAATGCAGTTAATCTGCAGTAAAACGTAGAATCGTGAGTAGATACTCCTGTGGTTGGAAATGAAACATACCCTTCTGAATGTCTTTCAGCAAACACAAGAATACAGAATGGAAAAAAATAACGTGAAATGACTGAAGACACAAACATAGGCTATAAATTAGGTTGACAAGACTTTTAGTGATTAAGTGATCATGCAAAAATTCACCTTATTTATTCTAAACAAGACTTTTTAATGGACAGGACTTGGGACTTCAGGGTTAGTCCTAAGGACCTAATTTAAGTTTGCTTTTCTCAGTTCCTAAGATAATAAAATTTAAATCTTGTTATTTCATAGTTGCTAACTGCCACTTACATTGCAAATGATCAGCGACAGGTAAGAAATGAACTGCAGCCCACACTGAAACATGGCCGGCAAATTATCTTGCACCTTGCGTCTTGGCACCACTCCAAGCTGAAGATTATAGATGTATTCCGTTGTGTTGCCACCCCAGACAATTTCCTTGGCAGTCTTGTGTATCATTTTAGTTGAGAGCTGAAGACATATTGACATGAGTTCAGGCTGTGGAAGCCTTAGTTCTTAGAGAAAAGTGTGATAAGAGAACCATTAAAACCTGCACTTATGCATGCAAAGGGTCCTTTTTTTTGCTTATTTAGGCCTAATGATTTCAGCTCATGGTATCTATTTCACATTCAGGTTCTTTGGTCTGTTTCTGCTCATGCGCTGAGTTGAATGGGGTTGTACGTTTCTATAAAAGCGGGCGTGCAGGGCCGTAGATATGAAGGAAGCGATAGACTTAGAATTTCCTCCAGTTAAATTTTGACTGCAGATTAGAGTACTGCAATGTGATTAACTGCGTATTTTTGCCTGTTGGCTCACTTCCTCCTTTGCTCTCTGCAAGGTCAGGTTGGCCGTAAAAGGTGAAACCAGTTATGACTGGGAGAAATTTTCATTGTTGTCTGTCAAGGAAAATGTCTGGAACTACGCAACACTGTACTTAGTCTAGAAAACACTGATAAGTGAATTTTAATCGGATTGTTTTTTGGATTGTAATAGGTTACCGACACCTGCAAATTCTGGAATTGCAGGTAAACGTGTATGAAATTAATCAAAATTTTAAGCCCACAGTGAATAATTTGTTGTGCAGTGTCTCTTTAAGGTAACAGGGGTGTGTACAGGTTAAGTGTGGCCTTATTCTGTTAGCACTGTAGGTTTCCTTCCCAGCAGAGGTTTTTGTAACTTGAGGAAAGACTTAACCTGAATTAATGAACTATTGAATATCAGCAAGATGTCCGGCTATATATATGTGTGAGACCCATCAGTAAAGTGGCTAAATGTCATTCAGAAGTGTCTGTATTTACACATTAAGTAATTTTATCCACTTCTGAGGTGTTTTTAAGTGAAAGGTATATTTTTGTCTTGCATATTTTTATATTATGTCTTGGTACAATCACTTGTGCTTCATGCTGTTTTTACACAACCCATTTTTATCGGTTTCATGTTTTTTTTTCTTTTTTTTTAAAAAAAAAAATGACTACCCAGTTTATACATTTGCCTTGTTGAAGTGCTTTTAAATTTACACCTCTGCTGCACCTTCACAGAGCGTAATAAACCAATTTCATTTACACTGGCGTGTCTTTGCAGTGCCCCTGAGTTGTTGTCTGGGGCTGATAGGACGCAGATGTTCTTAAGGGGGCTGTGGGTGTGTTGATCCCCCCCCCCCCCCAGCCCACACCAAGATATGTGTAGTACAGAATAGCATAAACCACTGTTATTTACAGACTTGCCATTAAAAAGCAAAGCTGTTTGGTTGACTACTTTTAATATTGAAGTAACCAGAGACCTTTCCAGAGAGCCCAACAGCAGCTGTTTCACTTAGATGCCATGGGCTTTCTGGTCCTGCTCGCTCGCACTGTGAACACCGAGGGGCTGGTATGTTAGGCTTCAGTGTGTCATTTGTTGGGGGGAAGTGGAGCTCTTGGCCTGCACACATGACTAATGAAAGGGAGTTTCCTCCTCTGTGTCATGTGGATGTGTTGTTAGAGATGACGCCGTTTTTGCCGCTGGGGAAGTTTAGTTTTTGTGTCGGCAGTTTTCTGGTTTAGTCAGTGGGCCAAAAGTATAGGCCTTTCAGATATAATGATATGAATTCCAGCTCATTCTAGGGCACCTCTACTTTTTTCCCCCGATTTCTGAAATCTAGCTCATTTTTAAGTGTAGAAAATATGTATTTTAGGGTGAAACAATATTAGTACATACTTTACCTATGCATCACCTTGGCAAATTGGCTTTATTTAAAGTGGATGAGTTTGTCGGTGTAGTAGTAAGCACAGTTCTTATCGGTTTTCTGTAGATGTCAGCTTCACATGTGTATATGTCAGAAACACTTGAATGAGGCCCTTTGAGTTTGTCATGGAAGAATACGATAGACAGTGACTCAGTGGTGCTCTGGGACCACTCAGGTAGGGCCACTGCAAAATCCACTTCCTGTTAATAACAGATATCGCCAAATTTCTAACTACACCTTAGACGTCCGGCTCTGCTTATGAACAACTGAAAGTCGGTATACTCCCCTCCCCCGCCCTGGTCTGAAAGTAGCAAAAACGACAAATTCAGTGCAGGCAACTGAAGCTTGGGTCATATTGAAATTCAACTAATGTCAGGAATTTAAAATTGCCTGATGCAACATCAGGGGTTTTAGAGTTTTGGAAATGATGGTCTCCTTTAGCACCTTTATCTAATTTCTGTCTGAAGCTTTTGCTATAGTTTTAATAATGTCGTGACCCCAGTACACATGTCATTTGATGGTTTTATAGTATGTGTGCTTCCGTGATGAAGTATACTTGGTTGTTTAAAGCCATAGCGTGCTTTTAAATAGACCAGTATGAAAAGCCACGGAAGCCTTTGATGGCTAGAATGAATGCTGTAACTCGGGTTCCTGTCGAGCTTCATGTTGCCAGTGGCCTCCTTGTAAGGTGGTTTATGCAGGTGGTTTGTGTCTCTCGTTATTTCTCTGCTTTTCTACCTTCTGGCTTTACTCAGCATGTCTTTCCATCCATGCATCTGTTCATTTTAACTGCTAGGCAAAATGTCACCCTGGACCAAGAGAGATCCCATGAACATACTCATTATCCAGAGATATGTAGAAGGATTTGCTGGACCGTATTGAATTTTTATAACTGTCTAGTCCCATTTGCTCACTTGAAGCCAGCAGTCAGCCAGAATATTTGGCAAGGACATCGAGATCCCTGTGGTCTTGCATAAAATGTCAGAGCAGAATCAATTTTCATGATTGCACTGGGCTATCTACCTGTTTGTCTCTATTTCTGTCCTATCTATTTTTTTAATCTATGTATCTTTCTCTGTCTAATCTGTCAATTTTAACTTAAGCTTCCACTCTGTTAAACAGTTTCATAGCCGCGCCAAATGGCACTGTTCTTATATCCAACCAGCTCAGCTCATTATAATGCTTAGGACTCGAGTTAAACTCTTTGCTTTTACTTGGGTAGATGACAAGGCTCTTGAACAAACAAACTTTTTTTTTCCCCCCTCCATCCTCATCTCCTCTCCAGCCGGCTTGTCAGAAACACACTTTAAAAATTGCATTGTTTAATTCGTAGGTTATTTTGATTGGTTGGCTGTGGAAGTGGATATTCCATAAACTATTACCCAAAAGTATGGCAGTCACATGTGTGGGGGCAGGAGGCGGAGGAGTTAAATGCTTTAATATGTATTCTCGATGGCAATAAATTATGCAGTTTTTAAATCTGTAATTTACATTCCTAATCTTCATTCTGGTAAACTCATCTGTGGAGCAGCTTTCGTACTGAAATAAAACACTTTTCAATATAAAATTGGTCTTTAAAGTTTTTGCAGCACAAAATACTATCCTGCCGATAGTCTAATCTTACCTCCTCCAGCTCTTTTTTTTTCCTGTCGTCTTGCACCCCTCCCATTCCCTCTCCTCTTTATTCTCATGACTTAATAGGTAGTCATAAATGTCCTTGCAATGTGGTGAAAACAGTATTTGCTCCTCGTAAATCATTCTCGAAGGGCCGAGCGGCTGCTGTTCCAGCGCACGCTGGTGGACTGGCCCGGAGGTGGGAAATTTCCATTCGGCCCTGCGGGTGGGGAAGGCTTGTGCCACAGCCAAATAATTTTGGAGTCCTTTGAGTCCAGCAGGATGCTTCATGTGAGATCTGAGGTCTCTGTGAATAACAACAGTCTTTGTCCCCACTGTTGGATTAGTTGACCCAAGAGCTTCACTGCACTGCCCAGTCTGGCATGAGGGATAGCCCTTGGTGTCTGCTTGAGGGAAAAATGTAGGTCATAAAGTATCTCAGCTGGTGAAGCTGTGTATCCTGAAGCTCAGGTCAGTATGTACTCTTACAGGGAGTCCTGTAGAGTCACGGACAGAGACTCCTATGGAGCGAGGGATGGCCTTGTACTCAGAATACTTCCGTTGCTATCCTTAAGTTCTAAGTGCTTTTCAGCTTGATGTTTTCACTTAAGTTTGCTCTGCATTTTGCTGTCTTCAGTTTAGTGATACTTGAGGACCTGTCCCATGGAACGGACAAATTGCAGGATTATGTGCGGGAAAAGCTAACAAAATAGCTAACAAAGGGTCAGGGGTTGAGATCACTTTCCTGCTTCAGTTGGTACTGGAGCAAAAGTCGTTTTAAATCATGCCAAAGATTTTAAAGGGTTCACTGTGATAAGCTGTAAAGCCTCCATTTCTGTACTTCACCTTTTGGTTGACTGTGAAGTATCTGTAATTTATAGGTAAATCCAAGCAAAACTACTGATTGTCTTGATTTTAATTTAAAAAAATGGGAAAAACTGCTGTTAGGGCTTCTCCTGCAGACAGTTCTTTGCAGCAGGCCCCATATTTTCTAAACTGGTATCTTGAAGCCAGCTCTCTTTCAGTAAATTGCTTTTTCAGCGTTTAGTCAGAAATTGTAAGGAAGCAGATGATATGCTTTGTATTGTGCAATCAGCTGTTTTCTAAACCAGTGTCAGAGCTTTCAGTATCCCTCACCTGCCCTACTTCCTACTTATCTGTTTGTCCTTTTAATCAAAATCAACTCACCATACACAATAGAAGTTTTACATTTGGAAGGGGTAAAAGATTCCTAAAGATGTGCATTGCACACGTTTGAAAATCTGTTTAAATGTGTGTGTGTCTTTTTTCTCTTCCTCCCCTAATCTTTATCTTGCCCCCCGCCCCCATCCCCGGATATGCAACCTTCGTTTTAGTCAGTAACTCTCAGAATGCTCCCATTTCAAAGGTATCACTTGCTGGCTTGATGCTTCAAATGCAGGGTGAGTTTCACAGCCGGGTCAGCCACCCCATTATCTTCCCATAAGCCCCAGATGTAGTGTGAGGGGTTCTACACTAACTAGACCTGATGTCCCCCACTATTTTTCCCCGCGGACCGTATTCTGAAAGGATTCTGAAATCGGATTGGATCATGTAATCCAGTCTTGGTTTTGATCTGAATCACGCCTCCGATGTGTGGTGTTCAACAATTTGTAGTAGAATTGGGATAGCTTTGATCCAAAGAATCAGGGTTACGCTGATCCCAGCAGAAGAGTGGTTCAGGGTGGATTTCAAGAAAAAAAAAATATAATAAAACTTTAAAATTTGGCAAAAAATAAATAATTAGTAACATGCAAATTATATATTTCACATTTGAACCATTACAATGATAAAGCAGACATGGAGCTTCTTATTAAGCCTTTCAGTACATTAAAGTTAAAGTTTTTTGCATAAAAAATCCCCCAAATAAGTCAGTGTCAAACAAAAATAGTATTTTTTTTTTTTAACTGTAATTCTGTTAATCACTGTATTAATTACGATGACACAAGTTGCTAATGATTACAACCCTTATTTTTAACTATTGGGCATTTAGCCTTTTTATATTTTAAAACACGTCTTCATAATATTCAGTGTATTTGTGAATAACGTATTATTGTTCATCAGATGAGTGGAACTGTTCAAAAGAAATTGATAGTAGAAGGCATGTATCTTTTGTTGTGCTGCTGTCTCTAAAAACGCTTAGTGAGGCCACACTGTCTGTTCTTTACATAGCTAGTATCCTATATTTTGATTTTACATCCCATTTAGAACATCGGTAATCCGTATTTCATAATCTTGAAAAGTTTGTATCTGGATCAGGGTGATTCAATCCTGTGCTGCTTTGAAAAACACATAAAAGTAAGATGGGTTGCCTGATTCTGGATAGCAAAACCTGGGATTTCCAACTTGGGATCATTCTGATCCAGATTAAACATTTTGAACAATTGGGCCCTGATGACAAAAATTTGCAGACCGGGGGAGCAGCATGACCAATCACACAGACCGTATTCAGTGTTTTTCAGTCTGTATGCAGGCCTGAGCCTGCCAGTTGGTGACCACTGGAGTAGACCTATGAGGGGCTGCAGCACTGGGAGAAATCATTCGGTCACCGCCTCCATTCCCTGACATCCCTTTTCTTCCTGCAGGTGAATGTGAGCAGACAGGACCTCATGGTCTGCACAGCAGCGTCGGGCATGGAGACCGCCCTGTACCCTCCTGTGCAGCACCAGAACGGCCAGCTGCAAAGCAGCGGGCAGTCTCCTGCACTGAGCGTCCGTCTGTATCGCGACAGGGATCCGCACGACTCCCTCAGTTACCCTCCTGGGGACTATGTGGCGGAGAGGGTCTGCATTGACGCGGCAAAGCAGTGCGGTGAGCAGGCAGACCAGATCGCGAGATGAATGAATTTGGTCTTTAATTGCAGATTAAACCTGGCCACTCTAAAAATATACATTTTAAGGCGGGCAGATGGGATTCTGAGTCTTGAGGAAAATGTATGCTTTCCTCCATCTGACTGGGAGGTCGGGGTGGTCTGTAAAAGAGCCGGTGCTTTTATTCACTTCATTACGGTGATCAGTTAATAAAATTCAGCCACCCTGTCAGCATTTTGGTCATCAGTGGTCATTGTTGACACACCACAGCACGCAGTGCACAACAACAAAATGTGTCCCCTGCATTTAACCCATGTGTGACATCGTGACATAGCAGGGGGCAGCTAATTCATGGTCGCGCTCCTGGTGATTTGAAATTCCAATGCATGGAATTCTCGATTCCAACGTAGATTCTGTTGATTTGAATCTGAAGTAGATGGCTGGCTAATACTGTAACGGCGCACAATATGTTGTGTAGCCCTGAAATGACATGCAACCCTATATGATATGATGATGAATAAAATATATAAACTTATAAATTATCTTATTGTTCAAGACTGAGGCATAAGTCAGACCTTTACACCCTTTGTATGGGATGATTGTGCTTCTTGTTTGTGTGCTTAATCGCATCTTGCGCCCCTTAGGTGTGACACCTGTGTATTACAGCCTTTTTGGACTCATGAGAGAGAGCGACTCCATGTGGTTCCCACCCAACCACACCTTCCACCTGGATGATTCAGCCAGTGAGAATGTGCTCTTTAGAATCAGGTGAGAGAGGCTGCTGTTTACATGCTGCTTGGGCCCTGTATGATTTCCTAAGCTGGTAGTACTCGTATCATCTACTTAATGTCCTCCAACTTACCCTTTCCCTTTCCTGACCCGTGCAGATTCTACTTTTCCGGCTGGTATAGCTGTAGTGCCCCCCGAGCGTTCCGCTACGGCGTCGCAAAGAATTCAGAGAGTCCGCCCGTGGATGAGTGTGTCATGGAATACCTCTTTGCGCAGGTAAAGTCCCGCCCCATTCCCCGTCGGAGTATCCCCTACTTAGTCTCACCATATTCATGCCTGATCTGTGTTGTGAATAAATGAAGTACTGCGGACTAACAGCCACGCAGGAGCCCCAGGTCACTACCAGAGGAAGGAGAGCTCCGTTTATATGGGTCTGTTACTAGCGCCTGTAGGAGCCGGAGGTGCGGATGTTTACAGTCTTCCTGTGGACTGTTTGGCACATCCGCACACCCGTCCCCCGCACCCCCCGAGGAGGACATGTGTGGCAGACCCCCCCCTCGTGTAATCAGTTGTTTCGTTGAGAAACAGGCCTTCATAACATATCAAACTCCTTTTTTAAAATATATTTTATACACTTCTAAATATAGGTAAATGTGTTCTAGTAGTGCTAATCTTAACAAATGGTAATGGATAAAAAAAAAATAAATTTAAACATGGAATAGGAGAAAGTGATTTAAAAATGGTTTGAACTGAATCCTGGGAATGAGTCACGTTCACAGATATATGGGGGTGTCATGAAGCCATATGCTGGGTACAGGTCATGCTGATATGATTAGCAGTTACGGGGGTCCCTGCCAGGCGCTGTGTGCCCCCCCCCCCATCGCGTTGTCTGCCTATCTTCCATGGTCCTGCAAGCGCGTTGCTCATAAGAGCCATCATCCCACTCCTCAGCCTCGTTCTCCCCTGCTGCGGGGGGGAGAGTGAAAAACAAGTTGAACCAAGGTCAGGTTGGCGCTGCCGGTCGCCCTGCTCTGAGTCTGCCCCCCAACCAAAGGGATTTTCGAATCTTTCAGGGTGAGCTCCGCAGTGTATAAACAGTGAGTCCCAGCAGTGCTGTTGTGATATTATCTGCTAGCAAAGAGGTAGGGGCAAGTCCCCCCTCCCCCCCCCCCCCCCCCCCCC
>JAODJW010000040.1:32061954-32076931 GCA_026777045.1 Hyperopisus bebe | reverse complement strand
CTGGTTTATCACCAAACGCAGTACAACCTACCGAGGAGTGAAAGGCTTTACCCCCCCTTGGCCATCTGCATCCACACAAATGACTTAAACCTGGGCTGCCAGCCACCAGGCAGACGTCGGAATGTGGTAGCCGGGTCAGCCTGACTGCGCTCGAAAACTGAGGCTGAAACGCTGGAAGCAGACAGAGGCTGGAGCCCTGGAGTCTGTGAGACTGTTATTCTATGAGAATGAGTCTTAGGTATTTTATTCTGCTCTGAATTCCCCCACCCAGTGGCGAAGCGACTTCGTAAACAGCAAGGTGAAGATCGGCACCACTCACGAGACGCAAGAGGAGTGCTTGGGCATGGCGGTGCTGGATATGATGAGGACAGCAAAGGAGAACGACCAGACCCTTCTGGAGATCTATAACGCCACCAGGTGAAGGCTGTCGGGAACGCGAGAACGGCACCTGCGGTGAAATGCTCACCCTGAAGCAGCAAAAACGAATTGCGCTCTGAATCAGACCTGCGAGGCTATTTGTCTGGAAAATCACTTTGCCCTTAAAACCGGCACTGTCCGTTTTTTTGCACTCGAGCAGTGGAGGGTGCAGTCTAAAATTTTTAGTGATGTAAACTCTACACTGCACCCCCTCATATAATTCCAGACCTGTAACTAAATATCATAGTAAATATTAAAATATTCATTACATTGTATTCCTTAACATTTTCCATCGCTTGCTAATTTCAGTCAAAACCTGATCCTGAGTCAAAGCCTGTATCCCAAGTTTTCAGCTTTGTTACTACTAATCTGGTGATCTGATGCTTAGAAAGTGATGCTGACAAAAATTAGTAGTGGGAAAGCATATCCGTCCTTTGTCGAATTTTAATCTGTCAGTCCTCCCTATGGTTGCTAGATTGCATCCCGTATTGTTTCAAAACAGGACACATTTTATTTTTCAGAATTGGCCGATCGTGTAATATACAGGATGGGTGCCAACTCTGGTCTTCACATTTCCCAAAAGACTTGATTGCACGACTGACATGGTCCTTTAGCATAATAAAAAAAGGATCTAAACCTTGAATGTTCTTATTTACAGTACATACAAGGGGGATTGGTTACATTCAACAAGAACCATATTTACAAATCAAATTATTTTTAAATAAGAGTACAGACAGTCTCCAGGTTATGAATGAGTTCTGATCCTGTGTTCAAATTCAATTTGTAGGCCAGGTGGAAAAATGATACGGAACATAATGATAATCATTATAACGGTAACTACACGCAGTACAAACCACTGAAGTTGTGAAATGAGCGTCACAAAGTAGTGGGTGCGATCGTTATTACAGACCATTGTATTTAACCTAAATTTTTAGTATAATAGGTTATTTGGCAGTCTGTTTGTGTCAAGAACGTGCAAGAGCATGCATAATGGGACAGACTAGGTGAGGGGTGCTCCATGGGTGGGTTTAAAAATGTGTTCTGTTCCATAATTATCCAATACATAAATAGGTCATGTCTAGTTTCTTAGCTTAGTGAGGCAGAATATGTTTTGCTTCACTGAAGTTCCTTTATTATGCTATGGATGGTGCTGTTGTGCACAGTGCTTTGCCAGAACCATGAACTGCCACACTTTTTGGTTTCGCATGGAAATGGCCATTGTAATGATGCATTGGCGTTTGAGAGATTTTATGTGATATGAATGTTACTTTTTCCTTTTCTTTTGAGACACTGCTTCACCTGTTGTCTAAAAGAAATCTTCCCTGCTCAAGATATTAAAAATGTATTAATGCATTACAAAATGACGTTACAGAACCCAATATCGATTTCATTGCTAACTGCAGCTAATCATTTGAATTTTTCCCTTCCCACAGCTACAAGTCCTTCCTGCCCCAGGATGTGCGAGCTTGCATCCAGGATTACCACATCGTGACCCGGAAACGGATCCGGTACCGCTTCAGGAAGTTCATCCAGCAGTTAAGCCAGTGCAAGGCCACAGCCCATGACCTGAAGCTCAAGTACCTCATTAACCTGGAGTCGCTCCTGCAGTCCACATTCTACTCTGAGTGCTTCCAGGTGAAGGAGCCCACTGCAGGACAGGTCACCATCGTCATCAGTGGGGACAGCGGGATACAGTGGTCCACGGACAGTCAGCAAGCACCTGGGGCGGACCAGGTAGGACCTTGTTAGGTTTACTTAAGTTTGGTTCATACTTATGTGCATGTCTCTGTACGTGATTGACGTAAATGCACTTAGTAGCAAAGTAGAACTTTGGAAATCGAACACCTCTTAACTCAACCAACTTGGAAATTGAATGGACCTGTTGAATTTTATTTGAATGGTACCTCAACCTAAATCTTGGGAGTCAACCGTTCCTGCTAAAACTTGTGGGTCGAGACGCGTTCAACTCCACCAATTCGGACCACAAATGGGTCGATGAGAAAAATCTACCCCCAGTTCAATTGAAAACACAGAACACAATAAAACAAAACAGACCTGCTGAAACTTGTATGGATCGAGATGCATCTTTGATGGGCTGAAACAAAAGCAAACGGACTTACTGGGAGGTTGATGCCTATGAATCACTCTGTCTCGTGGTACCTCTCGACTGAGTTCGTGAGCTGTGATAGCAACAAACCAAATAGGAAAGTAGTGAGAGTAACTGTAGGACTTAGAACTTAGAACTTATAACAAGACTTGGTGCATGCATGTCTGCTCTCACTTCGGAGTATGGGATTGTCATTTATTTCATGTTTATTGCTTTTGTATTTGTGCTTTTTTCATGTATTACTTTCATATTGATTAATGCTTTTTATCATTAGTTAGGTTGATTATTTTAAATAGGAAAATATTTGAGGGTCTGGATCAGATTAAATTCATTTACATTATTTCTTATGGGGAAATTTGACTGACCAGCCTTCTGGAATGAAGTAAGTTCGTGTTCCAAGGTACCCCTGTAATCTATTACAACCAGGACGAGGGAAAACTTGGGGGTCTGTCCTGAAAACTGTCGCTTAAAATGCAAATAACAGATGTTGCTATAATTTAAATGATCATATTATGTTATACCCTTAAATGTAACTTCTGGAAATTCTGGCTTCTTGGAGCACCTAGGGTAGGGCATCCTGCCCTTGGAGCCAGCAGGCTTGGCGAGTTTCACCGCTTTTTGCGAATACAAAGGAAATCTGTCACCTGTTGTTCCTTATTGTGCAGTACTCTAACTTGCAATGCTATATTCATACCTGTCTTGAGTGAATTTAAAAGGATAGGTTGCTTTTAATAAGATCAGTAGATTTTAACGTTTAGTACTTTTTACTGAACGCTCACATATAAACATTTTATGCCGACTTGACCTCAGAAGTGAGCAGTTCCATCTCCGCATGGAGAACAGCACGAATCGGCCTTTCGGCTTTCCCTTTTCTTGACGTCTTGCTCTGGTCCAGTTTAAGGCTCAGTGGATGCACTTTCCATTTCATTTCTTTCTGCTTTCTCTTAAGGTCTTGCAGTGTGTTGCAGTGTTGGATATCGCAGTGTAATCTGTGGTCTTCCGTTGTTTCACTGAATATAGAGTTTGTGTGTGGCATGTGTGAAATATAAAATGTGTGTTTATGTTGATAGAGATCTATGGGCTGATTTTTTTTTTTTTCCCCCCCCCCATGTATTTCAGTTCTTTGTTAAATAGCCATGTTCTTGCTGCTTAAATTCAGACAAATATGTTAAAATGTCTTTTTCCCTCCTGTAATAATTTTAATGATGGAAAATGTTAGTAATTGTAATACAACTGTACTGCATCTTAAATGCTGAACTTTATAAATTCTTTAAAACTTTAGTCATTTAACATAGAATCAACTTACTCAATGAATATTTTTCTATTGGATCATTTATACAGATTTATTGCGAACATTGTTTCACAGTGAATTGATTACTGGGAAATGAAATGTTTTATATATGTGTCCTTTTTTAAAATGGTTGCGGTTGTTCCCCACTGGCCAGGAGTTACAGATGTACTGCGACTTCCCCGACATCGTTGACATAAGCATCAAGCGGGCCAACAGGGAGGGGGCCGGCGAGAGTCGAATCGTCACCATCAACAAGCAGGACGGCAGTAAGCTGGTACGCCGGCCCCCGACCACCTTCCAGAGCTTGGTGTTCTGTGTAAAATCCATGTGTAATCTAGCCATGTGTTAGATGGTGGAGGAGAGGTAGTGTCGTTTAGGGCTGGGCTCACAAAATCCACACCAAGCATAGGTTTGTGCGATTCATGAGCAATTTCAGTCATGGCGCATCATCATTTCCGTATTACATAACCATTTGCTGGAAAGAACACAATGTTAAGCTGCTTAAACCTCGCATGTATATTGTCTCATTCTCATTCAGTATCATATCTGTATGCCCACAAATATCTCAATGTATGCATTTAGGGTGGAAACTGTTGGGTTACTAAGGTTGTATGGAGAAATTATGGATTGCAAGGGGTGGAATAGAGAACGATAATGTAGTGCTTGCTGTGATCCATACCATGCATAGGAGTTAGGAAGGAGACACGGTAAAAAGTGCGACACCTTGCTGTGTGGATTTTCGTATGATTTTTTTTTCTTCTTTTTTTGGGGGGCGGGGCATGTTGTGTGTAATCGTTTGATATGACGGCGCCACCTATAGGTCCAGACGGCATGAGAGTTATTGCTGCTAAAAGGTCGGTCCTTAATCTAAAGCAAGCGTTTTGTTACCTTCTATGGATGTGAGGAGTCATCCCTGTTTGTAAAGCAGTACTGCAGCTTAGTGTTTAATTAACGCTCATGCTTACCAAGGGGGAGTGATCTGTTCCCATTGGGGGTTCATTTCCATATTGGTCTTGCACTAGCAAAGCACTTTTAATACCCTGAGGTTCCAAGAATTATGCTTTTCAGTCAGCTGCCATTGGTAACTGAGGGTGAAAATGTTAGATATTCAAGTGGATCTGTCATTGAAGGACAACCAATTTGATTATTTTGTTACTTTTAATCTTTATTTTTCATTGAAACACATTGTCTCGCTGCTAATGAGCATGAATACTTTTGCTCAGGCTTTACTTTTTAACCGCAATGCATTGATTCCTTTTATGCCATGCAATGGTTGATTGAATAGCTGTATTATTACATTTAGACCTCATTTTCCATAAAGCTGTTTGCTCCTGTGGTTCCGGTGTTTCGGGCAGAGGCTGCACTCCAGTTTACTGGCTAGTTCTTCCCCTACAGGAGCTTGACTTCCCGTCTGCCCCTGAGGCCCTCTCCTTCGTGTCGTTGATAGATGGATATTACAGACTCACTACTGACGCCCATCACTGTCTCTGCAAGGAAGTGGCCCCACCAAGCCTCACTGAAGCTCTTCAGAGCAACTGCCATGGTCCCATAACGTGAGTTCGCCATTTTTTTTTCTAGCATATATGATATATAAAGGCTCAGATACAGTCATTCAACTCCCAATCATCGCAAATGCTGACACACACATCTGCAGATTGACTGTAGGAAGGCCTTTCAAAGCTGCACTACCTCTGAAGTTTGGGATTTTCATTGCTATGGAAATGTTATGGTGTGGTTTTTTTTCGACTCCTAGCATACTTTTATTCCTAAATATTAAATATTTTCAAAATTGTTGCAATTCTAAGGACCACATGTGAGTCAGTCTATCTGTGCAATCAGCATTAACTTGATGGCGTGAGGGAAAACTTCAACCAGCTGTGTCATGTTCATGACATTCAGTGAGAAATAATACTATAAACGACACATTGTATACAAGGAGGATTCTCTTGCATATTCATTCCTTCAAAAAATGATTGTTTGATGAGAAAATGACATTGAAGGTAGTTTAGTTTACCTTTTCTACTAACTGGAAATACGTACTATTTGTTGGGGGGAAAATGGAGAATTACAAATCCAATGCAACTGAAAGCTAGTCAAAAACATTTGTTGTCATCACATCACATGTCCATTTAAAAACATTTCAAACTTGAATTACACAGTAATACCACAGTATACCACAGTAAGGTTAATTTCCTAAATTCCACAAGTTTCACTCATTTTAAGCCACCATTTTATTTATCCTCTTTCTTTACTCATCCGTAATTTCAAACCCAACTGTACAAAACACTGAGAACTGCTCCGCTCCTGCAGTGTGGCAAGTAGATAATGCGTCACACTTATCGCTGTCATGGAAGCTTGGACTTGTGGCCATCGAAGCTTCTAATTTTTCTTTGTCATTCTGGTGCTGATTTTGTGGTCTTCCTGTCCACAGGCTGGAGTTTGCCATAAACAAGCTGCACAAGTGTGGGAACCAGCGAGGCCTGTATATCCTACGCTGCAGTCCCCGAGACTACAACAAGTACTTCCTGTCCTTTGCTGTGGAAGTGAGTGCAGCCTGGATGAGTTTGTGTTCGGTATGGATGTGAACAGAAATCTAGCGGGTTTCTGGGTGACACTGTGTTGGAAAGCGGTCTGATTGGAGTATGGAAAGGTAGCGATGGGGTTTCTTGTTACTTACACAACCTCGAATCTCTTTCTGGGCCTCCAGGTGGATGGCGCAGTGGAATATAAGCACTGCCAGATCAACAGGTCAGAGGACGGGAAGTTCAGCCTGAGTAGTGCCAAGAGGACCTTCAGCAGCCTGCGGGAGCTTCTGAGCTGCTACCGGAAGGAGACCGTGCGCCTAGATGGCATTGTCTTCCAGTTCACCCGCTGCTGCCCTCCCAGCTTCAAAGGTCAAGGCGAAACTCCCACATTGATCTAGGCTAGTGTTTCCCAACCCCTTCCTTGGGAACCCCCAGACAGCCCATGGTTTGGGAGCAATAGTGCTTTGCAGGGAGCTGAGAGGGAGCAAAAACATGGGCCGTCTGGGGGTCCCTGGGGATCGGGTTGAGAAACGTGCTCTAGCTTGCAACTTCAACTTGCTTTTTCTGTCTTTGTATGTCTCTTCTTTGCATTGCTTAGTTTATCCAAAGCAAAGTACCTGTTTTTACTCACGTATACAGGTGTAAATCCAATTAAACAAATTGGGCTCACTGCTTGAACCTACATCTTAAGAGTCTATGCTTTTATCCCCATCTTCTCTTAATAGACTTAATTTGTGGCCGTACATTTTCAGCAGTGTAGATCTGACATGTTGAATTTTGAATTATGTAGTGAGCATTGTACTGTACATGCTCTCCTGACATCTCTGCTCCCTGCTCTCTCCCTTGCAGAGAAGTCAAACCTGCTGATCAGTCGCTGTAATCGGGGGGCCATCACTCCCCATTCGTCCTCGCTGCACAGACACAACATCAGCCAGATGGTGTTCCACAAGATCCGCAGAGAGGACCTGGACATTGTGAGTGTCTCCACATTCGTGCTGCTCAGCCGTTTTGTCAGAACCATCTAACACAATAAGACCCAGTGTCCCAGTTCAGATGCAGCTTTTTTGGTGATGTAGCATTGGTGTGTTCTGTGAAGGAGAGCTGCAGTTGTGCATTTTACATTGAAATGCCATCAAAGGGCAGAATTCTGCACCAAGATGGTAGCCAGACTTAGTTTTAAAGTTGAATGCAATTACACAGTTTAGGGTTATCACTACCCATGTGAAATTGTGTAAAAACACCACACAGTGGGCACAAAGAAAAATGTATTTTGTTTTAAACAGGGGTCTTCAGCCTTTTTAGGCGAGGGACCCCTTGATGGACAGAGGGACCCCTCCATGCACATTATTAAACTGTTATGATTCAGGCTTGGCCTGTTTCACCATGAGCCTCTGCTATATTAACCCGTTTATCCAATTATCAATAAACAAATAAATATGAATGACCCAATTTAACACATTTATTTACTTTGTCTTGGTAATTGCAATCCAAAAACTATAAAGATTGTTGATTTGAGGTTTATGAATGTTACATTGTTTTGTTCGTTACACTTTTGTTTCACTTCATAGATTTTTATGGTGTGTGTGAATATGCCAGTTCATCGCAGGGCACGCACATGCATACACTCACACACGCAGTCACACACTCTGGGTAGTTTGGAGATGCGCCGAACTGCAAGTCTTTGAACTATGAGAGTAAAGCAGAGCAACTGGGGGAAAAAACCCTTGTGACACAGGGTGAACCATGGCATGGGCATGTGTGTGGGCATGTGCGTGGGTGTGGGTATGTGTATGGGCATGGGCGTGGCACTCCTTAGGCAGCAGTGCAGTTCGGGTTTGTTTTTCTTTTTTATTTCAGAATGAAAGTCAGGGCCAAGGAACGTTCACCAAGATTTTCCGGGGAATCCGCAAAGAGCTGGGAGACAATGATGAGATGCACAAGACTGAGGTTATCCTGAAGATCCTTGACAAGGCACACCGCAATTACTCAGAGGTCAGATACAGGTCATACTTTCTCAGGTCCCAAAAGGAGAGAATGACTCTGGACAGGAACACCAAGCACTGCTCACCTGAAATGTACCTTTTGTTGTCCCTCAGTCCTTCTTCGAGGCTGCTAGCATGATGAGCCAGCTGTCCCATAAGCACCTCCTGCTGAACTACGGCGTGTGTGTCTGCGGCGAGGAAAGTGAGTAACCCCCCCCCATGACCCTGCAAGTCAGCTTCCTGACCAACAGAGAAAGTTAATCATGATCCAATAGAACAGCATACCAAAAAAGGGGCGAACATCAGTTAGTGTACCGTGCTTTTAGTTACCTTCAGCTTTCCAATAAAAAAAATATTTTTTGGATATTGGTCACAAAAATGAATTTGAAATTAACATCTTCATGAATGTGATTTTCAGATATCATGGTACAGGAGTATGTGAAGTTTGGGTCCTTGGACACATACCTGAAGAAGCACAAGAACTCTGTGAACATCACATGGAAGCTGGAGGTGGCCAAGCAGCTGGCATGGGCCATGCACTTCTTGGTAAGGTGCACAGCACCACCTAGGGGTGAGGTGGCCTTACAGCATCCTGTCAAGCTGCAGAACCCTTTAATTTTGCCCTTAAGCTTGATCACTGTTGTGAATGAATGTTAAGAGAAAACCCTACAAGATTTGTTCCAGGGCATTAGTAACAGGGGTGCTAACTGGATTTTACAGTTATAAATATACTAGGTTTTATTTAACTAATTATTAAACTTGTATTATTTTTAATAGTAACTTTTCAGCCTCAAAATTTGTCATTTGATTTCTATGGAATTAATCACTTGCTATATCAGTTAAAACGACTGCAGTGTTCTGCCGGTGTGTATACAGCATTCCCATACTTTCTCTGTGAATCGTCGTCTCCCACAGGAAGAGAAGAATTTAGTCCACGGAAACGTCTGTGCTAAGAATGTCCTGCTCATTCGGGAGGAGGACCGCAAGAATGGGAACCCGCCATTCATCAAGCTGAGCGATCCGGGCATTAGCCTGACCGTGCTGCCTCGGGACGGTATGCATCACCAGAGCGTTTCTTTGTTCTCTCTCAAAGAAAAATACATCTTTGACTTATCTCCTTTGTGACAGAGGAGGGGAACTCCTTGTTTTTCAAGAAGAGAGAGTAAACATTCCCTCACAATGTCACTGAATGAGCTGGAGTTCCTGTGACAGATTTATCTTTCTGGGAAGAGTGAGCTTTGCTTATGGGAAAACTGAAGCTCTTGTTTTTGCCCTTGACATCGTTTATTAATATGAGTGACAGTCTTGCTCCAGTGCCTTGTTGCCAGTGTAGCAACCGGATGTTATGGTCTGTCTGCGCAGTGTGAGGGTACACTGAGGCGCGTTAGGTTGTTGTGTCTACGATTAGACACGCACGCCAGCTCTTTTGTGCGCTTGAAGGTGGTCTTTTGTTGCCCAGTTTTGCTAGAGCGGATCCCCTGGGTACCCCCAGAATGTCTTGTGGACCCCCAGAACTTGAGCTTGGCTGCAGATAAGTGGAGTTTTGGCACCACGTTGTGGGAGATCTGCAGCTGTGGGGAAAAGCCTCTCAGCATACTGGACTGCCACAAGGTGAGTAATAGTAGTTGAACCTGCCTGCCACAAGATGGAGCCACTGAGCAGGAATGCAGTACTGAATATTTTTTTTAGCTATTGTTTTCCAGTGACCTTTTTAAACATAAGTCTATTGTTTTTCCTGTGGCACTTTAAAGAAATCATTTCTAACTGCCTAAATTTGTATCGGTGTACATGTAGGCATGAATTGCTGTACCCTGTAACTTTGAGTGGTTGGAAAGCAGACGATACACTGTTCCTTTTAAGTTTTAAGTCTGCACGCAACTCATATATGTGCCCACGGTCTTGCCACAGAAGAACTTATTCTATGAAGATCGGCATCAGCTTCCCGCCCCAAAGTGGACAGACCTGGCCAATTTAATCAGCAGGTGTATGGACTACGAGCCCCTGTTCCGGCCCTCCTTTCAGGCTGTCATACGAGACCTCAACTGCCTCTTCACCCCCGGTCAGTGCCGTTGCAGCACTTTGCATATGCAGCGTTTCTCCTCATCTGTGCCAAATGCAGCCGCATCAGGCATGCAGAAAAAACACATTATTGAATTCCGTCCATCCATTTTTCAACAATCTACCCCGTGAGGAGTCATTGCGTGCGGCTCAGTGGGCTAAGCCTGTGTGCATGTAATCAGAAGGTCGCCAGTTCAAACCCAGCCTCAGTGCATCTGCAGGTCCCTGAACAAGACCCTTAACCCCTAGCTCCCTGGGTGCCCCAACAGGTGGCTGCCCTTCGCGGACAGCTTACTCTACAAAGAGCAAGTTGAGGGAGGTGTAAAGACAATTTCCCCTTGGGGATCAATAAAGTATCTTATTATTATTATTATTATTATTATTATTATTATTATTATTTTAGTCTAACCAAAGTAGAATTTAAAATTAATCCTTCCCTTATCTTTTTTTTTTTTTTGTTTAACTTAGAAGATGGTCTCTGGGGACAGTATGAATGTCCCAATAATTAAACTTGATGATTATGCCAAAGGATATGGATGTATCGATTACAGTGGTGCTAGATATTAAATATCAGCCCACGTTTGCAAATTCATTTCAGACTAGGGGCCGTGTGGCAACTCCCATTTCAGGCCTGAAAGTGCAAGGAGTTCCAAAAGCAGAAATCTGAGGGCTTGTAGGAGAGATGATATGATGTCAATCTATCTGTATACTTCCACATTTAAGATAGCTTGTTATTGTCAGAAGGGGTATTCCACGTCCTGTTTTGAAAGTCTTGCCTGTCGTCAAAGGTGTTTTCCAGCATGACATTGCAGAATTTGAAATGTAGGCCATTAAAATGAGCTTTTAGGCGCATAAATCACCCGTGATTCATAGTCCTTAATAGTATGTTGAGCTTCTTTGTAAGACCTATATTCCAATGCAGTGCAGACGCACACAATCGCACACTGTGGGTCATAAGAATCAGAAATGTCGCCTTTCTGGGATTGTGTGTTTATTGGCTTGCTTTTCTCCTATCCTTCAGATTATGAGCTGCTGGCGGAGAGCGACATGGTTCCGAACCGGTCTGGTGGTTCTGGTTTTGCTGGTGCGTTTGAGAGCCAACAGCCAGCACAGTTTGAGGAGAGGCACCTGATTTTCCTGCAGCAGTTGGGCAAGGTATCAGAGTAAAGCTGGTCTCCTCACAGTCTCTGGCTGTTACATATACATGTGTGTGCTTATGTTTATTAAGCTGTATGCTTTTTATAACCTGCATAAATTTCAAACCTCTTCTTTAGGATGTCCTAGACATGTATGCTGTTCATTTTGCTGTAATCCACTAGTTGCTATTTTTGATCTGTTGGTCCATCTGTGTAGGTTGATAAAGTAAACGTTGTGGTTGTACCTGAAGAGATTAGTTTTGTTACTTTCTGCTCGTGTCCCTGTCTCTGAGGGTTCCACAATCACTTCACTGATATGCTTAGTCACCACTGCTCTGTCGTCTTCAGGGAAACTTTGGCAGCGTGGAAATGTGCAGATACGACCCCTTGCAGGACAACACCGGGGAGGTGGTGGCCGTAAAGAAGCTGCAGAGCTCCACCGCCGAGCACATGCGGGACTTTGAGCGTGAGATCGAGATCTTGAAGTCTCTTCAGCATGAGAATATCGTGAAGTATAAGGGAGTGTGCTACAGTGCAGGTTAGCGGTTCTGCTGGGACGGCCGGTCGGGGGGGCTGGGGGTCAGAGACAAGCCAGTGGATTGCAATGCTTCCGTGATTAAACAGAAGCAGAGTAATCCGTGGTTAAGGGGGGGGGGGGCGCACGGAGTGATCCGTGGCTAACGGGCCATTGGTGACCCCCCCCAATGAAGGAAACAAAGAAACGTGTAGTGTTCCCATTGTCGGTATGCAGAGAAACATATGGTGGTGATTTTTTACTGAACTGGGTTTCGTCTATCAGCTGAATCTCATTCAACTAGTGTCTCACAGAAATGGGACCTTAGTCCACTGTTAATGCTTATGATGAAAGCAATATGGCAGGACATCATGTTTACTTAAACTTTAATTATTGGCACCAGTTCAAGTGTTATAATGTCTTTTTCATTGCTTATCTTGCATATTACAGCAGCCCCCACTTGATCCAGAGACCCATTTTCCACATCTAAGAACCCGTTTCATGCATATCTCGCAGGTCGTCGAAATCTGCGGCTGATTATGGAATACTTGCCCTTTGGCAGCCTACGGGACTACCTGATGAAGAACAAGGAGATGATTGACCACAGGAAGCTCCTGCACTACGCCTCACAGATCTGCAAGGTCTCAGGCCTCTGTGCTGCCTTCAGAAAGCTCTGCAAGATGCTGCCTTACCAAGATGTTCAGGCTTTTCCCCCCCTGAGAATCTCATGTGTCCAAATAATTAAAGGAAAATGGTTATTATTTAGATAGATAAGGCACTCCCTGCTGACTTCCATTAAGTGTCATTTTCTGGCGATTTTATATTATTGAGATGAATGAGAAGAGCTGGGATCCAAGGTCTAATCTTTGTGTATTACACATAAAGGAGCTGAAATGTTTGTCTTTCTAGGTGTTCAGACTTAAGTCAAAGAAATAGATTTAAAAAAAAAAGTATACATGTTGCCAGTATTTGAGCTATTACAGCTTTCTGATATCATTTTTTCCTTCCACGTGTTTATGTTCAATGAACAGCATTTTGCTTGCAGTTTGCGATGTTTGAAAAATGAAGATAACTGTGTAGGCTGATTTAGTATGTCTGGGGTGAAAATTGCATGTTGATCAAAATGTTTGTCGCAATTCACCATGGTGTCGACCCCTGCGCTATATGCGTAATGCCGCTTTGTTTTACACCGGTCTCCCATGTGTACCGGATGGGTCTGTCCTCTTAGTGACACCAGCTGCTGGCATTGCCTTCTGCAGGGGATGGAGTACCTTGGAACAAAGCGCTACATCCACCGGGATCTGGCCACTCGCAACGTCTTGGTGGAGAGTGAGATGCGGGTGAAGATCGGCGACTTTGGTCTCACAAAAGTCTTACCCCAAGACAAGGAGTATTACAAGGTCAAGGAGCCAGGGGAAAGTCCAATCTTCTGGTGAGATACTCTGGTGGCCTGTGTGTGTGGGACATCTTTTAAAAAAAAAAAAAAAAGCATTTAAAACATGTTTATTGTACATGAAGTTTAGACAAGTTTCAAACTGGTAGCTCTTCGTATGGCTCAGTGCCCGTGAAGTAGCGGTTTCAGAATGGTTGGTGACCCCTGGTATAGCATAGAACAAAGATTCACTTCACATGAGAGGCTCCTTGGAATGCAGATGATTATTACTATTTAGAGAAGTTAAGAATAAGATTTGTAGATGGTCGGAACTCCTTTTGGCAATATAGAAAGCTTCTTATTAGTTATTTTAAAGTAATTTCTGAGTAGGTTATGGTAGGATTTTTAGAAGCTAACTGGGCCGTCACACTGAGTTGCGATATTGGTGGTTGGGATGTCATCATGAACCAGCTGTGCCTTTAGCCACCGCGATGGGCTGTGTGCCGTGTCTGCAGGTACGCCCCCGAGTCCCTGACGGAGAGCAAGTTCTCGGTGGCGTCCGACACCTGGAGTTTCGGCGTGGTGCTGTATGAGCTCTTCACCCACAGTGACAAGAACTGCAGCCCGCCCAGCGTAAGTTAGCCTCTGCACCTGCTCTCTGGTTGCAAATACAGCTGAATGTCACATGGTCCTTCGGGCTTTAAGTTTTCCTCGAATGCGGCTATTGCCGCAATAGGAATGGGAATAACTGGCATCCATCTATCCATTCTTTCATTTTCCGCTTATACCGTTCGGTACAAGAATGGCATTGAACCTAGGGGAATTTTTAAATGGGAAAATGTCGGAAACGTGCTCGCTCCTTTTGGCCCGTCTTCACAGAGGCTAATGAGGATTTCCGTACGAGCGTGTTTCCTGTGTTCACCACTTTTTCTTACGCGCAGGTGTTTATGGGGATGATGGGGACTGACAAACAGGGCCAGATGATCGTGTACCACCTTATCGAGCTCCTCAGATCAGGCTCCCGTTTGCCCCGGCCGATTGGCTGCCCTCACGAGGTGAGACTTTCCAGCCTCTCTGAGCACTTCGCCGGGCTGCCTCTGGGGCCGGCAGAGCAGCAAGCCGAAGTCTGATTCCCGCAGGGTTCTGCTGAGGTTTCGGCGTTTCGAGCTCTGGTGAGGTGAAATGATGGTGGAATTAAGTGGCTGGCAGGGGTGAGGAAGCTGGATGGCTAAGCTGTGGGAATGCAGCTGCCAGCCACACAGAGGTTATCTGGCTGCCATGTCCCCCAGTTAGCCAAAAGAGTGGGATAATCCACTGTCAAAAGCATGGCCGTCACAAAAAAAGCACATGGTATATCCCAGTTTTGACTAACGACGACAACGATGACAACTACTACTGCTGCTGCTGTTGTACCTCGTATAAAAATTTTATTTTTTTAAATATACTTTAGTATAATATGTCTGTGATATAGACATTTTTTGTTTGACTTTATTGGGACACTGTTGTTCTCAAGAAGTAAAGATCAGGCCCCATGTTATAAAGATGATATTTGCAATGGTGAGCCTTTTATTTGGG
>JAODJW010000040.1:32051748-32061854 GCA_026777045.1 Hyperopisus bebe | reverse complement strand
ACTGTTGTTCTCAAGAAGTAAAGATCAGGCCCCATGTTATAAAGATGATATTTGCAATGGTGAGCCTTTTATTTGGGGGCGTCCTGGGTAACCAGCAGCTGGCATGGGGTGTGTGTGGGGTGGGGGTGGCAGTAGCAAGGAATGCTGTGTTGCATTTGAACTCGTAAGTCAGAAATTATGAGTTTGTAATCTGAAATTTCATTTGGAACTCCCTCTGAAGTTGAAATTCCAACTTGTAAAACCTCTGCAACCACAAAATCGAATTCAAGATGGCTGGACCCTTCATCAACAGAAGTGAAGCACTTTGATTGGGAGCATTGCTGAGTCTGTCTTCCATTTCAGATATACGACATTATGGAGGAGTGCTGGAACAATGAGCCCTACCTCCGCCCCTTCTTCAAGCAGCTCTCCCTCCGTCTGGATCTCATTCGGGACTGCGGTGGGGGTTGAACATGCACCCGAGCAGCACCTGAGCAGAACGCGAACAGCTCCAGTCTCCCCTTTCCCTCCAGGATTAGGGTCAGCGCTGAATCGCATTTACTGATGTGCGGGGCACACCTACATGCAGGTACGAGCCTGGAGGTCGTGGGGGGTCAGGAGGGAGTCCCCTGAAAGAGTCCTGGGACGCGGAGAATGGAATGGTGTGCCATCCCAGAAGAGGTAGGGATGGGCGTAACCCTCTGCCACAACCCAGCGAGGACAAAACGAGATGCTATTGGTTTTTTCTTTTAAGATTTTGTTCTTCTGTGGCTAGGAATAAAATGTATGTATATATTTTTTTTTTTTGTATGCTGCAAATTGCTGATTGTTTGTACAACCAACAGTGAATGTAAATTAAGAACATTCTCTTAATATATGAAATCCACATGTATGTATAAAAACTTATTTTGTTTATTGTTTCATTGTCAGATTAAAGCGAATTAATTTTGCCCCTATAGTTTGTTTGTGTCTGCAGTTTTTAATGTTTGAACTTCCATAACCTGAACAACCCCCCCACCAAGTTGGGGCATAAAGGAAGCAGAAGTTCTTATTCCAAGCTGTTGGTTATCTTCACACACTGCGTGTGATGGGCACCGTGTTTCCCGTGAATAAGTCTGATCCTTTTCCCCCATCTGAATTTTTTCATCGTTTCCTGATGACATCTGAAGTGAATTTTTAACAAAAGGCAGCCACTGGAACTTCTTTTTTGTCTGTCAGACTGATGGGACTGACGACAAAGTTACTATGGGCATCTAAATGTCATTTCTTTTCTTTGCAAAGCTCACAATTCTACCTCTTTATATTGATGGGGCAATTCAGTTTTATTATCATAATTACACCAATGTACATTCAATCTGGTCACGGCTTGTTTGCATTCATGCCAAACTTACTCTGTATTAATAATGCTGGCCAGCTAGTTATAGGGGAAACTGAAACCTTATTTATGCCTTTTTATAGGGGGGACAGCAGAATACAGAGAATGAAAGGAGGGAATTCTCAAGGCTTGGATGGTCATTTTATACTTTATATACTTTAAGTTTGTACTCATTGTTACGCTGGTGACATTAACTCGGCATTTTCCCAAAGGGGAAAAAACTGAATGCTTATCAAGAATGTCTTCATTGGACCAGACGCAAACAGCTGCAAAACACTTCTTTTATGTTTTTGTCATTCTTTCCCATTTTTCTTTTCCTGGGATGAGTAATGAAACATTAATCAGTGAGCAGACACATGATGGTTCACCCTCTGGAGTTAAACCGAGCACAATTTTGTCTTCTGACCCTGTTCTAAACAATTGATAAAAATGCTGGTAACAATTTACTTAAGGCCATGTTTTTAGTAATTTATGATTCATACAATTCATAACGCATTATAAACATAACGCATATTTAAATATAAAAAGCACAACATAATTGTGATTATTATCCATTATGACTGCCTTATGAAGCTGTCACAGCCTTAAAGCTTTTCAGTAATAGTTTACTTAAGTGGATAATGTTTAAAAAACATTTGGTATAACCAGCTTTATCAAGGGGTGACTGAAGACTTGACCTCAGTCCGACCACAGGCAGAATGCAGGTGCAGAAAAGTCACTATCCACAGAAACTGCTCCAAAAAAAGGTTTGCAATCCTTCAAGAGGTTGCAAGGAATTCCAGAGGAAAGCCTAGAAGTCCACATCACTTTTTAATCAGTGTTCATGAGGTCCACCAGATTATTTGGAAAAGCAGTATGTAACATTTATAAATAAAATTATCTACCGGTAAACAAAGATGTTGTCTGCATTGCTGGGATGTGCTTTATTTCACTTCCTGGAAATAATGTCATGAGATTTCTCTCCAGTTGCTTTGATTAAAGAGGAAAACCTTTAATTAGAAAAGGTGCTTTCCGGTAAGTGTGTTCAACATTAATAGAGTGACTAGTTCATAATGTAAATGTTATCTGCGCTACCTCAGAGTTATAAACTGTTAAAGAGCTATATTAACAACAAATGAAACTCAGTGGTACTGAAATGAAACTGCAAGTAAAAAATGCTTTCAGTTTTAATAACTATCTTAGCCACAGCAGATCTGGGGAGAGGTAAGCATTTCAGAATCATTACAATGAAAAGCTCTATTCAGAAATGTTTTCGTGAGTTTTATTTTGTCCCAAATTGAAATGTTTTCCTTGTCTTCTGATCACTGACGGGATGATTCAATATGTCTATAATGTACAAATAGCTGTAGTGTTATTATATTACTACATGTAATATAGAATATTGAAAGTATAACGCTGTTGGCAGAGCATCCCAAGGCTTCCCTTACAGCAATTCAGAATGAAGACGGTGATTTTGCTGCTGTTCTTGCTCCTCAGCAATTCCAAAGGTATGGATCACATTCTGAGTATTCAAATACACTGGGGATTTCATATTTATTTAATATTAATATGGAATTATGTCATTTTAAAAAATGCAGAATATAATTCAATAGTAAATAGTAAACTGTAAAAGTAATAAGTAGTAAAAGTATCTCAGAACAATCGCTATCCGTTATATGGATAATTTTATTTTCTAATGGACAAGTTTATTTGCTATGTTTTTATATTTCATTAGAGGTTAGGGGCGCTTTAACGCACGGGCTTCGAGGGAAAATTCCGTGTCCCGTTTTTTTAACCCAATACGGGACCCGATTTATTATTATTTATTTTTCGTCCGGAGCGAAACTTAACATAATCTGGACCGCGTGACCAATATGCCCCCTTAAGTCTTTTACCCATTAGTAAAAGAAGGTGAGGTGATTTCGTGTTAAATTACCAAATAAAAACTAATCTTTCAGTTATGTTTTGTTATTTTAAAGCAATCCTATACGTCATTCAGATTAGTGAAAGGAACACCTCAGGTGTGTACCGTTTTAAAGTTAGTTTGAAAATCAGCATTCTTGTGACATTCGGAAAACCTTTTCGTTTATTATTGAAACATACAATACTTACTAAAATAACTTTTTTCGTGGACAGGTGACAGTACAGTACAAACTCAAACCTGCAGTAAACGGCACGTTATATGTTTTACTTGGAAAAAGATTAAAGGGGCGGTTCACCCCAAACCGAAAAAGAAGCCTTTTTGAGGGGCTTTGGTGCTATTTATCCATCTAGGTTGTTCTGCTGGGAGTTACCTAGTTTTGGAGATATCGGCCGCGGAAACGTCGGGCTTCTCTGGAATATATTGGGAGTGGATGGCATTCTTTATGTGGTGATTAAAACTCTAGAACAATACATTTGAAAAATTCAGCAGGAATGTCTCCTACCAAAAATTATGACCCGCTTACTGAAGATAATGCGCAGACTTTGTAACGAGCAGTTTCATGTAGGAACTATATTCTCCTACCGAACTGCACAGAAATCATTGCGCAGAAGATATCACCGAAATAATAATACAGTACGCGCATTTTTATAGACCTATAAGTATTTGTTTTACTGGCAGGCTAATTTTGCTGACGTTAATATTAGATATAGAATCTTCCTAGAAGAATGGAAAAACACTCGCGTAAATGGGCTTCCACTGAGTGGGCAATTGTCGCCCTCTCTTTTCTCCTGCAACGTTTTACAGCATTAGTTTTCTTTTCTGATAACCAGGTTTTAACTTCGCTATTCTATGCATCTGCATGGTCACACTTATTCGACCATTGGCCGGCTACCCGGTATTGTGTAATCAGTGTGTCACGAGGGATAAGGCAGGGCTGATCGGAGGGGAAGGGGGCGCTGAGGATTGATTTTTATTTGTGAACGGATAATAACGTTTTCTGCAAATTGTATTTTCAATGACTGGCCAATAAAATAAAAATAAATAAAATGTACAAATATTGAAATCGTTTAACAATTAAAAATGGATGCTATTTTCATTTTTATCGCCACTGTCCCTTGGGGGCCCTTGGAATCTTCCTAACTTTCCTCCCTTTACGGTATCCTTATTTCCATATATTGCTGGTCATATCTCTATTCCTCTAAATAAATTTAGAGGAATAAGTCCAGTTTTTGCTAATTCTAAGATTCACAGTTTTTAAAATTTATTTATTTGTTTGTTTGTGACCTGTTGCATGCAATGCTTATCACCAAAATAACAATGGGCCTCATTCACCAACCGTTCTTACGAACAAATTTGTTCTTAAACCCCACGTATGTACTTTTTTAAAGAAGATTCTGACGTATTTATAATCCAGATTATCGCCATTACTACCATGAAAATAATTTTTACACTTAAAATTATTTTTTATATTTTACTTTTATAAATTATTAAAATACTATCATTTTATGATCTGTAGAATGAACAAAACTACTATAACCAATTATTTTGAACAAACTATCATTACCTAAATGTACGAATGGTCTTTAGTGTGCATAGATTCTGTTATTAGCTAAGAACAAATTCAATTAAGAAAACATTGGGGAATGTCAGAATCTTTGTAAAAAAAAAAGTGCATACGTGGGGTTTAAGAACAAATTTGTTTGTAAGAACAGTTGGTGAATGATGCCCAATGTTCATAATTTTCTAGCACTCTTCACAGTGGAGATGAGTCCGTACTACCTGGCTGAATTACATGAAAATGTTACGATGGAGTGTCGATTTCCACCCGGAGATGGGAAAGCAGCCCTGTCTGTGTTCTGGGATCGCCTTAGTCCCCTGCCAAGCTTGAAGGTCTACAAAATGGTCGACGGGAGGAAGGACGTTAACTCACAGGATCCCCAGTTTAGGGGGAGGGTGCAGCTACAGGATGAAGAGCTCACAAAGGGACGGGCTTTGTTACAAATCTCTGATGTCAAGATTAATGATTCTGGAACATATCAGTGTCTGGTAGAGATGGGAGCTGGTGACTACAAGCAGACTACCCTCACTGTTCAAGGTATGGAGATTGAAAATTTGACACATTGACTGTCCTCTAGGGGTTGCATGACTTCAGATTTTTTAAAGTCAACAGTTATGAAATAAAAATGGAATCGACGACGACTAATTGCTAATTTACACACACATGAACTTTAATGACATCTCATTCTTAATACATATAATTTAATATGGAGTTGACCCACCCTTTGCAGCTATAACAGCTTCAACTTTTCTGGGATGATAATCCACAAGGTTTAAGACTGTGTTTATAGGAATTTTTGACCATTCTTCCTGGAGAGCATTTGTGAGGTCAGGCACTGATGTTGGACGAGAAGGTCTGGCTCGCAGTGTCCGCTCTAATTCATCTCAAAGGTGTTCTATTGAGTTGAGGTCAGGGCTCTGTGCCGGCCAGTCAAATTCCTCCACACCAGACTCACTCATCCATGTCCTTATGGACCTTGTTTTGTGCACTGGTGTACAGTCATGTTGGAATGGGAAGGGGCTTATTCCCAAACTGTTCCTACAAAGTTGGGAGCATGAAATTGTCCAAAATGGTTTTAAATGCTGCACCATTAAGAGCTCTTTCACTGGAACTAAGGGGCCTAGCCCAACCTCTGAAAAACCACACACCATAATCCCCCCTTCACCAAATTTTACACTTGGCACAATGCATTCAGGCAGGTACCATTCTCCTGGCACCCATTAAACCCAAACTCTCCATCAGATTGCTGGACAGAGAAGCATGATTCATCACTCCAGAGAACTAATGTCCAGGGGCAGCATGCTTTACATCTGCCGCTTTGCATTGCACTGGGTGATATAAGGCTTGGATGCAGCTGCTCGGCCATGGAAACCCATTCCATGAAGTTCCCTATGCACTATTCTTGAGCTAAACTTAATGCCCCATGAAATTTGGAGGTCTGTAGCCATTGACTCTGCAGACAGTTATCGACTTCTGCACACTGTGCGCCTCAGCATGTGTTGTCCCCGCTCTGTGATTTTACGTGGCCTACCACTTTGTGGCTGAGTTACTGTTGTTCCCAATTGCTTACACTTTGTTATAATACCACTAACAGCTGACCATGGAATATTTAGTAGTGAGAAAATTTCACAAATGGGCTTATTGCACAGGTGGCATCCTATCACGGTCCCACGCTTGAATTCACCGAGCTCCTGATAGTGACCCATTCTTTCACAGGTGTTTGTAGAAGCAGTCTGCATGCCTACAGTAGGTGCTTGATTTTACACACCTGTGGCTATGGAAGTGATTGGAACCTGAATTCAATGAATTGGAGGGGTGTCCCTATACTTTTGGCAATATAGTGTATGCTGACAAGTGACAGCTCATACACATATCTTTGACGTTGCTGATTGGCTGCTGTCAAGAGGATTTGGATCATCCCTCAAATAGCCTTAGTGGATGCCTTTTCAAATGAACGTGCATGACACTAGTTGCTGTCAAGCTTAAATCTCAGAGCAGTAAAGTCAACTTTGGCAATTAGTCTGTGCAATCCTGGGTGTCCTCACACATGGCCTAGTGGTTTAGGACGTGATCGGAAAGTCACTGGTTCAAAGTCCATGGTTGCCAGAATGATCTCACCATTGAAACCTTGAGCAAGACCTCCAGAGGCCGGCTGATTGCTTTCTCAACTGCTTCTTACCAAGAAATAGAAATCAGCTTGAGCAAGTTTGGAAAGAAGTGAGGAAAGGAAGTGATCCGCAGTAATACAATTACAGAGAAATCCAGGCTCTTAGCAGTCTTGCAATAATGGCAATAAGAGAGGAGCATGGTATGACATGATCCAGGGTGTTACACTGAGGATGTGCAGAAGGAAAGATATGTACATGTATCTCTGTGCTGAGACCCAATGAATTGTTAGAAGAAGTAACTTAATTGTCCTCTCTCTCTCCAAACCTATGACAACAGGGAAGTGGAAGTAGAAGACATGGATAGAGGGAGATAGGAAAGGAGGATGCCAAAGAACACCCATTTGAAGCTTCAATTATATTCTAGTTCAATTCATTAAGAAAAATATCCATGTGTAATTTAATCACTATGTGCAGTATTTAAAATGATAAGGACCAAAAGTGATGGGTTGGTGCCCCATCTTGAGTTGTTCCCAGCCTTGCATCCGTAGCCTTGGGGATAGACTCCGGACCCCTCATTACACTGAATAGGACAAGTGGTCACAAAAGATGGATGGATGGTTGGATGATGGATGACAGAGAGCGAACAGGCATACCTGTTTCACATCCAAATATAAAATAAATTATCTAGATACTTCTGCGTATTAAGCAAAATTTTCAGTTGGTGGTACTTTGCAGGGTGCCGCAGAAAGGAGAACATTATCAGACGCTAATGTCAATGAGAAACTAAAAGCATTACATGAAAGTGTTTGCTTGTTCGACCATAGTGTCCCCTTCCAGGAACCCATTCCTTATTGACATTTGTAACTGAAAACACAGCTGACACACTTTGTGGGAAATATTACAAAGTGAATTAATAAATGGATTCATGCTGCCATCCCCAGCTTGCCCGTATTTCCCTAAAGAGCAACACTAGAGTGACTGGCTCTTTTATTGTTAGCCTCTTACAGGAACATCACAGCCACAGCTCTGGAGGGCTGCTCGCTCTTACCCACCCCAGTCCTGCTGCAGTGCCAGGCTGCAGGGTTCCCAAAGGCCCAGGTACAATGGACCAACACCTTCAATAGCGTGCTGCCGGCTTCCCGGACCAGCACCAGCCACACTATGACTCAAGATGGGCTTTACATTGTGACAGCTCAAGTAAAAGTCAACGCCAGCTGCGGGGAGATATATAACTGCAGCTACATAACCGAACACAATGTGACATCAGCGCTTATCTATCTCTCAGGTAGGTTTAATCTGGACCGAGAACAATTTCGCTTGTCGTCGTTTCCATTTAGTCACCAGTGGAACTGACAATACGTCATTAGCATTTTTATGTGACTTTCACATATGTACTGCATTCTTTCATAAACTGATCATTGTAGTTTCTAGAATCGTCCATCCAGATAACGCACTGTCAACCTCAGACAAGCATTTAGGCTTTTATGTTGACAGTTACGGGAATGTACTCCTCCAAATTCATTATTTGGTGAGCTCTGAACACCGAGGGGGGACACACTTCCCCCATTCTCTGAAAACTCCAATTATAGACAAGGATCATTTTGAATGGATGGAATTGGGGCCCGATATCTGACTCTGAATCTGTGCTCTGATGGTTTTTCTTTTGTTTTTCAGCTCCATCCTTTCCAAAGATTTCTACCTTGCCTGTCATACTAATGCTAGGTGGTGCTTTATTGGGGATGGCTCTGTGTGTATCACTGGGGCTGATATTTAAGAAACGGGGATTTGGGCGACTCCAAGGTATGGGTCCAGATGCTCTGAATAGTTGCACACATAGTACTGTCATGTTATTCCTTTATCTGACACCATCATTCAAATCCACTTACAGTTTCTCAAGTCAGTTGATAGAACTCAGCTGCAGAATTTAGCCACAGCACTTTGCTGTATTCACTGGTGGCTACGATATGACAGAATTGCAACTACAACAGTAGTACAGGAATGAAAGGAGTTTAACTAAAAGTAAAATTAATCTTTGGGCAGTAGAGCTTGGATCATTTAATAACAATGAAACCATTTAATGGTTTAATACACAACATCCTACATCCTACAACATCCTACATTTCTTCAATGATCAATGGTTCTTAGTCCTTTCCTGGAGGACTCCCTCGGCAGAATATTTCCTTTCCAACCCACACTGCTTTCAGCCTTCATTAATAGCCTATTAAGCACCATCTGAGCCTGATTAAGGTAGGGTTGGAATGAAAATATTCTGGGAGGCACCAGAAACAGGACTGAGAACTACTGGTATAGTGAATAAGCAAGTAATATGCATAAACATGATATATCCTTTAAGTATTTATAGGGTTTCATTATACATGCAAGACTGAGAGCATCATATTGTGTTTCTTCACCAGGCAGAAAACAAATTTATTTTAGGAGGAGGGCTTTTTTTGAACACTGCAGGTAAAATACAATTCAGTTTGAATAGGTAATATGTTACTTATATAGGTTTTTATAATTCTTCAAATTAAATTGTAATACAATTACTTGACAAGGACCATTTCACCAACCATGTACATGATCATAATTATAGTCTATTTGACATATATGATCCAGTACATTCCTTTTTTTGAGCTAAAACGTCTGGATGAATTTATGTTCCAATTCTGCAATATTACTTTGGCTAGGGCGCATGGAAAGTACTGAAAAAGGCAGTAGAGAAGATGAATTACAGAGACTGTAAAACGTGAGTAAAGCATCATTAATTCATCTGGGTGTGTGTGTGGGTGTGTGTGGGTGGACATTCCCTCAGGCTGACTGAAAAACAGTTTACAGGAAATGAATCATGGTATAGAAATATTCATTCTTAGGAATATTTACTGTGCTGAATGCGCTAATCCTGAACTGAAACTGGACTTGCATTCATTGATAGTCAAACATGGTTTAATGATGTTATGATGAAGGGTGTACTTAGAAAATGTCACTTTTTGGGTATCCATGCCCTTCTGACACACCTGCTCAGGATGATCCATGTTTCTTCAGTGCCACAACACAGAATCTCCAAAGGGAAATGTCGTTTTAACCCTTTTCAGCAGTGTTGTGCATTTAACAGGGTTGGGGCCATTCCGGAATGCATTGATCAATTCCAGTCCAAATCAGGAAATGGAACTGGAGTTGGAACTT
>JAODJW010000040.1:32027546-32051648 GCA_026777045.1 Hyperopisus bebe | reverse complement strand
GAAATGGAACTGGAGTTGGAACTTAAATCTCCCTGAAATTCAAATTCAACTCCAATTCTGTTCCGCGTAGTTTTTTTCCAATCCCAGTTCCAGTTACATTTCCTGATTTGGACTGGAATTGATCAATGCATTCCGGAATGCCCCCAACCCTGGTCTTTAACTAAATTTTGGTGTTTTCCAGTCTATTTTAAGATCAATATATCATAAGATTTGATTAATAAGAATGCTAACAAGATGCAGCATGTCTCCATTGTTATGCCTTTGTGTGATTATTTTTAACTCATATATAAAAACACTGCCAAAATAATAAAAACTAATTATGTTCAAGACATCTGTGAACAGTTTGGAGGACCCAAATCAGCATAGCAAGGAAGGAAGGTCCAGTCAACCTGGTGCAAGTAGTTTGGATGACGTATGGATTTATACCTTTGTTTTTTCAGATTTCCTGGGACAATCTACTTCTTCATCATAGTGAATTCGCACTTATTTATTGTTACGTGGACAGCTTCCTGGAGCAACATCCTAACTCAAAGGGTAGCATTTTGGCCCCACCCTTCCAGGTTTTCGGGTTTGATTACTATCCCTGGTTCTGTGTACGTGTATCTATTTAGTGTTTCTAATGTTCTCTTGTGTGTGTGACCTGCGATGCACTGAATCCAGTCCCAGGCGTCCTCTGCCTTGTCTGTTAAGTGGGCTTGTTAGGATCAAGGGCGTCGATTTGGCACTGTAGAGACATGTCCTTGCCAATATTTGTGGGAGTACCATGTGTCTTAAAGGGGGAGGGGAGTTCGGGGCTGATTTGGATCTGACTGGTATATAACATGGAACCTATGTATATCTATTAGGCTAAATAATATCAAATTAAAAAAAATAAAGACAATCAGCCTAGTCAATAGGAAATCACAGGCACAAAAATGCAAGGTAGAAGATGCACTCAGTTGTGATGAGCATGACAATGGAAATGACATTTTGCACTTTATTTCTCCTTTTCAACAGTGTGAATATATAAACAATTATAAGCATTAATGTAATTCCAAGAAATATGTTTTTCTGAATGTATGACAGAAGTCAGGGGTCACCAATATTGCAAATATGTGTTTACATATTGCAAGAGTATCTGAATAGTCTGTAATGATGTATTAGTCAATTTGTGCAATTCTTTTCTATGGCTCTGAGACATGCAGCTACTTGTTTCAGGATTTTATTGTGACTACCAGTTCATGTCTGCTTAACGTGTCCCACTGATAAAACATGAGACTGTTTTAAGTGAGCATATTGGCTCACTGGATAACACTGAGTCCTCACACGATCCCTGAGGCAGAGATGCAACTTTGGCTAATGTGTACGAAATTTCACATCTTTCTGGTCCTTATATTTGCATAAAAACAATGGATATTAACCTTATTTTAAACTGCTTGATGTAGCATTACTGTATTACAGTATACTTTATTTTTCAGATTTAAATATTATCGATTAAATATATATATATTATACATTTTAGTTGTCTATTGTGTTGTGTATTTCTGATACTCTAGTGAACATACAAATACTGTATCAAATATAACATAGATACCTACATCTGGAGAGGCTAATGATCTCAAACGAATTTGTATGGTATTATTATCACTGTTCCCAACACCGTGTTTTGCCAAAAATTATTCCAACAAACTGCATCACTGCACCCTTAAGTAATTAAGCTCCTAAATCCAATAAGATGTTCCAGAGGCGCCTGATCAACAATGTTCATCTCTGATGCCAAGACGGCCTAATAACAAGAGAAGATTGGCACCACCACAGATATTCCCTCAGTTTCAACGGCCTCCTTAACCCTCCTTCTCCCCCTCCATCAACCTCCCTGCTTGCTGGTGATTTTGCCACTTTCTTCCATGAGAAGGTGGCAGTCATTAGCAGCCAGGTCTCCGTACCCGACACCCACATGGATGACTGTTCCTCCATAGTCCTGTATTGATAATCTGTGACAGACGGGTCGCCAAACTTACAAGTTCATAAAGATTTCAGATTATCATTAGAGGACAATGGAGGAACACAATATCCATCAAGAGCTCATAGATCAGGTTAATCTTAGAAATCTGACAACACTTTGTATCAGCAAACGATGTAGACATGTGTTTGGTTCTTTTACATAAAGACCAGGGAAACAAGAAAAGAGTCCCTGTGTGTGTTTTTTTCCTGAAATGTATTATTGTATTTTTTACCTCATTTCCTTTAATTATTACACAACGACTTTGATATTTTTGCTATTGTATATTTTTAACAAGTTTACTTTGAAAACCTTTTGTTTTTGAGTAAACACATTTTTTGCAGAATGAAACTTATTCTGTTGTGTAGTTGTTTTGATAGGGTTGCAGTTCTGCTCAGCTGATATTTTTTGGTATTCAATGAATAGCATTTTGAAGTGTGTGTGTGTACAGACTTGTGTTTTGGGGGGCGGGAGGTTGGGGGCTGAGGGAGGGACAATCCACAGAGTGACTCACAACAAACAGAAAACCTTAAGAAACTCAATTAAAAAAAAAATCTAAAAGTGATCACAAAATAACACAACTAGAGAACAGAGCGGAACTGGGAGCTAACCTGGCAAACAACCACAGCCACAAAAACAAAGTAACTATATTTACAAAGCACACAGAGATAAAGGAAAACAGCCACATGGGACCACCAAGGAATAAAACAAAAACAGGCCCTTAAATACACTAATAACAAGACACAATGCAGGATAGGTGGGAGCGATAACCAAAACAATCATTACGGACATGAGGTAACAAGGAACAGGTGGGTAATTTACAATTAACAGATACTGCAGACTAGGAAACAGGAACAAACACTGAGAGCTGTTAATACTTGGAGAGGTCAAGGAACACAAGTAAAGCAGAACACAGACAAGGCACAGGCAGGGTGACCATAAGCAAGATATAACATAACCAGACAGACACCGGGGGATAAAATAAAACCAAAATACAGCACAAAGGTGAGGCAGGCCTTGGGTCAGCCTCAAACTCATGACAGGAGGGGTGAGGGCCTCTCAGCCACACACAACCCATTCAGCAATACAGTAGCATGGGGAGGGGTGGGGAAATATACTGAGGGAACACCAAAGGGGATGGCCAGCAGGAACTCCCGAACACATGGGGAAAAGATGCATGGGACACGTGGGCTACAAACCGGGCAGCCACACATTCTGAATCAAGGTCAGGTCTGCCAGGAACCTAGGGGTAATGATAGACGACCAGCTGTCCTTTTCTGAACACATAAAAGGCAATTAGAAAGATCAGGGTTTTTCTGTCTGACCATGCAGTTCAGCTTCTAGTCCAGGTGCTACTTATCTCGCAACTAGACTATTGAAACTCTCTACTAACAGGATTTCTATCTTGCGCTGTCAGACCACTGCAAATGACTCAAAACATAGCAGCGTGTCTGATGTTCATTCAACCTAAAGGTTCTCATGCCCCACCTTTCCTTGTCTGTCTTCAGTGGTTCCCTATTGGTGCTCATAAGAAGTTCAAGTCCTTGGTTCTGGCTAGCAGGTCCATCAATAGACAGGCACCTATCTACAACAAAAGGTTCCCATCTTGCCCCCTTTGGTCAGCGAACCGACACCGCTTGGAGCTCCTTCCACCATGTGAGAAGTATCACTCCAGATTGCTGTTTTGTACCACATTGGTGCAATGAGCTGGGGAACCACATCCAGTCATCAGACCACCTTTTTCACTTTCAAGACACATCTGTTCCATGAATTCCTCTACTAGCCTGATGCCCCCTTATGTTCCCCAAATGTTCTTACGTTGCATTTCTTATTATTGAATAGTCATATTAGACTCTAGCTTTGTTAGAAGTTGTTCCTCCTCCTGCTCCAGTCCTGTTTACACTTGTACCTGGGCATTCACTGGAAGCTCAGCCTAGCTGCAGTTATACATAGTTGACTCCTTGTCAGCACCTATGTTTCCAATGTGTTGCAAATGGCAAATAGAGCTTAATTTCATTTAATTCTTGCCGCAAACAAGTGACAGACTCTGCCAACACAATCCGAGAGACATTATTAACTCGGACAACCCATTTTCAATACGTAGGCCTATCATTTGGGATACTTTAATTTTGAGGTAGTAAGCTGCTTTTACTCAGCGTTCACATGCATGGTAACCCACCATAAGAAATGTATCTGTCTTTCTCCACTCTAGTTACCAGTTACCTGTTGTAACCAACCCCCATGAAAAATGACACCAGGTACTCTGGTACACAATCCTTTACCTTTGTGTTCACCCGCTTTCTTTAATTTATTATTACACATTCTAAGTAATGAAACGTACGCAGAATATTACAAGCGATAAAATTTGTCTCAGAAAGTATATCAATCCTATTTTTCCTCTGGAGTTTTAAAGGTAGCACACATAATGATTTGAGGTGAGAATATCTGGTCGGTAAGCAGACTGACGCGCGTTAGCGGCGAGCTGCTGGACAGTAACACTCGTCTGCCGTGTAGTTGAGCAGCCCGCCGAGGCACCTGCCCCTCCGGTAACCGAGCGCTGCCGCCGCCGTCCTCTACCGTTATGTATTTTTTAACCGGCTGGCCCCGAAAGTTACTTTGCCCTCTTAGAAGAGAGGAAGAATCGTTTCGCATCCAGCCGAGTTTCCAGAGGTTTTACTTTGCCGTGCTGTCAGAATCCCATCTCGACATCTGGTTTAGTTGGGTAAGTAGATGCCAACTTTGGTTTGGGCGCACTTATGGGTAGCACTGGGGGGGGGGGGTCCTGCGCAGAACCGGGTTGTCGGCATCGGTCATTGCTGCAGCATGTCGGCTTTGCGCAAGCAGCGGCGGTCCATGCAGCCTTCCGATCCATCAAGATAACTTGTATTATTAGTGGAGTCGACGTCGGCAACCTTCCCTAATTCAAATGAGATGTACTTCCTTTTCAGTTTAGGAGACCTCGGCAATTAGTGTAAAGGCTCGGCAATTATTGTAAACGCTCATCTTGACTGTTTAACTTAAGTATAATTCTAAAGTATAATTCACTTTAATTTTAACCAAAAAGATGTCATATAATTGACCTACATGCGCGTACAACTACGTCGGGAAATCAAACTTCGGTTTGCTTGTTTAATGGCTTATTTCTATCCTGTTGATCTTCCTTCACCACCTTAGCCAACAATATATGTACCACTATATCGGTTAAACTCAATACTGTTGTTTAACAAACACTTCATGAAACCTTTATCTTTACAACGCACCCTTAATCATCGTGATTATGTATGAAATCAATTTTGATGTTTGCATCTAGCGTCGTCCGCTAAGACCAGAATTGAATGAAGTACGTGTCCTGATGATAGTTATACTATGTAACCATGGGTGTTTCTGTGTGTCACGTACAAGTCCGGTCATTATCTGTTCAACTTATTAATAGGTTAGTAATGGGAAGCCGACGAGTAATAACAGAAATATTACAGATCCTGTAACTGGACTCTCAGCGAACTGTGCAATAAGATACGACTAAGAATCAGCTCAACCCAGTGACATATTTATACGGATATGCGGTATATTAATGTTGCCACGTCATGTTGGAAAGCACCATTACTGACAGGAAAGAAGTTTTGTTTAATTTAATGGGATGGAGATAAGCACTCTGGACAGGTACACGCTGTGGCCAGAAATATGGATTTTAACAGATGTTTCCGTGCTTGTGGTTTCTGATATCTGTACGCTTTCATTCTCAAAACTGAGTAACCCACCCGTAGTGTGCAGTTGTTATGGCATCACACAGCACTGTTCATATAAAGCATATATACTGTCTATGCAGCATATGTGTGTATACCAGAAGATGGAATTCCCACCTGCTACTGTGTCTGTTGGACTTGCATGTTTTCCCAGTGCCTCAGAGGATTCCTCTGGTGTCTTTCTGTAGTCCAGAGACATACACTTAGGCAAATGGTCATCTTGAAATTACCCATAATGCATGAGCGTGTGCCCTCCCGTAGGCTGGCATCCTGTCCGGAGAATACCCCTGCTTGTGGTACATATTGCGTGGTAAATTCTCTAGCTGCTTCTCTCCCCATGACCATAAAACAGCAGCACTTTCCAATCTGGTCCTCAGGGGCTCACTGTCGGTCCATGTTTTTGCTCCCTCCGAGCTTCCTGCCAGACAGTCCATGTTTTTGCTCCCTCTCTGCTCTTGGCAGCAAAAACGTGGATTCTGTGTGGTTCCACAAGGATTGGATTGGGAAACACTGCTATACAGACTAAGTGGTCGGAAAATGGATGGCTATATAGATAAAACAAAAATTCTTCAGAAGGTCTGCATCTTGATATAGTTTCATCATGCAACGATGTGTCACTCTTGTTGTGTAAATTGAAGTTTTGATGTCATTTAAGTAACAATCACATTTCTTTGTCTTCTCTCTGTCGGCAGCCCAGTGCCCTAATTGTGAGCTACAGTGAATCTGCAGAATCAGCAGCTCGGTTTGGACCATATCAGCAGGCAGAATGGAAGACGGATGATACCATGATTGCTTTAGGGGTAGGTAATAGGGTCATGCTTGAAGTCTGCGGTACTTAATTTTCAAATGTATGCGTGTTCTTATGCAATGTAAAAGACGTGCTATGCTGTCATTGTGTTGTACTCTTGCACTCGGTGGTGAGTATTCTTGGGTGAAGTAACCTTTACATTTCCAGTCAGAGTAAGAGTGGGAGGGTTATTTTGCTACATGCGAAAGCAGAAATCCCAAGAGGTTATTTGCGTGCTTCGTGTCATCCAAATCTCTAAATGGCCGAAGTTTAGTAAGGGCGTGCTATTAAAGCCAAGTATCTCTGCGTGTCGACCTGTAAAGATAAACATGCCTCGTATACCAACGTCCCCAGATGTCTTGGGGTGCTAAAGTTTCTCAGGGTAGTTACAGGAGCTTAATCTTTGCATGTACGATTGGCTTGGTATTGCTGACTCAGCTTGCTGACAATGGGCAGTCGTCCACTCATTAGGGGAAGTGAAACCACCAGCCGCTTTTAATGGGAAGCTTTTTTTAAAACATATTTTTAGTTGGGTATTTATGTCAGACGTCTGTTTCTACAGGCTTACAAATGTGCTGCCAGGCTGTTTATCGTCACTCTATTTTCACAAATCAATTTTAAGGAGTGTTTATCTCCACCATTCCAGTGTCACATTGACGCTTTGGTCTTTTTTATTTTATAGAATTCATGGCAATAAATAGCTATGGACACTTTAGAGAGTAAATCAGCAGTGTTCTTAATTGACATTTAATTACACAGGACTTAGAGCTTCTCTTCTGTAGCTCCGTGCATTACTGGCAGTTCCATTCTCTTTTGTTATTTGCCATAAATGTGCACAGAGGCTATTTTAATTGTGTAGGTCGGAGCAAATATTCTCTTTCATGCAGTGAATCTGTACGCAGTGTATTTCGGTCATCATCAGTGAGTAGCTACAACAGCTATCCAGCTACATATACTGTATATGCGTTATGTGTTCCTGAAAAAAAAAAAAAACATTTGATTATGGTAAATCAACCATGTTCGTGACTTAACTTAGTGGCATTACTCATTTCAGTAGAAAACCACAGCACTTATGGAGAACTGAATGACTGTACAATTTATTACTTCTCAGATTTGCAGCATGGTTTGCAGAGTGCAAGTATCGGCCTATGGAGGTTTCATCTGGTAGATTGATATGGCAATCAGGACATATGCATTCGGGCTTTAATGGAGCAGGTATAGTGTCTGTCAGTTATGTGGTGGTCTGTAGGATTTTCTGTAAATGTCTTGACAAAGGGATGTAGTTATCATCTCTCTGGCCATCTTTCATCATGATATAGCTAAGGACTGTGCAAAAGGACTTGTTGAGAATTGCTTCGTGATTATAGAGCTGCTGTAACCTGCAAAACGGGCCTGTCGGAAATCTCTGAAAGTCAGGCATCCCTCCTCAATCATAATGAATATTCCACAGTGTCTCTTTTCCAGATGAACCCCTTTCAGTGTTGTCCCATTGTCAAAAGATACATGGACGCTTACATACTTTGAAAATCCCAAGTCACACAGAACACGAGTACAAGGACAATACAGACAGTATAAAAGCAGATCGATGGAGTAGCGTGACTGCTGCTTGTGGTCTGCATGCTGGTCTGCATGGTGGTCTGCATGGCCTAGCTCGACAGCAATGTCATTATTCTTCCAAGCACAAGACTTGACCCAGCAATCTTCTAATGATAGGGACAGTGGCTTAATCCACGGAGCCACAGACTGACTCTGAGAAAGCAGTCTAGTTACAGCTGACAGGAATGAGCACAGACCCTTCAGGAGGCACGACTGGACAGTATTGTGGCTGACAGGAAATAGGAGCCCAGGAGCTATATTCCAGACAAGTCAAGATGGAATGTGTTAATAGCTGATGGTGCTCATGCGTGTGGCGTGGTGAAACAGACAAGCAGTGTTAGTCATGATGACTGATACCTTCATCACAATCCTCCTTTCTGTTGCTGGCTCCAGGTTGTCCAGGGTCAGCCCCGTAATAGAACCAGTCCTCCTACAAATGCCCTTCCCACATAAGCACCCTATTATTTCCCATGGTGCATTTGGAAAGGTTATGATTAAAGTTACATCAGCACTACAGCAAAGGGCTGTGAGGTAATTAGGAGGAAGTAAAGGCAACCTGAGCACTGCTGTCCAAAAATCCCTTCTGTCACATAATAGTGAGATATTCATAGGGGCTGGAATGTTAAACATCTCACAACCAAAACTCTTTGTTAAACATTGGTCTTAACAAACACCCATAGTCTGTGCCTGGAATATCTGAGGCTTTGACTATAATTGACTATATATCACAGAGCCGCCATACGTTTGTTTGCTGTAATACAAACTCACTGAAACTTACTGAAATGTTCCTTCACTCTCAAAGTATTAAATGGAACATCACCACAGTTTAGTTGGGAAAAGAGAGAGAGTCACAGGAACAGTGGAATGACTGAATGAAAGTGATACTGTAGGTGACCAGTTATTTTCAATAAAATTAAACCAGATGTAGTTGTATAATTCCTCTATACGTGGATCTCCAAACATTACTCTTGGTACAGAATTTGTTCTTGATAACAGCACTTTTTTTTTTGGATTTCTGCATTAGATTTGCCTTTCTATTGGTGGTTTCTAGAACTTAAATTAAGTTTGCTGCTGACTTTTACAATTCAAGTGTGTAACTATCTTTCCTGTTTTATGGGTTTCCACTCAATCTCATTACACACGGAAGCGTACACAGATGAAAGGAAGAACCAGAGTGGTCAGAAGCTTTGCCCTGTTTGCGAAGTTATTTGATCAAATGTCTGTTTTCTGGTTTATAAATGAGATCCACTGTCAGCGAATGCCGCTCCAGAAGCAGATTATCCTTGTTTCTGTTCACAGGAACTGTTAAGATCAGATGCTGGTTAAGATCAGGTTTAACATTTACAGAGCTTTCTTTATGCAAATCCTGGAGCTGGGCATTCTTTCCTGGAAGTTTAAAGTTTAACTATCTTAATACATGTACAGTCCTTGATATCAGGGGTCAGGGTCAGGGGGACCTCCCCCCCCCCCCAGTTGGTGACATAGGGGTTGCGAGTCTCTGATGCTGTTATTTTGGTGGTGATGGGCTGATATGAATGCTTTATGTGCCATGGTTGTGCTTCAGGCAGGTTGCTAAGCAGTGCCACTGGATGCCCTTACTCTAGCATTTTACTCTGGATAATGGAGTGACTGGTTATCCTCTTGCCTCAGCTGTTTTGCATTTCCATTTTGTACGCCTTCGGCAGTGGTCAGCACCGCTTACCGGAGCCCCATGTGACTTTCACACGTTTCCCCGACATTGTACCGCTATGTGGCGAAAGTCGACCGACGCCACGGCCTTAAACCACACTTGCTTTTTGTCGTCCGTATAGCCAAGGTGGAAGACAGCAGGCGCCTCTGAGGCTATGCCGCCGCTGTAATTTCAGACAGGGGAAAGTTTCCACGCCGTCATGCCCTCGCCCGCCTGTTTCTGTCTCCGCTTCCTCCCTGCCGGCTGATTCTGCTCTGTGGGGTGACGGTGGAACAGAAGCTCGTTGGCCCAATGGGGTGCAAGCGGCACCTATGGGATTGTGTTTCCCTGCAAGTTTGATTTAACGCCTCACTGCATCAGAAAGCCTGTGCTAGGATTCTATACAAGCCAAGCCTATAAATAATTTCTCACCCTTTTTTCCGATCTAGACTGCCAATGGATACCTTCTCATGTTTGATGTAGTGAATGACAAGGAGGACAAATTCCCGTATGGGCCTCAACATCCTAAGTAAGCCTTTGCATGTGGGTTTTCCTCTGCATGGGTTTTTATCGACCAACATTTGTTAGCTCTAGTGACCCTTTGAATGACAAACTTGTGTTTTATGTCTGAGAAAGATATCTGTCCTATATAATGTTCATTTGTATGCTATGTATTCTCTAGAGTTTACAGTTTTCTGATCAGCTGCTTGAGGTGTTTAGATGTCCGGGTTTCATAGACAGGATGGAATATTGTTGTGGAACTAAATGAAACTAAATGTATTTAACCATTCAGTCCATTGTCTCATAATGTGGGATATTTAACAAGTCTGGAACAGTGTTTTCCAATCCAGTCCTCAGGGACCCACAAACAGTCCACGTTTTTGCAAAGATGTGGACTGTTTGGCAGGGAACTGGGAGGGAGTGAAAACGTGGACAGATGTGGGTCCCATGGACTGGAATGGGAATGGTCTATAGTTACAGAGAGTTTTTGGTTAGTTTCATGAGATGGCGTGCTGCTGGCTTTGAATACCCATTTCATAAAGCTTTAATTTGTGCGTGGTTCTTCCAGATGGCGTCTTCACGTGCTCACTGCTGGGCAGAAGGAAAAGCAGTGTATCCCTACCCTTAGTCTGGAGATGAAGAAGCCATTGAATCTGGGGGCCCCCATTAATAGGTCAAGCAGAAGAATTGCCCTTGTTCTGTTTCAGATGAGTTAAATGTGAAAAGGGATGAGGAGTGAGAGGTCTGTTGGGTTTCAGCTTGCAGTGTGCCCATGAGGAGCTGGTGGCATGCACGGCAGACGGGTACCTGCATGTCCTGCCATGGCACGGGGCATCCAGCACCCGCAGGGCTATCAGTCTCTGCAGCGTACCCTTCGCCTTGGAACTGCACCCGCATCAGGGTGCGTCAGGAATCCTTCCCACATCCACGGCCCTGACACCTGGCTTTCCGTCTCCTATCATTACTGGCTGTGTCATTTTCTGCCTCACACCTCCGGGGCAGGGGGTTTCCAGTCATTCCTAACCCTGTTTCTGAGTTGGTGTGTGTGTGTGTGTCTGTGTGTGTGTGTCTGTGTGTGTGTGTGTGTGTCTGTGTGTGTGTGTCTGTGTGTGTGTGTCTGTGTGTCTGTGTGTCTGTGTGCGCATGGATGGGTTAAGTATTTATTACACTGTCGGATGATTACTCAATTTTATAAAAATCTGTAACTGCAATCAAAAAACTAAAAATGCCAAAAATTTTGTATTTTGATGCCTATTTATGGTTAAGGTTAGGGCTGGGTAGGGGTTAAGGCCGTCATGCTGGGATTAGAGTTTTCCCATAGAAATGGATGGAAAGTCCCCACAAAGATATAATTACAAACCTGTGTGTCTGTGTGTGTATGTGTGTGTCTGTAACAAAAGCTGTCCATATACAGTACCAGTCAAAAGTTTGAAAATTATTTGTTCTTCAACAAGGCAGTGACCCTAAGCTCACCTTGAGGTTATGTAAGTACTGTATTATCTTATGAATAAGCAAAGAGATGGAGCGCTGTGACAGATGACCTGGCCCCCACAATCCCCCGACCTAAACCCTATAAAGATGGCTTGGGATGAGTTGGGTTGAAGAGTAACAGCAAGGCAGCCAATCTGTGCCCAGAATCTGTGGAAACTCCTTCAGGACCATGTTCCAGGTGGCTACATGTGGAAGCTGGTTTAAAGAATGGCAAGAGTCTGCGATGCTGTCATCAAAGCGAAAGGGGGATATTTTGAAGGGTCTGTAATGTGAGAAAATTTTGAGATGTTGAACATTTCTCTTAGTTATTGCAATATCTGATATATACCACTTCATCGCCTCGAGGCCTTTTACTATGAGGTGAATAAAACAGAAACATGCATTAAAAGCAGGTGTATCCAGACTTTTGGCTGCTACTGTATGTCTAATATGTCTGTTTTTATCTCGGATGGATGAAATTATTGTGTGGTTTGTCGACAAGCTGCAACATTAGACCAGAGGCGAGTAGCTCAATGGCCAGCCCCCCCACTCCAAACGACTCTGCCCCCTGGACCCCCTCGTTCGGGAGTGACTGACCCCCTTCCCCGTGTCTGACAGGTGCAGACGGCTCCTCGCCGGGTCTGGACGGTGTGCACATTCAGGACATGGGCCACTGCATAACATTAGATGGCATTGCCGTTGTCCTGGGTGACGGTCGACTAGGCTTCATCAGTCCCACCTCTGGGGGGTTTGCGGCAAATGTAAGCACTGCCCCACCCTCTCCATCCCTTCAAAGGGCAGGTGTACCACAGATGTTTACTGTCAAATGTTTTTACATTTTTTTAATCGGCAACGATTAAAAATTATGACTTTTAACGCTGGTCATGGTTGAAAAGGTAGCAGCTACAGTAAATGCCAGTAAGTTACATTTCTGCTTAATCATCATAGCATGTCACATGCTCCACACACGTGATGGCACTTAAATACCCCAGGGAAGGCTTATTTGTTTACCTTTGGAGACCCATAGAGGCATGGAGGGTTTTCAGTGCGACTCGCCCCTCTGTTCCTCTGCAGCAGCTGCAGGGCGTCTGGGCTGCTGACATTAAGGATGGGACGTGCGTGGCCGTCAATGACAAATACCGGCTGATGGCATTTGGCTGTGCCAGGTGTGTGTGTGTGTGTGTGTGTGCACGTGCATGTTTGTGTGTGTGAAGAACAGGAGAAGCTCAATCATGCCAGTTACACAGGCAGTTGGCTGGGTGTCTATCGGCTTGTGGCCTTGAGAGCTTGTTTACTTGTGAGTTAAGCCCAAAGTATGTTACAGTACAAGCTTGTAGCTTCACTCTTACTTAAAGACTAGATATTTTAAAATTTACATTGTTGTCTTACTTTTCACCATTGTACACATTTAATAGGTCGTCTTGTCCTTTTTTTAGTCTCTCCAACTTAATATACAGTAATAATGGCTTGATTTGTAATTAAGTCGATGTAATTCTGTTCTTATTTGTTGTGTTTGCTGTCACTTAGGGGTGTAATGGTGCACAAAACGCACAATTTGGTAAAAACCTCATTTTTGGGTTCACGGTTTGGTACAATTTCTGTTCAGCACGGAAAACAAAATTTGTTTTGAAATTATTTATTATTAAAAGGCAATGTGTCTATTAGCGTGACTGAACAAAATATTTGCACACTGTAAAAATAAATATATAAAATAAACCTAAATTTAATTGGTCTTCAACTCTTTCCAGTATTGGCATAATTTATTAGGAAGACCAAAACGTTCCCAAAGCAGGAAAAGCCAATTACAGTATGATTGAGTGTAACCAGCCTTCGCTGTAACCAGCTCACCAGCTGTGTCCCATTTCAGGTGCTGCAGCCTGCATTTGAACGCTAAATGCATGACAGCGGTGCCACAAGTCTGTCCCATTTTGAAGGATTCTTCATATGCGGCACAGAAATGTTTTCCAAGTTGAACATCTACTTGTGAATTTAGGTTCCGCCCGTGTCAAGAAATATATTCATTAAGTTAATGTGCATTTTGACCCGAAAATTATGTATTGCACAATACACGAGGAATACGTGTACTGGCCCAACCCGACTTTCAGTGATTTTTGTACTGAAATGGATGTAATTCTGATCTTATCTGTTGAATTTGTGTTCGGTGATTCTGTAGTGAAATGGCTGTAGTTGTGGTTGTATCTGTTGCATTTGCTTTCAGCCATACTGTATTGAAATGGGTGTAATCCTGATCGCATCTGTTGTTTGCTTTCAGTGGGTCTGTCTTGCTGTATACCTTAGATGGCACTGCAGGCTCGATGCAGCTGTCTCACAAACTGGAACTGACACCAAAACGCTACCCAGGTAAATCCCACAGCCTCTTCCGCCTGGCCTGCATTCCCCAGCTTTGTTTATTATCTGAGGTAGTTCCTCCATCTCTAAAGACATCAAAGACATCCTTTTATGAGTGACCGCAATGAGCTTTTCTCTTGCAGCGGTAAATTGCATAGTTTTGAAATGTTCAGTATAAACATGTAAGCCCAGTATGTTGAGCCCGGTATTGGATGATTGCATGAATGGGCTTGCTTTAGTTACAATTAATGGATTACAGACATTTTATAAAGGTCGCTTTTTGTTGGTTTGTAATACCAACAAGTTTTTCATTAGGCAGCTAATGTCTGGTAACTCTTGACAGATGTTTGGAATAAAACTGGACGGGTGAAGCTGATACGATGGTCACCTGACTGCAGCGTCGTCATGGTGACTTGGGAGCGTGGCGGCTTGTCTCTGTGGAGTGTGTTTGGGGCCCAGCTTGTCTGCACACTGAGCGAGGACTTTGCGTGAGTGATGTTGATTGTGCTCCCTGGCATGGCTTTGGTGGCATCTCCCGTCCATCTGTCGTGCTTGTGATTCACACACTGTTTTTCGTCACCTTGTTATTTTCTGTTTGTGTCGTAAAACTGCTAATGACACATGATTCTATTAATCGGAAATCGCCATGTGCGAGGTGATGCAGTAAAACAAATTTACCATATAAAGAGGTGTCACCTGTGGTGCAAATTTGTTGTATGGTTCTCTTCAGCTGTATGTTAAAAAGTTGCACTCAAACTACATTTTAGCCATCTGAAGACTTCTGCTATTTGTAGATTTTTTAAGACATACATAATTGTGTAGGACAGTGTTTCCCAATCCAGTCCTCGGGGACCCCAGACGGTCCACGTTTTTGCTCCCTTCCAGCATGCAGCCAATCTAGAACACCGACTACCTGATGTGGGTGTATTGGGAGCTGGGAGGGAGCAAAGTGTGAACTATTCGGGGTCCCTGAGGACTGGATTGGGAAAGACTGGTTTAGGGGGACTGAGGAAGGGGTAAACCCCAGATGGGATCTCAGTCTATACCAGCACTTACACAATAAAGAATTAGGGAAAACATTTGGCCTAGTTACAAATCATGACTACAGAACACTCTGAGGAAACTCATAGAACACAGGGAGAAGGTACAAACTCCACAGTCACAGAGCAGGGAAGGGACTCGAACCCCTGATCCTATAAGTGTGAACAACAGCACCACATGCTGAGCCACTGAGTTCAAGGCTGTTCATCAGCAGCCCAGATGAGCTTAAATAGTTTGGCAGTAAGCTTATGCATCTCACACAGGTGGATTTTCACACAAACACATTCCACATGTGCCAGCAGAGCATCACACTGCAGCCACCACTTATTCTTCTCCATAGGTACCGGTTAGATGGCACCAAGAAAGAGCCCTTGAAGATCAACTCCATGGTGTGTCCAAGATACTGGACATTTTGCTCTTTCTGTGGTAGCAGTGGCCACTGATACAGTGTGAAAGTTAAAGGCCTTGTTGTAATCTGAAGCTGTCATCCCATCTGTGACTTTTAGTTAATTATGACACTTTCTGATGTCCCGTGTTTCATTGCTTTCTTTAGATTTAAATGGTATTATGTAGCAGCTAATTTTGTGTTCACTGCACTTTTGCTTTTAAGATGGCACAAATGCACAGAAAAACGACGCTGACTTTCAGTTGCATATTGCTGCTGCAGATGTGTCTTCACTGGTCATGTATTATACTTACAGTAAAGAGGCTCTGTGTAGAGACCTATGACCTCTACCCTGCCACAGTTTGCAGTCTTATCTCACTGGGCTTCACGCAGAGCTTGATTGCAGAGCTTCATTGTAGAGCTTGATTGCAGTGCCCTATTTGAGGTATGGTTGTTAGGCTTGCACACCCCCTGACTGGGTAAGGTGGGCTGTTCCTCATCTAGGCATGGGGGCCAGAGGGGTACCATCTGTGGGTGCTGCCCAGCAGTGGTGGTGAACAAGGGGCATGTGACAGACCTCGACAGTCGGAGATACTGCAGTTCCAATTCCTCAGGAGTGCCTCGACAGCCAATGGGTGCACGGTGAGCAGAGGAATGAGGCGGGGGCTTCTGGGGAAAAATGGCACCCTGGCAATAGCATAAAGGGCTACTGTTTATTCACACCCGATGTGTAGAGTAATGTTTCCCAAACCGGTCCTCGGGGACCCAGAGACGGTCCATGTTTTTGCTCCCTCCCAGCTGCCTGCCAGACTGTCCACATTTATGTAAAAACGTGGTCTGTCTGTGGGTCCCTGAGGACCGGATTGAGAAACAGCGATGTAGAGGATGGTGCCATGTGACACATCTCCCTGCCTCTCTTTCTATGCCCACCTTCAGGACAACCTGGGGCAGGTGGTCCTGCTAGGGCAGGACAGGCTGTACCTGATGCCTGGAGACCCGGCCCAGCCTCACCCATACTCAGGCCCCCAGAGACAGGGCAGCGGTAGCTTCTGTGCTGAAGGCCTGTCCTCCACTTCAAACTCTCAGGGATCAGGCACTGTGCTGGGCTACAGACACTGGCATGTCGTGCAGGTGAGGAGAGCCAATGGCATGCTCAGTGCTTGGCGTGCAGGTGAGGAGAGCCAATGGCATGCTCAGTGCTTGGCGTGCAGCACACACATGCATGGCAGGAGATACATGCATGCCTTAAAAAAAATCGTATTAATGAACCCCAGCAGTCTCTGTGGTTAGACACAGCTTTAAAGAATAGCAGGTTCATGCACCTCATATTTTTTAACAGGAACATGAGTGTCATTACATAGAACTCAAAAAACTCAATTGTCTAAAAGTGACAAATGCATCCGTCTATATTATATAACCATATTGCTCTTTCCTCTAGATTCACAGCACATACATAGAGGCCAACTGGCCAATAAGAGTGAGTATTCAGCATGTGTGAAAGATTCATGAAAGTTCCTGAAAGATGAAAATTGGTGTAATGATTTAAGACATCCCTCAGAGTGATCCAGCAGCATGCTTTAATTCATTCTACTGTCCAGGCTGAGTAACCAGTGGTGCCTTTCTGTCCCATTTTTCTAATACATAGTGAAGTATTACAGATTTGAGTGATTGTGGGTTATGCAATATCAATGGAAGCTTGCAGTGTTCTTGGGAACAGACGGATATCCAAAACCCAATATTATAAAAATATTACAATTGTTTGGTTAAGGACCATCAGCTGACTGTGATGAAAAGCAATGCTCTTTACATGACAGCTTTCATGTTGCAAGAAACAAACTAATTTGCAATACAATGGTGTCCAGAGTATTTCAAATTAAACAGGCAAGAGTAAGATATGTTATTTACATTAAAAAAAAGTTTTCCATGAATATAAATGATATAAGTATATCAATACATTTTCCCGTTTAATGAAAATTGTGTTCATGTCGTTGCAGTTTACAGCCATAGATCCAAGTGGCCAGCAGGTGGCTGTAGCGGGGAGACATGGTCTTGCATGCTACTCTTTGGTCACTAGGAAGTGGAAACTGTTTGGGAACGTAGCCCAGGTTTGTGAGATAGTCCTCTTGGTATTGCTTATATACGGGGGGGCTCTGTGTCACTGTCAATTTCATTTACAACTTCACTGTGAAATTATCTTGCATTTAAAGTAAGATTCGCCCTTCTTGTTCTCAAGGAACTAGCCATGGTGGTCACTGCAGGACCTGCATGGTGGAACGACCACATCGTTGTTTCCTGCTTCAACTTAGCCGAGCAACGAGAAGAGGTAAAATGATCGGTGCAGAGCACCAGCAAAGGGGGCTGTGATTTGTAATCAGAAATTAAAAAGTTAAATTCCACAGTGTAATGATGTTAATTTAATTTTAGTTCGATAATTTTCTTATCAATAAATTCCATGCACCATGAATAGAGAACTTGTCTCTTTTTATACAGCAGAGCGCAAACACATAGAATGTTACCTGTGTTATCAAATTCTGTTGGAGTTTCACTTCCATAAATTCTTGACTCTTTGGTGAAGTGAAGTCCAGCAGGTGGCGCAGTGCTAACTGCGACTTACCGTCCGGGAAAGGAACCATGACAAATTTCATTTTACTGGTTGCGCAATTTCCAAATATGGGACCTCATGTGAAAGCGACGTTTCTGAATTCCAGTGGAATTCCCCCGGCAGCGGACTGAAGGTTGCAGCCAAATGTGAAACGGCCCTTCCGGTCTCCTCTCTCTCTCTTAAGCTCAGGTTCTACCCTCAGAAGTGTAACCTGGACAACGCTCACGCCAGCGCCACCAAGCTGCACTCGGAGACGCTGCTGTTGCACGTGTCCCGGAGCGCGATCCTGCGCTTCCGGGCAGACTGCTTCATCAACCTCTACAGCATCAGCGTTAGGCTGGATAGGTGGGCGTCTGCAGTACCGCGCATAAACGTCTCCCTATGCACTGCTCTGTCCGTACGTTGTCGGACCTGTGCTTAGCATGGTTCGCACAAGCTGTGATCAGAGGACTGCAATTGCACTTGATTCTGTGGGTTGATGGATGTTTGGATGGTCTCCTTCCTTCTCCCTTCCCAGGGTCAGGCCCTCAGTCAGTGTGGAGCTCCTACAGGTGGTGTCTCTATCCCAATACATCCCTCAGCCAGCTATAGTGGTGTCTATCATGCTCACTTCAATTTGCACTACAACAGGAAGCGCCGTGAAACCCCACCAGGTTAGACTGTCATGTGACAAGCATATTTATTCTACTTTTGCATTTACTTTCTTGTCCGGTTTGTAAATGATTATTTAAATACATTTGTTTGTCTACTGCAGTGTTTTCCAGTCCAGTCCTCGGGGACCCACAGTCAGTTCATGTTTTTGCTCTTGTGGGAGGTTAATATTTAATGGCTACAAATGAATCACAATGATGAATCACAGTCAGAATTTTTGTCACAGATACAAATGAGTATTCTAGAAATTAACCACAAGATCAAAATCAGCTGAACGTTCTTCCTGCGTTTCAGGGTGCATATTAAAGACAGTACAGCAATCATGCCAGTGAAAAGTCATTCAAGTTGAAAGGGTTTCAAATATTCAGTGACTTGTTTTGACAACAAGGTCTCCTTCAATATGTTTTCAAACACTACTAGTTTATTATCAAACCACTAGTGTTTTATCATATTATCAGTGGTTTATTATCAAAATTCATACCATGGTAAATACTATTCACTTATAGGTCCAGAGATGTCACGTGGGTGTTGATTATTTTCATGTAACCATACAGATAGTCTAGGCAGCCTAATAACAGTTATATATTATTGTGTTTTAATGTTTTATTAAACACGTTAATATAAAAACCTGTGTGACTTTTTACTCATAAATTACCCTATCAGCACAGTTTCCCCTGGTTTCCAAACCCAAGTGCTGGTCTGTTGACAGTTTCTCTTTTTGCCACTTCCAGTGAGTAGCCTGATCAGAGCACTTTGGAACATTATTAAATGCTAATTGAAATTATTTTCTTCGGAAAATTTGGCTAGTTTATTCTGTTTTTATTTTTATGTTTTTTAGTCTTGGAATAAGTGAGATAAACCACTTCATGGTGTGTAGTTACAAGAAAATGATTGATTTCTACTTGGTTATTCATGATAACTGCACACCTTGGGCCTGTTTCACAAAACAGGATTACTTGCTTAGCCAGATAACTTGCCAGATTTAAGGTAGTCTGGGCTAAATGTAAGTTGATGAAAATAAGGTCTATTTAGCCCAGACTACCTTAAATCTGGCAAGTTATCTGGCTAAGCAAGAAATCCTGCTTTGTGAAACAGGCCCCTTGTTTTGCTGAGTCCCTCCTGTTGCAGGGACCTCAGCACCTCAGGCGTCTCATCTCTGGTCCCGATCCCTGCCTCCCTCCATTTTCAGGTCTACCTCACAGAGAGTATCCTTCTCAACATGGCAGGACAGCTTATCATGCTGCAAAGGGACGACTCCAGATCTCAGGTGCATGAAAAGGAAACCATGCCTGATCAGAAGAAGCTGGTGAGTAAGGAGCCCAAAACCTCTACCAGTTACCAAGGCGAATATTTATATATTATCATCTCTTACATGGTCCCCAGTTCCCATTTTGCCCCCCCGTGGTGCTGGCACAGTACGTGGAGAATGTGTGGACAGCCGGTCGCAGCAACAAGCAGAAGCGCCACCTCCTCGAAGCTCTTTGGATTTCTTGCGGCGCGGCGGGCATGAAGGTCTGGCTTCCGCTCTTTCCGCGCGACTGTCGCAAGGCCCACTCCTTCCTGTCGCGGCGCATCATGCTGCCGTTCCACATCAGCATCTTCCCCCTGGCTGTGCTCTTTGAGGATGCACTGGTCTTGGGGGCTACCAATGAAGTGGTGCTGTATGATGGCCAAGGGTTGCCCCCAGATTCCTTGGAGGTCGTCTTCCCCTTCTGCACTGTGGAGCGCGCTTCTCAGATCTACCTCCACCACATCCTACAGCAGCTGCTTGTGCGGAATCTTGGAGAGCAGGCCGTGCTGCTGGCCCAGTCTTGTGCTGGGCTTCCATACTTCCCCCACGTACTGGAGCTGATGGTCCACGTGGTCCTGGAAGAGGAGGCCAGCTCCCGGGAGCCCATCCCTGACCCTCTGCTGCCCACTGTGGCCAAGTTCATTACCGAGTTCCCCCAATTCCTCCAGACCATTGCGCACTGCGCACGCAAGACTGAGTTTGCCCTCTGGAACTACCTGTTTGCTGCCGTCGGCAACCCTAAGGACTTGTTTGAGGAGTGTCTGATGGCCAAAGACCTGGACACAGCTGCCTCCTATCTCGTCATCCTCCAAGTGGGTTTTTATCTTCTGTAGGATTTTCTGGTTCATTCATTTCCTCCGTTTATGCTGTGTAGCTGTGTTTATTCAACAATTACATTTTCCGTGTATATGTTTTGCTAGCTCATTGTGAACGTGTCACTGATTTTTAGCATATTTGTCTGTCTCCTTTTCCAGAACATGGAAGTACCAGAAATTAGCCGCAAGCACGCTACCCTGCTGTTCAGTACTGCTCTGGAGCAAGGCAAGTGGGACCTGTGCCGTCAGATGATTAGATTCCTCAAAGCGATTGGCTCAGGGGAATTAGAGGCGACGCCCGCCACACCAGCCACTCAGGTACACTCATCCACTCAATGAATTTTATAAAGGACACACCCCTTTAGAGAGCTGAATGTATTAAAACCTAGTAGACTCTAGTTGCAGCAAGACAGGAAGTATAATGATTAAGACCAAATGTTTGTTGGGTTAAACCCCAAGAGGGTCTGTATTGTATAAAGGGCATTTATCCAGAGCTGTTTCATTAAATCAGTAGTATTATTTAAGTATAATCGGGCCTCCGATTTTAGCCGCAGTCTGGATTTCAGTCAATGAATCAAATACTGATCAATATTATGCTTTTTTATAAACAATTTTCACTGTGATATCTGCTGATATTGATAGAAACTTTTTCTAGAGGGATTGAACAAATAAACCTGAAGAAATGTCAGTGCTGGGGGAGAGGAAGATCATTTTTTGTTTGTTTTCTTTTTGAAGAAGGCCATTGTAAATACTAGAAAATAGTGTCTATAACAATATGAAACGTTTGGACTGTGAACAGGAAGCCGGCCTGACGGGGGGCGCGGAGTTTTTCCGGCGGCGACACAGTAATGTGTCTCATTCGGCTGACAGTGTCCCCCCAGGAGTGATCACTCCACAGAAAACTCCCAGAATCCCTTCCGACAGGTACGTTGTCCCTGCCGCAGTGCAGAGAGCCCATGGCTGGGTATAAAAGCACTGACAGAAAGCCCAGTGTGGGCAGAGGGGCTCCCCAGGTACAGTGAGGATCACTCGTCGATGCCCCGCAGTGTCGCGGCTCCAGGCCAACAGCGGCTTCCCTGCTTCATTGTTTTCCCTTTGGCACGCAGACACAGCAAAGACTGTGGGAGCACGGAGAGCGTGTACATTACCCTGATCCTGGAGCGGCATGCACGGCGCCTCCTAGAGGATGTCCGCTTGAAGGACCTGGGCTGTTTCTCCGCTCATTTGGGCTTCGAGCTGATTGGCTGGCTGTGCAGGGAGCGAAGTCGGGCGGCCCGCTTAGATAATTTCGTACGGGCCATCAAGAGGCTGCACCAGGATTTCCTCTGGCCGTTTCCCATCAGCGTTGACTGTTCTGTCCAGGCCTCCCTCCTGACCGATAGCTACTGCATAGGTAGGGTGACAAAACACACTGTTCTTTTTTTTGTCTGGTGAATATGGGAAATTGCCCTTGGTAGGACCTCACTAAGTTGGCGTGGTCATCACGAGTGAGGGTAGTTTTAGATACTGTACTTGTGCCAGCTTGTATTTAATTTGTTTGCTTATGTGAAACCTTTTGTTGATCTTGATAGGCTACAATTGACATTTTTACTCACAGTGTCACCTAATGGGTCTCTGTGCTTAAGCTGTTAAACCCAGAAAAGAGATGAACCAGCATCTCATTACTAGAAGGCCCAGTCTCACCGAAGAGTTTAGGACTAAAATCCTGAGAGTGTATGTGCATGTGTGAGGTAGCCATGTTTTTAAGGTGCGTTTTGTTGGTCGTTATTAGGGCAAAGCAGCCAGCTGCAGAAGTATGAGTCAGAGAACAGTCTCCGGAATATCCAGGTGGACACAGTGCCCCCTGCTGTTGGCCATAGCAATTACATCAGCCAGGACAGCCTTGGGGCAGAGCTGCATCTCCAGGATGCTTTCCTCTCTGCGTTTCCACACAAAAGTTCGTGTCGCCAGAATCAGACCTCCTTATTCCCACCAGAACCAGACTTATGGGTCCATTTATGCTGAATTGCTTATAAACGGTCCTGGTTGCAGCTCTGCCTGCCGTTTAATGGGACATGCCGGATTCCCATCTGTCACCCAGGGGACGAGGGCAGCATCGGCTCAGCCACGGACCTCACCGAGGTCAGCTCTGTGGCGGATGGGGACTGGGCCTCGGCCGACGAGGATTTCGCCTCCACCGCCAGCCTGACGCATGGGCAGCTGGAGCACATCTCCAAGGACCTGGCTAGTAGGGGCCCACTCAGGTCTCAGCTGCAGCTCAGGTTAGTGGATGAAGCACTCACTGATGCCATCCCAGAAAGGTGGCATGGAAACCCAGCGGCGATTTTCAGGTGTGTGACGGGTACTGCAAGGTCATGTGACTATGGGTCTCTGTGTCTGTATTTGTCCGTCAGGTACCTGCTGCACATCTTCATGGAAGCCGGGTGCGTTGAATGGTGTATAGTCATTGGGCTCGTCCTCCAGGAAGCAGCAGTCATCAAGCAGGCGCTTGGCTTCCTGGACAGTGTCCCCGCTGAGAGAGTTCAGGGGATCCGCAGTAGCCTGCTAGCGGTGGATGCCTGGGCTTCATCCGATTGGTGGGTTTAAAGGGGCGGTTCACCCCCAAAGTGACAAAAGGATACGTTTTAGGGGGGTTTTCTTGCTATCCATCCTTCTAGGTTGTTCTGCTGGGAATTGCCTCGTTTTGGATATATCGGCTGTAGAAATGTCAGGCTTCTCTCGAATATAATGCGAGTGAATGGCATTCTTTATGTGGTGATGAAAGTGCTGGAAGATATGAGCAGGAGTACCGCGGTGATCTCTCCCACGCAGAGATGCGTTTGGTAGAAGAGTCATGATTTTTGGGTAGGAGACATTGCTGTTGGATTTTTCAAATGTATTTTTCTGGCGCTTTTATCACCACATCAAGAACGCCGTTCACTCCCAATATATTCAAGAGAAGCCTGACAATTCTACACCCGATATCTCCAAAACGAGGCAACTCCCAGCAGAACTAGATAGATAGATAGATAGATAGATAGATAGATAGATAGATAGATAGATAGATAGATAGAATGAGAGAGAGAATGAGAGAGAGATAGATAGATAGATAGATAGATAGATAGAATGAGAGAGAGAATGAGATAGATAGATAGATAGAATGAGAGATAGATAGATAGATAGAATGAGAGAGCGAATGAGATAGATAGATAGATAGATAGATAGAATGAGAGAGAGATAGA
>JAODJW010000040.1:32011339-32022258 GCA_026777045.1 Hyperopisus bebe | reverse complement strand
TCAGTGGACAGGTGATAGTTTTCAAGCGAATATGCTGTAATCCACTCAACACAAAAGCTGAACCTAAGATTACAACCATGGACGATCTTTCCAGATTGACTAAAATCGAGAGTCTGAGGCTGAAGATCCAGGAGATATTCCGTGTCAGCCCGGAGAAGCAGAGATTGTTTTACAGGGGGAAGCAGGTAAGGACCTTGGCTTTTTTCTTGTGGGTTTGACTGCAGGGTTGTTTATAGGTTTATTTAAAATCTGATAGCTTTTATTTAATTTAAGCAACCAGCGCGGCTGTCTGTCAGGCAGAAGGCTTCACGCTTCCTGTTATGATGGGGAAACGTTCCGGCTCCGGTCCGCAGCAACTAAACGTAGCTTGTTAACTGACTGCTTGTAATTTTTTTTTCCTTTAATAGCAAAAACCTTCTCCGAGTGGGGTTATTCCCCGTGTTAATGCCGCCTCTGGGTTACTGCACTCCCCGTTTGCTCTCTGGCTTTGCTGCCAATGGTGGAAGCGAAGCAGACTCGTCTTTTCTTCCTCAACACGGTTAGTTAAATGTCCGGAGTTGGCTGTCGGTGCGAGCCGGTGGACTGGCCGCAGAGCCACGTACCCGGCCAGGGACAAGTACCCATTGGAGAAAGCGGTCCGGGACGTGGAGTTGGGGCCGCTGACAAGCTGCCGGCGGGCAGTGTTTTTGCGGCTGGGCTCTTCGGCTCTGGCTGCGCAGTTGGCTGCGGCTGCTCGCCGGATGACAGGTTCGCGGCTGAAAACAAAGCGCCCAGCCGCCTTTACCGTATACAGGCACGCACACCCATCTGACTGCGATAACGTGGAACGGGGTCTTAAAAATACCGTAAACTGCAGACATTATGCGTGCATATTTATCTTGGCTGTGGAGGTAAACTAACCTGGAGAGTGGCTGCCTGGCTGGCCGTAGCTGCGCTGCCTTATCGGGCGGAGGTGTGTTCGGGGTCTGGCTGCAGCCCGCTGACACGCGTGGTGCCTCAAGCGCACATGGTACCTGGTTGCATCTGAATATCACTGACACAATACTGTTATTAATGTCATATCGCTTATAAGCCGTCCTACTTTAAGCTGCTTGGGGATTTAACACATCGTCAACAAAGAGAACCTTATTTTTAAGTGTTTACCACCTTCAAAGATAAATCCGTCTCCATTCAAAAGTTGATAAAAGCGAATATGGGCTTTGTTTTCATGTCATAACAAAGGAAAGTTTTCTTGACTTGCTGCGAATTTAGTGAATTCTTAGTTTACAATCTCTTAATGTACAAGAGGTTTTGTGTCAGGATGGACTGGATATTGCCAGTGGGTGAGCTGTTCATTCTTATAGTAATTCTACAATGAAAGCTGTTCCATCTCTCAAGACAAAGTAGTGTCTTGCGTTTTTTGAGATCTGATGTGGCAAGAGCACACCAGCTTATTTAAGGGGGCCATGGTAGTATGAGTCAGACAGAATTATGCTGTGCGGTATTGTTTTATTTCCTCTATTATGTTGTACTAGTAACATTTATGTTTAATAATTCAGCCATCCTCTTAAATTATATGCCACAATATTTACCATTGAAGTCTTGTCAGTTATTGAAGAATCATTTCACAGAAATACCCGCTGTCTTTTGGTCTCGTCCCTTCATTTTTTTTCATAGAAATAAACAGTTGAACGCGATACAGTATTTGGAGGTAATGCTAGTGAAGGCCGGGTTTATGACAAACCTGGTCATCAGTATGGTGCTGGGTTTATAAAACAGTTTCTTGTCTTTGAAATATCGTTCAGGTGTGGTGTGTGAAGAAGTGAATCGTAGCAAGCGAGTTGTATGGGGCTTGTTGCCCAGACAGGCTTGAGCAGCTCGGGAAATAGCTTACTTATATGTGTATTTTGTTTAAAAACAGCAAGATTAATGATACTTTTCCGTAGGTGACTGGTGTAATATATTGCACACTTGTTAATATGACGCTTAATGTAATTACATTTATTTAGACGATGCATTTGTCTCATGCAACATGCTAGTGAAGATCAGAGAAGAGGGTCAGTGTCTCAGGATTAACTGGGTTAAGGGTCTTGATCAAGTACCTAGTGTTTTAACAATTACTTTGCTTACCATGGGATTTGAATTCATGACCACCTGGACATGGGTATGGATCTTACTTGCCAAGATACATGCCACCCTCATTAATATCTTAATATTTCAGAATTTACCGTATCTACAGGGATTGTGCAAATGGAGTGCCACCCTTTTCTCTTTAACCTGTCTTCCTTGAAACGCTGATTCTGATGTGATGGAGTGAGCTGTAGCCTAATAAAGGCTTGATAATCAGGATGATCTGTCTTCCGCAGCTCAATGAAGAAAACGGTCCTTGAGGAGTTGTTTTTGTCATTTTCAAACCAGTGGAGAGGAAGTCTGTTGTGTGAGGACAATTTGAATTTTATTAAGCGGTGAGGTTGGCAGGAGAACAAACGTCTACTGACTTGGTCCTCCAGTTGAGTTGGGTGCCTTCGTCTCTTTATGAACATTCAGTTTGACTTTAAAGTTTGAAATGTAAGAGATGAGATTGGTGGCGTGGAGGCGTACTATCACGAAAACGAGCCTCAAATTCACTGTCTCCCGCCCTTTTGAATGCCCCGCAGCTAAAGAAAACATTTACCTACACCATCATTGTTTAGAATGTAATCCGACGTTGAACAATTGATTTTTTTTCTCCCCCAGCATAAAAGATATTTTAGGGATGGTGGCACTTAATTTTGAGCAGTATTATAATCTGAATATTATTCATTTCTAGAGCGTTGGTAATCTTGTCAAGTGATTCATTCACAGAAATCATTAGATTCAAAAACCCAAGTGAAGACTTTTAAGAAACTCAGCCCTAATTATTCAGCCTGAATACCCAGAATGGAAATGCTATTTTTTGAACTGTTGATGCTAATTTTATAGTTCTGTTTTTTGTTAAGATGATCTCCACTAACAATGAGCCCTGTTGTTTTATTGTCATACGCCAGTGTGTAGTAAACATCAGTCTCTGTTTCTTAAGGGTATTTTTAAAAATGTAACCACCATCGCATACATATAAATTTTATAACTAATGTGAGTATTATAATAGAAGAGAGCCTTCATACTGTCGCAGTTTGTCAGCTATCTTGAATACTTTTTCATCTAATTGACAGGCCTATGAATTATTTAATTGGAAATATGTTTTTTTGAAGTTAAAGCCTCTTATCTAGTGGAAGCTAGTAATGATTTTTTTGCTCTGAAATGCTCTGTCTAGTTAGTCCTGTAAGTAAACTTTTAGAAGACTTTTTATTCAAGCTGTGTTTTTTTTATTACATCTTATTAAAAATTTTAATACCACTTAATTATTTAATGTCAGCATCTGCTGCTGAGGTTTTTAAAAAAGGTCCTGGATTTCATCTTCTGGCGAGTCCATGTCATGGATATGTCCTGTTCATGTAAAGCATCCGGTGATGTTCAGTTGGTTTAATGTAATGAACGTGTGGTGGACTAATGCCTTTCGAAGGGGTAATGTCACAGCTAGGGCCACAGTCTCTAATCGTGTTTTTTTTTTTTCTTTCTTGGGGTGGAGAACTAGAAGCTGAAGCCCTTGGTGGGTCTTCAGAATTAACAGTTGCCTTGGCTGTCATGTTGTCGGACATATGGAACCGGAATTATTTTAGCAAGCTATAATGACCTCAGAGAGAGAAGGCTACTGCCACGAGCATGCCACTGAAAGAAGTTTTAGAGTATTACCTGCTGTACAAAAAGGATGCTCTCTGAGGATTGCTTGTGAAAAGAAAGGAAGACTGCTCAAACTTCTGTAAATAGTCGTGTATCATCAAATTGTGTTACTGGTGCAGACCTTTCTCACAGCCTGTTAGCTGGATGAAGATACAGAGGAATAAGACTATGAGTAACAATCTGCTTGCAGGGTGCTGGTGTGGGTTGTGAGAAGCTGATCTTCTGGGAGTTTGGGCTCTGGGAAAAGCAGGGCATTTAGGAGTATGTTAGCTGGTACAGGACAAGGACGTGAATCTCTTTTGGATCTCTTCTCGAAAGCCAGAACCCCATAATTAGTTGCTGAATATATTTTATTTTAGAGACTCATTTGATTTATTAATATTCTTAATTTTTTTTGTCCTTTTATTTGTTGGTCTTGTGCAAAGAGGGGTGATACGTGAAATGCTCTGAAGGTATTGGGTTAAGCTAACTTCAGCCTGGCCTTTCCATTAAAACTGGCCTGATCTTTCCATGTTTCTTGCACCCCGGCTTTACGGTTTGCCCTGCAGTAGGCCTCCTGCATGTTTACCGTTCGAAGGCTCTCTCGCTCAGCTACTGCCTGGCTTTTCAATGATTTAGTGCGGTTCGGCAGCAGCTGCGCATACTTGGCTGTCCGGGACGGCGCCTGCATAACGGTGGCTGAGGGGGTCCCTGGATTGGGGCTGTCCTCTGTTCTCAGTGGATAACTATCCCAAGCCTGTGGACCTAAAGGAAAATCCCTGGTTTGCTTCCGCACCCCCTACACACAGACAGTGTCTGGGAGCCTAGGAGGGCATGAATGCTTCTGAAAAATGACATTCTAAGGAACTTTACGACGCCTTGCAGAATGTTTTAAATTTTTCTCCCCCATGGATGCCCAAATGAAGTTGGGCCGCTTCTGCGCTGGACTGCGGCTGGTGTGGCCAGCCAGACCGCGCTGATCGCCGCCACTAATTTATGCTGAACGGCTTTCATTCGCAAAGATTTTTTTTTTCCACTTTATCGCTCTACATGTAGCTTCGACATATCTCTCAGTTCACAGCCATTTTAGAATTCGGGGAGACCATGATTACGTTAATACATAACATGCCTTAGAGGAGTTTTCCAAAATGGCCACGGTGAAGGGGGGTGTGGGGGGGGGGGTAACGTTGGGGTGGGTTGTACATGTTTCCATAGTAACATTTTTTTTTCCCGGATTTTTTTTTTCTTTCTTTCTCTTTCTGGAAATTGCAGCGCGACGCCCAGTCTGCTAGCATGTTTACTATTCTTCAGCGGAAGAAGGGAGTAGGAATGGTGGGGGCTGGGCCAGCCCAAGAAAGAGCTTCTCTGCTGAATTTTAATCTGTTCACTCTTCATTTATAAAATACATCCTTTACATGCTAATTGCAGTAGGGTGCACACTTCTTGAAATATCCACTGTGCCGGGAACCATCAAGATCAATTCTTACCTTGATATTTGGCCACTCTACTATCAAATTGTATTTATCTGTGGCACATTGATTTAGTTAAATATTCATTAATTTCTTTTTCTGTCTCGCAGTTTTTCCCACACCTATCTGTCTTTTTTATTTGTATTTCAGGCACGTGCAGTACTTGCAGTTCTGCATCATGCATAGTGCATGAAGAACGCTCTGTTTTCGCTACTTCCTCGTCCCTGAAGGTTGTGTTCTGGAATGTTCTACTATTTATTTATCTCTCTGTTTATTTATTTTGAATGATGGTTGTTCCTTACCGATGGCTTATTTGAATGGCATTTAGCCTGTTCAGGATGGGGCATTTAAAATGACTTATCTTCTTTTTCTTTTCTTTTTAATGGAGCATCATAACTGAGAATTTCGTGATTGTAGGTGTGTTAATGTGTATTTTAATGTACAAATGTCTTCTCGTTTGTATCTGCCTACAGGTACATTTAAGTACCTAAAAAAAATTAGCTGATCACTGAAAGCTGGGTTGCTACATTCTGTACAAATTCATGTATTATCTAAGATACACGTGAAATAATTTAATTACCACTCAATGACCTGCAGGATAATGTGTCATCAGAGAAAAGTTGGATTCGTTTTAGACAGTTTGACATCTTGATAGGCATCTAGTGATGTATTGCTTTCCCTTGGGGGTAAAAACGTTTGAGTGTTTTATTTAGTAGGATATGATAACTTTGTAAATTGCTGTTGTAAATGTATGTAAGGTTAGGGAGTCTCTCTGTTTAGCCCTGTGGTGGGAATGCTCATTCTACGTTTCCTTACGTTACTTTGGCAAATGTCAGTTTATGCAGACTTTTTTTTGTCCCCTGGCAATGAATTGCTGTTTTTTATTTCTTACTGGAATGTCTTTGCATACATATAATGTTGCTGCTGTTCATCTCCCACAATACCATGCGACTCTTATGCCAGTAGACGTGTCTGATATCTGTTCGAATGTGGGAATACTCTTGATAAAAGCTGCACAATAATGATTCAGGAACTGAAAATGCAGAATCGCGTTGCCATAGGTACCACCTGTCATTTCCCCGGCTATACAATCAGCCCGGTTTGGTTATTTTTCAGCAAGCAGCCCCTCCTGCTCGTACCCCTTGGTTTGAATGCACAGATTTTGCTGTCAAAAATGATGATTGGATGAAAGGCAGGAAATGGAAGGAGTAGCGTCTTACACTTGTTTTTAAGTTCAGGCAAATATTTTATCAAGGAAAAATTTGAGTATAGCTTTAGTTATAAAAAGAGCCAGTTGTTGCATAGTAGGTGCAGCAGTGGAGCTGCTCTGTGTTCTAATGTTTCTGGTCCTGTTAGAATGCAGTGTGACTGGCCCAGCTTTGATACGCAGCCTATCTATAGAGCTGACATTTGGCAGTGAGAGCGTGGTGTGAAAACGGCCCTCTAACAGCTGCTGTCCCATCCTGTCCCACCAGATGGAAGATGGCCAGACCCTGTTCGACTACAACGTGGGTCTGAACGACATTGTGCAGTTGCTTATCCGGCCTCGGAATGACACCTCCGCCGGGCCGGCCCTTCAGGATGGGGGCGCTGTGGAGTCTGGGGTGGCACTGGCAGCTGGAGCAGCTCCCGTCGGGACAAACAGTGACAGCAATGGGGCTCGGTGTCCAATGGACTGTCAGCCGTCAACATCTGGCAACGTGACCCTCACTGATGCACATTTTGGTGCCTACAAGGTTAGTACAAGTGTGTGTGTGTGTGTGTTTGTGTGTGTGTGTCTTCTATATCTTTCTCTTCCTCAGTCCAGATTCAGCTTACCATGTAGTTTTTGTAGCTACCTTGGAAATTTGCGGTTTTAGGTCACATTGCCGTAACATTTTTAGGTTACTGTGAAAAGTAAAAATTTGAAATTGCTACAGTTTCATTGTTAAACATGTTTTCGTTTTCCTTTCGGTTTTAGTAGTTAGTTTCATTGAACCAGTCTTGAAATGGGCTATTTCATGGACGACAACATTTTTTTATTACTATGCTGGCCATGAATTTACTGGCAGGGAAACGGTCAATTGCTGGACATCCTGTTTCATTTCTGTCTTTCATGATTCAGTTTCTGAAAAGGATCGTGCCACCCGACTGCATTCAGATTTCCGTTCACATCTTCGCTCGCGTGGAGAATCGCAGCCTGCTGCTGTGGTCCTCTGGGTGCCCAGGAGCACATTTCGATCCCGTATTGCGATGTGTCTGAAAGCTGTTATTTAAAGCATGCGCTTACTTTTGGAATACATTTAGTAACCGGCACAGGATGCTGGCCGAATGGAGATTTTCTGGAACGATCGTGTGCCGGGGTGCACTGGCTAGTCAGGAAGCGCCTCTGCAGTGTGATGTCATCATTGACAAACGTTTTATAGCCGACCAATGACAACACTTATTTGAATACAGAACAGTGCTGCTAAGCACCAAGGATGGCGTCAATGTTGACGCCGGGCTGTAACCATGGCGAACGATTGCTCTTTATATTGGATTCTTCGAGAAAGCTCTCTGATGGATGGCTTCCCACATTCAGAAGATCGGATCCATGCTGGATTAGAATACTTGCAAATAATTTTGTGTAAAAACAGGACTGGGGGGGGGGGAGATTTGCCTCATTAATGGCAGAGATGTGGAGTCAGGGCTTGTTGTTGTCGATTTCCCCCTCCCCACCCAAGCTCTTATTTTGAGCAGGAGGACACCGTTAGTGTGCAAAGAGCTCTCGCAAACCGCAAGATACACTCGTGGCTGACCTAGTTTAACTGATTTAAATTGGCGATGGCGGCGGGGGGGGGGGACAACAACAAAAAGGATGGTGCTGTTAGGGGGTGCAGGGATGCAACGAGATTGTCTGCAGTTTTATTCCTAATGGGTTTCTCTGATTGGCTATTATTATTATTATTAGTAGTAGTATTGGTAGTATTTTTTTAGTTATGTTGATTTTCTGCTTTATAAATTTTAGACGATTTTTTGTGAACTGTAGTTGCTGTCATGGTGGGTGATGGGTAGAGTGTGGCTGTAATTTACTTTAATTTAGGCAAAATTCAATTTAACAAACTGTGTTTGCTTCCTGATCGCCCACCGCTCTGCTGTCTATTAATGTTGAAAGTCTGTTGCATATCCAATGTGTGTGTTTCTGGTAGTAAACATCTGTTGGCCAGCGTCAGTGCTATTGAAGGATTTGCTTGTTGTATTTTTTTGAGTGCTTCTTGTCCTTAGATGCTGCTGCTGATGAGAAATGAGTGGAGTATCATGATATATGAAGTTTTGTCTTGCTACTTGGTATAAAACCACATATTGTGTTGTTGAGTGGAAACACCCAGTCTGCTTATCTACACCGGCCATCGCATTACTTGCACTCGTTTTGTCTTCCCCCTCTTTCACTGTTCATTGGCGCTGGCTTAATGTGCTGATTTTGATCTCTTCACTCCTGTTATGTGCCATTTTTCCACATCATTCATCGGGAATTGGTACATTTGCAAAGTCTGCAATTTTCTTGGGGGCATTTTCTAAATGTCCATTGGTCCTTCCTGCCCATATGCATTAGATCTGTACAGAGTAGACAGATTGTCTTCCAGGACTCTTTCATTTAATCTTGGCATCGTTGTAGAAACTTTTGTGCCAGTAAGTACAGCTATTTCTCGTAATCTGAAATTACTGTGAGGAACGTGTTGGGTTCTTATGTAGTGGGAAGACATGAACAAAACCCCCTGAAACACGCATACACGCACGCACACACACACAGACCTGTACTGTTGTATTTGTGGGGTCTCTAATAATTTCAGTGGGCAAAACCCTAATCCCAGCAATGACAGCCTTAACCCCTACCCAGCCCTAACCATAACCATAAGTAACCAAGCAGAATACAAAAGTTTTGCCTGTTTTAGCTTTTTGTGAAATTGAGTTTCTTCTTGTGGTCACAGAAAAAATGTCCCCGTGAGGTCAAAATAACAGGTTTTTACCACATTGTGGGAGGGATGCATTTGTTCCCCACAGTGTAATAAAAATATATATAAATCCCCCCCCCCCCCACACACACACAAACACACAAACACACACACAGCACAGGCAGGCAGCATTTAAACCGCCAACCCCTTAGGTGTGAGGTGACAATGGTACCACTGAACGACCCCTGTCATTTCACTGCTGAAGTATGAGTGCTGTTGAAGGCAATGGCACTAAATCTGGCTTCATTGCTCAGCCAGGAGAGCTGCTACTCCCTGCTGTTTTATATACGAAAAGTGAAAGTGCAAATCCACACCTCAGGTTTTTTTAACGATATATTCAATGTGAAATGGCACATTCTATGTTCCTCTTTCTTCTAGTGGTGTGGCTTGGCATGTGTTCAGTTGCTGTCAATTAAATTAAATGACCTTTTGAAAGAATTTTCCCATTGATAAGGCCTCGGTTTATTTATCAGAGTGTGTTCAAATTATAATGTTACAGTTCAAATCACTGCTAAATTGTGGCTAGTATGCTAGAGTGACAAACCTCAATTCTTAGAGCCCTTCTTTCCATCGTTCTTTTTATCCTCATTCTTCTGTATGAGCGTTACTCTACAGAGAGCACACGCTGCCTAAGAAGATGTGGAACAAATTTGATTTGCTGACAAATGACTGAATAATTTGGGCATTTGCAGGATCCTTAATCATGTTCAAATACCTGTCATGCAGACAAACCATAAAAAAACCCATGATAACGATGACCTGGTTTTGGTTGATTTTATTTAATCATGGGCAGATTCTTTGTCCTTTTTGTATGTTTTTTTTATATATACCTTAATGAGACTGTTATAGCAACCTTGTCAGCTCTTGTTGGGTGTTTTGCAGAAACTAAAATGCAGTCTATATAAAAAAACTGAATTAAACCTGAAGTGCGACTCTGATGAAGCTGAAGCTTCTTGACTTTGTGCTTAGCAGTCTGTCTCCTGTCACCACTTAGGCATGTGAAGGAGTGCCGAACGGGCTCGTAATTTTAATCCCATCGCTGACATCGACCCACCTCTAGTTCATGTTTCCTTTCAATAAGCCATTTTCTTTTGTCACAAATGCGGATTCTCAGCCAATCAGTCAGACACTTTTGCTAGCTGGTAAGTAAATACAAATGAATTCCACCAATACAAGGACAGCGATGGTAATTAGATAGAGTGTAGTATTCTGGCGATTGAGACAGAATCAGGATATGTTTGTAAATAAAAATCCCAGACGAATGGGTGAGTGTCATTCCCAGTCTTCCAAGCTCACAAGCTATTGACACAACCCTCCCCCACACTTTTCAGAAGATGAACACCCCAAAAAAACAAAGCATGCTTGATTGTACTATCATGCTTTATCATTGCTTGCATGTTGTGTTCTCTGAAATCGGTAGAATATATCTTAATTAGCAAAATGTTGGTCATGTGACCTACAAGCTTTCAAGTCAAAATAGCCATATGAGTTGAGCATATATGCGATTGAAGAAGCCAGGGTTACAGTTAGATTCTTATAATATTACAACTTTCACACTACGAATGTGCTGAAAGAACCCTTTGTTAGCCTTTGGACTGGTGTAGGTACATCTTTCTTACAACCATGTGACCATCAGGTTTTCGGTCTTGTTGATTGGAGAAATTTCTGCTCTTCTGTATTGAAATGTTGTATGACATGGTTTGCCCCTGAGTTAGCGTCCAGTGGAGTTGTCCACTCTGATGTGTAGCTCTTTCTTGTCATA
>JAODJW010000040.1:31962221-31990555 GCA_026777045.1 Hyperopisus bebe | reverse complement strand
TCAGGTCCAGAAAGTACAAATCCAGACCAAGGTTTTGTTTCAACCAACCAGTTGAGTACTCTGTGAATGTGACTCTTTATACTCAACTGGTTGGTTGAAGCAAAGTCTTGGTCTGGATTTGTAATTTCTGGACTAGAACTTTCTACCTCTGCTCTTTACCTCCAGGTGAGTGAGGCTGGGGTCCACAGGCCCCACGTGGGCGGCATCCATGGCAGGAGTAATGATGGCTCCTACTCGCTGGTGCTGGCTGGAGGCTTTGAAGATGAAGTGGTAGGTGTCCGTCAGCTTCGGGCAGGTCAGGCCGCCATCCCTCCCCATTCTGTTCTCTCTGGTTCTGTAGCACACCCTATTTTCTGATTTAAATATACATCTCTGGAAAATATTAGGAGACCTCCTGATATTTTTTTTAAACATTTTTAACAAGCATTTTTAAATCCTGGTTTAATCATGGTTCTGCTGGCAGAAGGCTACACGGTCAGGCAGGCTGCTTCCAGGCTCAAAGTTTTCATGACGGCAATACACAAGAGTAAGGTGAAGCAGGAGACGGTGGGAATGACTAAAAGCCAGGTAGAGCGCAGAAGCAGCTTTCTGATGTCAGAGATGACTGTCAACTTATCCAACAGCGCCTCATAAATTGGAGATTGAGATCAAGTGACCTTCAGAAACAATGGGATACATTAAGTGTAGGTGTGAAGTGCACTGCTAGGACAGTTCATATCAGGCTCCTAGAAGCAGGACTGAGGTCCCATAAAGCAAGGAAGAAGCCCTTCATGAATGAGAAACAGAGATCAGCCAGGGTGTAGTTTGCATAAAAAATGTATATTTTACACAGACACATTCCCATAATCTGAAAAATGAGTGAAAGTGAAAATTTTGCTGTGGTCTCTTATTTTTTTTCCAGAGCTGTGTAAGTAAATATGGCTGCAGTCTTTCCTTTGGACTTGATAGTTCAGTTGTACTCTAGCGTCAAAGATTGTCTACAGGAACAGAGGCACACAATGTTTATATGTATTATTGTTTTACCATGGTAGAGTGGTCTAATTTAGGTATTTCCCAGGCATTTGTTATGAATATATCTTCAAATGATCCTAGTTAATAGAGTTAGTACTTGATTATCTCTGTTTTTTTAGCACTGGTATAATATACAGACAATGTAATCAGTGCATGCTCCTTACCTAATAAATACCACTGTACGTCGTACATTAGTTGAAATTCAGTCGGGTTTTCAATTTCTGCAAAGAATAAATGATACTGTACCTGTGCGAGTTTGAGCCTGAGATCAGTCTGCAGTGTCCTCCCCGTTAACTTGCCATTCGCTATCACAGACTGCTGGCCTCAGCAGGGATGGAAAACGGGGGGGTCACCCCCTTTCGAGTATCTCCCCCCCCCACGCCCGTATTCTCTCCTGTTGAGGTCTTGCAGTCTTGGGTGTGCTGCATATATGCATTTCACATGCTGTGCCTTTGACCGCAGCTGTCTCTGCCCCTCAGGACAGGGGCGACGAGTTCACCTACACGGGGAGCGGGGGTCGCGACCTGTCGGGGAACAAGCGCATTGGGGAGCACTGCTTTGACCAAACTTTGACCCACTATAACAGGTACTCGCATACCTGCTGTAGGATCAGCATCGTGGACCTTCATCAAGCCATTTGGGTAAAAAAGGAATATTGCATTTAAACTAGAATAACACTTGTCTAACCCTTCCTTCCTTCCATTTGTACACAACTTTTAAGAATTAGACTGTAAAATGGTCATAAAACGCTAGCTTGGGTCATTTGTATGTGATTCCATGATTCAGTGTGTGTAACTTAGTGTGGCTAGACATCATCTCTTACTGATTTTTTATTTTTTTTTTTTGTGTGGGATCAATAATATCTTGAAATAAATGAATTTAGAAACTGGTCTAAAGGACAGTTTTGGATGAGCCTAAAACGTCAGATTTTTCCCATTTACGCTGATGTCGATTGAAGCTTGTTAAGGATGCCTCGTTAAATTCCTTAACCGGTGGAGTAAATGGGGCGACCCGTGTCACACAGGGCTCTGGCACTCAACTGTGACGCACCTCTCAATGACAAGGACGGGGCAGAGTCCAGGAACTGGAGAGCGGGCAAGCCGGTCCGGGTGGTCCGTAGCTCGAAGGGGCGGCGCATCAGCAAGTATGCCCCCGAAGAAGGGAACCGGTATGACGGCATCTACAAGGTAGGGCACGACCTACGAAGGCCCCTCTGCCTCCCTTAACCTGCCAGTTGGAGGCTGTGACCTAAGCAGATTGGGAAATACGGCAGCTGTTCCCCTAATGAGCCATCGTGCCTGTACCCTTAGAACACTGACCAGGGTTCGAGTCTCGGTCCCAGCCCTACATTTGGGGAGTTTTCATGTTCTCCCCATGTCATCGTTAGGTTTCGTCCAGTATCTCCACTTTACCCCCCACCATAAATATTGCCTATGGGTCTGACTGGTATGTGTGCCCTGCGATGGTTTGGTGCCCCATCCAGGGTTATTCCCTGCCTTAGACCCCAGCCACCCTGCATAGGAGAAGCGGGTATAGAAAATGGATGGATAAACATTTGCCTGTATGAGGAATTTCACATGGCGTGTCAGTGCAGTCACAAGAATTTAAAATAAATAAAAATAGCAAGAATATGCAAGCATGCGGCAACAAAATACTAGATACTACAGACAATAGTATAAGAGGCTGCAGTTGTGCAAAAGAGCAATAAAAACAAGACAAGACAATAGAGAAATAAATAAAATGGATGGAACCTTTATGTGAATAAATGAGATGCTGGCTGAATTAATGTGCGGGTCCCCTGGAGGTCTGAATCTGATTAATGAGGTTGATTGGGGAAGGAACATTCTTGGTGACATAAGGTACTAGTCTTGATGGACTTTTGCCAGAAGGGAGTTTTTGGAATCTAGAGTTGCTGGGGCTCAGCCGCAATCGAGTGTTTCTCCAGGGTACCCAAGCTACCAGCGCCCCTGCCTTTAACGTCCTGGCCATAGTGATCGGCTTGGCAGTCTGAGCCGGCATATGCAGCCTCACTCGGGTTTTCTTTTCGTGGATCACTACTTGTGAAATGCATGTGTGTACTTGTCCACAGGTGGTGAAATACTGGCCTGAGATTGGTAAATGTGGCTTCCTGGTTTGGCGGTACCTACTGAGGCGAGATGACGAGGAGCCAGCACCCTGGACCCCAGAGGGGGCGGAGCGCATCAAGAAGCTGGGGCTGTCTGTGCAGGTAGCTGCTGTCCTGCGTAGCATCTCTCATTCCTGATATAACCATGTATAAAAAGAAATGTATGGTGGAGAAAGCAAGCCATTATATGAAGTAACAGCCTGGCATGTAAGAGAGGCTCCAAGACCTATGAAGGTCATGTTTATGACCATATTCAGAGCTCAGTGCACTGTATGGGAGCATGTGGGAGTATTGGGGAGTATCACAGAGTATGTGGGGGCATATGGGAGTATTGGGGAGTATCACAGAGTATGTGGGGGCATGTGTGGGAGTATTGGGGAGTATCACAGAGTATGTGGGGGCATGTGTGGGAGTATTGGGGAGTATCAGGGAATATGTGGCAGTATCTGAGATTATGTGGGAGTATCTGGGAATATTTGATCCTGTCATCTGTAGAATGTCATGTAAATTCCATAGTATCCAGAAGGTTACCTGGAGGCCATGGCCAATAAGACTAAGAAAGAGGTCCGAAGGGGGACCCGGGGTAGGAGGGGCGGCGGGAGGGGCCGGCCGAGGAAGAACGCCCCAGAGAAGATCGTACAGGATAAGCACAAGGTGGCAGCAGAGTTGGACGAAGACAAAGACGTGAGGGAACGCGGGGCCAAAGCAGCGTGCAACGACAGCGTGAAGAAACGGAAGGAGACCGGTAGGAAGCTGCGGTGCCGTCCGCACGGGCCCTGCCGCCGCCGGGACCATAATGCTGCGAGCTTTTAATCCATTATGTCATTGTGTGATTGCTGTGCTCTGTTTTTGGAATGGAGGATGTCATTGGAGGTCTGCACCAGTAGGGGGAGCTGCCGCCATCTAATATTACTGTCATATTTCTGCCAGCACTGATTTACAAACGGCACATGCTACAGGAATGCTATTTTTTTTTTTTTATCTCTTAACCCCTGGCTAGCCACTCAGAACACTGCTTCACAATGCACTCTCTATATTGTAATGTAAAGGTATTTGTTATATGTATTATATTCGGCATTTACATTTGCTCCAGAAAAAAAAACTGCACTATATCCGCTGCATCCACGTTTGCAGGTGTGACTTTCATGTGAGCTGTGAATATCATGTCCTGTAGCCCTTTGCACTGTGTCCAGTAGTTGCACTGAGATGGAGTGAATCTAAATTCTACCAACGTGGTTGTGCGACGATAAAAATAATTTTGAATTTATACGTTTGCTGTACAGTCTGTCCTACAGCACGGTTTCTACGCATTCAGGAGCTGGGTCTATGCAGAGGGTATTTAGTGAACCTTAAAATATAAATAAAATAGGATGAAAAAAATATGAAAAAAAAATGCATAAAGTGTATATAGTAATCATGGTAATATTTTTCAAAGCGTTTTTTTTTTAATTGGTAAAATGCATCTCATTGTATAATTAATGTTATACTTCAGTGATTTTTGACAGCTTTATTTTGTAAATATAAAGATCACCAGGGATTTGTAAGCATAATGGCAGATTTGCTGGTCAGCATGCTAGCTGATGTGGGAACAGTCACTCCAGGACCGGTACCTTGAAAGGTTACTGATATGGCTGCCATCAGTCATCTAACAGTTTCTAGATCAAACAGTGACACTCGAGGACCTACTTTGTAGCCCTTGGTTCTGTCCCTTCCACAGACCCGGCCCAGAAGCAACCCCCGGTCAAGAGATTGAAAACATGCGAGTCCTTCCAGCTCTCTGAGCAGCAGCTGGCGCTGATCCGTGAGGACACCCCCAACAGGAAGCTGTGGGATGAGGCTCTGGGTTGCCTTAAAGAGGGGCCGGTGAGCATGCTTGTCTGCCAGGTGTCCTGGGAAGGACTGTGACTGATAGATGGGTTTTCGTGAGACACGCGACATGTTACCTTGAGAAATTGCCAGGGCTGTATCCCTAAACACCGCTGCTTGGAGTCTGCAGCAGCACAGGCCTGGTTCGGACAGCCTGCACTCACCTCATTATCAGAATAGGGTTTACTAGCCAAGAATCTTACAGGGAATTTGTCTCTGGTTGTTAGTGGCTCTCATACACTATAAGGCCAAAAGTATGTGGACACCAGCTTGTACAGCATCTCATTCCAAATCCATGGACATTAATATAAAGCTGGTCCGCACTTTGTTGCTATAATAGGCTCTGCTATCCTGGGAAAGCTTTCCATTGGATGTTGGAACATTCCTGTTGAGATTTGCTGCCATTCAGGCTGGACATTAATTTTGGGTGTTCAAGTCCCTTTCTGTGTCGCTACCACTTTGCAACTGAACTTGCTCCCAGGCCTTTTGACCTTCGCCATCACCTCACTGGTGCTTGACCAGGGGTGCGTTTCACAAAATCAAAGATGCTAACTATGTCAGCAACTTGTGTAGCTCAAACTATGCAAGTATGATGCAGGTGTTTTTCCCAAAACCATAGTTCGAACTATGGAGGTAACAATGTTGTGAACGCAGTATGATATTTATGGGGAAAACAAATAAAACATGGGTAAATTCATGTCTACGAATAATCACTGAACGCTTTTGTTACAATATGGAAAACATTTTTTAGAGACGCACCAGTACTTAGATTGAAACCCATGGCCACATACATAAGATACCTGATAAACATCCATCATTCTCACTGAGCCATCATACAAGTATTTTATTATTATGAGGCTGTAGATTTTAATGTCATTATTGCAGGTATAATGACACAAATTAATTGTGGGACAACTGTCATATTTAGAAATATTATTATGATGTTTGTGAGGTTTTGCAAGCGACCTATCATGATTCACACCAAGCACCTTGGGAACCATTGTAGTTCAACTGACATGGTTCAAACTACTGTGGTACTAACAAGGTACGATGGTTTTGGGAAATACTCGTTATTTCGGACGTAACATAGTACGATGCGTCATTAAAGCTAATTTTCGTCATCGTACGGGAAACACCCTAGGGCAGAAACGTGGCGAACTGACTTTTTGGAAGGATGACGTCCTGTGACAGTACCTGTGACCTGTGTCACCAGCCTTTCCTGTCAGCCACTCATTCTGCTGCTCATGTTTGTTACAGAATATTGCATCACTATGTGCTTAATTATAAACTTCTCTTGGCAATGGCTGTGGCATAATTAGACAATTCTATTTAATAGTGTCCACATATAGTGTACATGCAGTATATTGAAATGCAGTTAACAAAAGGCAAATCGTCACATACAGTTTGACTGATATAAACAGTGTGCATGTATGGTTGGTGCATACCATGCATTTCCGTGGTATATTAATGACTTTTGAATGTAGAATAATACCCCTGCAGGGTGTCTGCACAGGGAGTGTAATGGTGCACTGCTGATTAGATGGACGATTTGTAACTGCAATTTCATTTATGCCTCAAGTATCTTTATTCTTATAGAGCAGTGTTTGCCAGTCCGGTCCTTGGAGACCCACAGTCGGTCCATGGTTTTGCTCCCTCCAAGTTCCCAGTCAGACAGTCAACATTTCCCTCCCAGCTGGGAGGGAGCAAAAACGTGGACTATGTTGTTCCTGGAGGACCAGACTGGGAAACACAGGTTACAGAGGTTTTAATTAAATGGGCCGTCGCGGTGACCGCTGATGCTGGTGTCGTTGGTGCAGAACTTCCTGCGGAAGGTGGAGCAGATCTTCATGTGTGTCTGCTGCCAGGAGCTAGTGTTCCACCCAGTCACCACGCCCTGCGTCCATAACGTTTGCAAGGTGCCCGGCCCTTTAAGACCATGCAGTATTCCACACCCCATATCTGCCTAATTGCTCTGTTAAGGGCACAGCATTGCTTTGTGTCTCATTCTGCAACCCTACCCTGTCCTGTCCCCAGGCGTGCCTGCAGAGGTCATTCCGTGCGGAGGTGTACTCCTGCCCTGCGTGCCGGCATGACCTAGGGAAGGATTACGTCATGCTCCTCAACAAGACCCTCCAGGGGCTCCTGGACCAGTTCTTCCCCGGCTACAGCAAGGGCCGATGAGCTCTCAGGTGCACGTCAATGAGCGACGCACGCCAACAAACAAACAAACGCACGCACGCACAAGTCCCCAACACCCAGCCATCTGTAACTGTCCCTTCCCCCCCAAGCCCAGCTCAGTCACCCGTCAGCCATCGAGGCCGTGATGACCTAGCCTCATAACCTGCCCTGCTGCCCCTGAATGCTACCTGCTGCTCAAATCGTCTCGTTGGGAGAACGGGGAGAGAGACGAAGCCAGCGCCCTTGGGGGGGGAGCCTCAGCACGTAAACCCCCCCCCCCATCGCTCACTGTAGCACCACCACACCTATAACAGGTGCAAAGGGTCAAAGACTCTGACCAACCTCAGGGACCAGGACGTGGCTATGGGGATCAGGATCTCTTGTTCTTTTGTGACTCAAACGTTCCTCATCACCTTTTAAATGTGCACAAAACGCTTCCTTTGTCCCTACGAACTTGTGTATTTAATCCCACCCCGCCCAGGTCGAGATCTATATAATGGTTATCGTCTTTAAAAGTAAAGCAGCTTTTCTTTCCGAACCTGCTCTCGTCACCCCTGCTGTGGCCGCCTAGTCGCCCTCCCCCAGTGACTGTGCTCCTCTCGCTCTTGCCGCCCCCCCCCCCAGCCGCATACGTCATGTGGACGCCTCGTCACTCCATCAGTCTTGTGCCGTTTTTATTGCACTTAAAAAAAGAAAAAAAAACCTACTTGCGTCGAAATTCCTTTTGCAGTTTGTCGATTTTATATATTCCGTTGCATATTCTGTTTTAATGGATCATTAGGCCCCTTGTGTGTGTGGTGACCTTTTTTGCCTCCATATCAGCCCAAGGGCTCGCATCGCTCTGTGCGAGTCACAAATTTTATACATGGTATAATTGATATGAATCTATTAAATATTTTGATTCCAGAAAAAAAAAGCTGCCGACTGAGTATTTTCTAGGCTTCAGTTTACTGGTAACTGGCCAGCATTGCGGTGGTCTTTTCAATAAAATCCCATTCCTTTTAAAAAATAAAAATGAATAAATCCTCTGATGCGTTGGACATGGTTTAGTTCTTTTGGCTTGTTATGTTATAAACAAAACAATGAGGGCTGATGTTATGTGGAGAATGTAAAACTTTCCAGGTCCACCTGGTTTTTCCCCCAGTCATCCCCATCCACCTGCCCTCAAAGCAAACCAGCTCAGCAACTTCAGACAAAGCTCAGCGCCTCACATACAGCTTTTGAGGCGCGATATCTGCAGTTACCATGGTATCATGCATTTTCTTCCCCAGGTGAAGCATTATTTAGTCACGGGGAAAACAACTTTAAAACATTTATTTAGTTACAGATTACTTAAATTAGAAAATAGCCCTGCAAGAGTTAGTCATTTCACAGCACAGCAATTAAGACAAACAAATATAAAATTCTATACAAACAAATGCGTAAAAAAAAAAAAAAAGGAAAAATAAAATTTCAACCTATCGATTCTAGTTTAGTTTTGTGAAGCGGAGGCAATTATTTGTACAACATGGAATGTAAATCTTGGCCACCCACTGCGAACTTTGTGGGAGAGCGAGAGAAGTGGTAAGGGGCCCGGAGAATTCAGACAACTCCGAGCTTTGAGAATAGCGCCCACCCTATCAATCCTGCCGTCACGAGGATGCCCTCTTCTCCTCAAAGGGAGACTCATAAACGTCCATGGGGGGGCAGGTACACACTAGGTGCTGGTCACCGTAAATGTCATCAATCCTGGCGATCGACGGCCAGAACTTGGATTCTGGCTTCACGAAAGGCTGAGGATTAAAGCAGCATACAAAGCAGTGTGAGCAGTTTCATATACAGATGGGAGAACCAATAACAATAAAAAAAAAAAAAAAAAAAAGTGTGAGGGCAGGGGAGGGGGGGCTTCTCACCAAGGGGAAGGCGGCACATTCGCGCGTGTATGGCCGGTCCCATTTTGTGGATGATATGCAGGCCAGGGAGTGAGGCGCCATCTGTAGGAGATACAGAGTTCTGCAGTTCAGCATCGCATTCACCACCCACAGCATAAGCCGCGTCCCACAGAACAGATCAATTCTAGCATCGTCTTCTTGCCTTATGCCAGCTTGAAAACAGGGAATCAGCATGACAAGAAACACCCGTCAGCTTTTCTGCTGCTAACAATGTATTACGGGTTGGAACTGCAAATAATCCAGTTTATCAAATCGCCTTTTCCCTACACGGCATTTTCGTAAAATCTGGTTGGATACTCCTGAAAGGTTCACATCTATTATACTGTATGTGGCTCTGGTCATTTAAATGATCCATCTGCACCTTCAGTGGATTGATACGCGAGTCCATCCTGCCGTCCTCTACGTCCGCTATCTCCTGCCTAATCGCCAGCAAGGAGTCACAGAAACGGTCCAACTCTGCCTTGTCCTCAGACTCCGTAGGCTCGATCATCAGGGTCCCAGCTACCGGCCATGACATGGTGGGGGCATGGAAACCTGTCCGACACATGGTGAAAATCAGGCAGAAGACAGGTGCAGTACGGATACAACCTCCGCTGCTTTGTCCCTCCCCAAGTTGTCGGACAGAACCCCCTTTGAACTTACCATAATCCTGCAGCCTCTTCGCTATATCCACTGCCTCAATGTTGGCCGTCTTTTTAAAAGGTCTCACATCCAGGATGAACTCATGAGCAACAAATCCTGAGGATGAACAAAATTTTAGGACTTTTAGCAGACTGCATTGAGTATTATTCATCCTTTGACCTAAAGAGGCCTTCACAGCACAATAAAAACCCTGCCGGACTTCACCCTGTGCAATGGGCTTTTCCATCTCTTGTTGCTCAACCGGAACTCTCCTACTGCCACTAGATCACTATGCAAGTTTATGACAGACTTTGCAAGTCCATAAGCAAAATGTCCCCTATGGAAAACAGATAGGGGCTACATACACATTGTCCACTAGTGGTCATCAGATACACTTAGCTGATTTGTTTTATTTTTTTCTTTTTAAATACAGGCAGGCATTGCATATAATGGCACTTCATGAAGAATGGGCTTTTAAAATGTATTAATTTGTGCCATGTTAACACCTCTACCCATATCAACAGGCCCATCAGTGCTGAGATGAGGTTGCTTACTTCACGTTGGGATGGTCATAATGTTTTGGCTCAGAGTATACAGACCTAGTTACACCAAAGTGATATTCAGTTCTGTGGTAAAATGTAGCTGAATTTAGTGAAGTGCATGTCCTACATATAATTTAAGAGCATTTTTATTTAGAGGGTTTATTTTGATTTTGGTCAAGATAAATGTTTATTAATAAGTTCCAGAACTTAAATTCTCATTTCTTAATAGCCCGTATTTCAATACAATTCAACAATCCCCTAATTATCAGTCAGATGTTATTTACAGTAAAAAGAAACCCATATCAGATGACCACCATTGTCTTATTCATATTAGCTTGGTTAAACAAAGTCATTGTGTCATTTCAACATTGTGCTTCTTAAACTGAGGATACCATTCATGGATCATAAAGGGTAAAGCAGGCAGCTGAGCGTTTTCAATAAATTTAAGGGAGAAAAAAGGGCCTTCCATTGGAGACATTACAAACTGAAACCTACTTTGGACAGCATGCTACAAACCATCAGCAGAAGAACCAGTATGACCAGTATTGACCCCAAGACACACCTCTCACTCCCCTGAAGAGTATTTTGTAGTTGCTCTCCAGCCGTTTGGCCATGTAGTTAGCATTCAGGATGGCCACTTCCGTCGCATGCTTCAGGCCTTTGGCACCCATCATCTAGTCATGACAAGCGAGCGGAAGGTTAAATGGCAAACATGACATGCACCTTGGTCAGAACTGCTCCCTGTAGCCACATGAGGTGGCAGCAGGTAGTATAGTGAGAAAGGCTATATGCGCATAACCTGAAGCTTGGTATTTCAGGTGCCAGATGGGGGCGCTTGGCATTTCAGGTGCCAGATGGGGGCGCTTGGCATTTCAGGTGCCAGATGGGGGCGCTTGGCATTTCAGGTGCCAGATGGGGGCGCTGCTGAAATGCCTTGCCAGGGTACCAAATTGCAAATCAATTCACTAAAAAAAAAAAAATCAGCCAGTACAAGCTGCTCATCTGGGGCTCCCCATCCCCAAGATTCCTTGAAGCTCTGCATTGTAGGAATCTGCCGAGCGGCGCCACATTTTAATTTAAAGCTGGTCTTTGAATAAGGAGACAAAAGCAAGTGGATGTTTAGCATCAAACAATAGCATCTTGTCATGTTTTACGGTCTTGAGAAAAGTGCTGCACCGTGTTCCCCTGTGAATGAGAACCTAAGGTTTCAGCTTAGCTTAAATATCTTCATTCAAAATAAGATCTTTGCATATTCTTTCCAAAATGCAGTGTGGCTGTAGAATCAGAAACAATGTGGACTGGTTGCAGAAAACTCATTTTAGAAAAAAAGCAGTACAAAAGTGCTTTAAATACTACATGCTTTGGAAGTTTTAAATTTAATTATACTGCATACTGCATACTGCATTCTCTTAAGAACAAAGTAACACCAAATTGCTCCATTTTCCACAATTCAACTCATGTGCAATGCATTTACCTTATTGCATAAGCATATTTAATCAGACCTAAGGGGGTCATCTAGTGTCTTTTTGGTGGGGTGTGTGCTTAATCACAGAACCACAGGGAGGGATTTTTCACGTTTGCTTTTACATTTGATAGCGCAGTTTGACCTGGTATAAATAGAATTAGTTGTATCTAACAAATATTCTTTACACACTTCCTTCGATTATATCCATGTAGCTTGAAAAAAAATAAGGAAAAAACATTGTATTTATGGATATCGATTATCTGCCTAACCCTAGTACTACCAATGACATATTCTGTACTTTCATCTGATTCACTTTGTGTGTGTGTGGAGCGAGCGTAAGATTCATGTTTATTTTGCTAAGTGACCAATACAGGAAGGGGCGCCTCACCTTGATGTAGGCCCAGGAGATGGGCAGAATGGCACTGGACCCCCAAGGAGCCGCGCTGATGGTACCCAGGGAGGTGACGGCGTTGTCAGACTTCAAGGTGACCACTGGGTGACTGGGCAAGAATGGAGCCAGGTGCTGCTTCCTGCAAGAGCAGAGGAAAGAAAAAAATCACCTAAGAATATCCAAAAATAATTGATCAAGCAAAATGTACAAGAGTCAAAGAGGAGAATAGTAGGGGATTCTGTATAAAGGCCTCACACGCCAATGGGACCCATCCCTGGCCCTCCACCTCCATGGGGGATGCAGAAGGTTTTGTGGAGATTCAGGTGGGAAACATCAGATCCATAATCACCTGGTCGACACAACCCTACCTATGGAGATTTGAGGAGAGAGGAAGCAAAGACAAGGTAGAACATCATGAAGGGGTTTCAGGAGGCTGGACCAGCCCCAGACATGCCATGTTTGTGAGAGATGGGCCTTTGCGAGGGGCCCTTACCTGTGCATTCATATTGGCCCCATCCAGGTACACCTGACCTCCATGATGGTGAATGAGTTCACACACCTCACCAATGTTCTCCTCAAAAACGCCATTAGTTGAGGGGTATGTGATCATGATGGCAGCCAGATTGGCCTTGTGCTTATCCACCTGTGGACAAAGCTCTGATTTTCACAAGGAAATTCCTTTGATTTACAATGAAACTACATGGTCAAACTCTATACAGAATATAAAAACAAGCTAATATTGATGGTGCATTTTAATTAGCACTTAGGCATTAAATAAATAAAAAAAAAAAAAAAGAAAAAAGAATCTAGCATATAAGCCACATCGTTATAACCTACCATAGCCTTCAGATGTGCAATGTCGATGTTTCCATCTCGATCCACCTCCACCACCTGGACCTTCAATCCTGCCATCTGGGCACTAGCAGGGTTTGTCCCATGGGCTGATTTGGGAATCAGACAGACCTGAAATAAAAAAGGAATAAACATTTGTGTCACACATTTGATACAGTGTGATCATTCAAACAATTCACAAACTTCAAGGTATCATTTCCCCCGAACATCAGAGAAACCTGCACTCAAAGGGAAAATCTGATTAAAAGTCAATGCAAGTCAACTATGCAGTTTACATAAGCAGCAGATAGTGCTGAAACAAGCAGGTTGTGCAACAGTTTTTTTTTTTTTTTTTTTTACAGGAGTTGAGAAAGGTGAACTATTCTGCCAGCTAAGGATTCCTACTTAAAACCTTAAATTGCCAAGAAAACCAAACATTAAGCCTTGACTGATGCTGAAACAGAGCCATCTCACCACCCAAGCACATGACGGAAGCAGGGATAATGATCCATGTGTATCATCCATCCACTAGTTACATACCACCCTCTCTCTCTCCCCCATGTTTTCTCATCTGGATTTTTCAAAGAAGACTGAAGAATAGATGTCTGCCAGAACCAAGCTCTTCCACCCCCTTCCCCCCTAAACCCTCTCCCCCTCTCCACTATTTTGTACCCCAATCCTCATCTTCCCCTTGGTGTACCCTGTGCCCATCACCACAAAAAAAGTGGCATAACAGGTATCATCTCCCGTGTTGGTACAAAGCAGGCCCGGAACTGCCAAACGGGGGACTCAAAGCAGGCCCGGAACTGCCAAACGGGGGACTCAAAGCAGGCCCGGAACGGCCAAACGGGGGACTCAAAGCAGGCCCGGAACGGCCAAACGGGGGACTCAAAGCAGGCCCGGAACTGCCAAACGGGGGACTCAAAGCAGGCCCGGAACTGCCAAACGGGGGACTCAGAAGAATTCCAGGGAGGCCACTTAGCTGTTGTAACAGCTAAGAAACAAAATCATTTAAAATTAACGATGGCGCAAATATGGGGCACGAGTGTCAAAGTGATCGCTTGTCATTTAGAACAGAATGAGCGCTGTGCATGGTTGCGGAGATGCCACAACTAATCGCTTGCTGTTGCTAATCACTGAAATCTTCTCAAACTACGGGTGGTAGGAAGATACCGGGTGGGCCTGTAGAAGGTCAGAATGCTTAAACACTTCAAAATACTATTGGTTATTTTACCTTCTTAAAATGTCTTGGGCATATAACTCCGGGCCTGAAAATTAGCCCCCCTCTGTGCCTGGTACAAAGTACAGCATGTCTGCAGGATCTCTGCCATCAAATCACCGGTATGCATGACTGCTCCCAAATCAATCCGGAACTTCTTGCCTTCCCAACCCCTCCTTTTAATCGCAATCAAAATAAGGTAAATCTGTTCAATTTGCAGTTTAATCATAAGGCCCAGTCTGCTACAGATCCATACACAAACAGTATAAAACTAGCTCTCCTTGATATCAAATCTCTTGATATCAAATCTCTTGATATCAAGCAGATGACCTTTGACTATATTATTACACACCTTCTAAACATTGAAGCATTCATTCCAAAATAAGTTGGAACCTTCAAATACCTCATTGTGATGAAAGGTCCATCGCTAGTTTTATAACTGCCTACAGACCAACTAAAAACTGTGCACATTTTATTGATGATTATAAAACTACTATCAGTTGATTGTACTGATTACCACTGCTTAGTTATCACTGTAGATATCCTAAATACAACTTTACTCTATTTGAAATATTTGACCCATCACAGCAAATAAAATGGCCATAACCTCATAACCAAGACCATGCTGACCTTAATCATCAGTATGGCTCTCATTATTACAATTGTTAGCGTTCGGGGTTTGGCTCTGTGCGACCACACTGGCATTTTTTTTGACATCTCCAGTTAACTTTTGACGTGTCTGGTTATCCAAAACGCAGACTATTTTATATCCTCTGTGTGTCATGTTAAGTCCTTTGAAACTGCTTCATGTGTGCAGATGTGCTCTGTAAATAAGCTTGACTTGCCAGATGTTTACTCGCTCCAGTTCCAGGGTACCTGTGCCACACAGCCTGGTGTAAAGGTACAAGGCCCATCAGTCACCCGACCTGAGCGGCAATCAGCTAATTGCCCCAAACGCTTCTGTAGGGCCATCCTGTGACTCAGCCACTTTTATACAATGATGTACTGCAGCTTAGACCCCTCACCCGGCAACCATTCCCCATCAATCAGCATACAAAAAGCACTCTGAGGAAAAAAAACCCAGTCCTTCAGGACAAGTGTCCTAGGTCCAGCGCTTACCGTCCTGTGAGTCTCTCCTTTGGCGTTCAGATAGGCTTTTATGGCAGCAAGGCCAGCATACTCCCCCTGCGCGCCGCTAGACAGGAAACACAGCACACATCTACTCAGGCTCTGTGATGAAAGCCGCGGGAAACACAATACAGACATACACTGCATAAAATGCAGCCTTGGGCGAGACACAGAATGCAGTGTTGTCAGGCCTGTTTGGCTTACAAACATACCAGATTTACTACACCTGGTGTTTTAGCTTACTACTCTTCTTCTTCGGTAGTTTACTACCCAAGAAAGGAAATCTACACGTGAACTAGAAGGTTGTCACTATCTCAAGGCTGTGACCTGGTCAGCTTTAGTTGGCACCATTAATGTGTCTAAAATGATTGTATTAAAAACAGTTGATCAATTGAAATAATTAGAAATAATTTATGGCTCTAGGAACCTAGAAAATAGTGATTAGGGGGATACAAATTCAGATTCCTAAACATGTTTCAATCACCAATCACATCACACACTGAATGTGTATGATAAGGCTTTTTGCAAGGAAACAAGGCATACACTGATGAACATCAAAAAAAAAAAAACAACCCACACTTGAAGACAATGCCATACAGCAGTTTCCATGTACCTATTATGCATTGGAGTTAAACATTAATTTTCCTCGTCTGATCAAGAGTACACTGAGACAATCCGAGAGTCTATTACCATACAAGAAAATGTACTATTAGTTGGGGGCAAAGTCAATAGCGATCAGCAGATAAACTGCCAGAGACGGATTTAAAACCATTATCTTTTAGCCATTAAAATAAAGGTCATTCGTAGCTGATTAGCCAAAGTTGCACGTTTAGCTAGTCAGACGCTACACACCTTTTATTCCAAATTAGACTTATTAATCCTAAGAATGTGTGCATTGATAATTAGTATCCTAACGCAAAGCCAACATTATATTAAATAACTACATTAAATATAATATATAAAGGTTCTGATGTTGAACTTTGATGCAAATGAATACCAGATACACTCATGACTCTATTAACCTCATAAGACAAAGTATCTTCTACCTGTTGGGCTGGAAAGAGATTTTGTCATATCCAGTGATTTCACACAAATCCCTCTCCAGCTGCCTGAAGAGCTGTTGGTAGCCCTCTGCTTGGTCCAGGGGCACAAAGGGGTGAATGTTTGCAAACTCCTTCCATGTGATTGGCTGAGAAGAAAGCATTGGGTCAACCAAAGGATGGGACTGGCAGGAGGCACACAGGCCTCTCACGCCCTAAAGCATGAACATCAAGGAACAAACAATGGAATTTCGGGGATTCAAATAACATGTGACACCAGGTAAACACCAGAAGAATCTGCAACGAGGAACTCACCATGAGCTCAGATGAGCTGTTCAGCTTCATTGTGCAGGAGCCCTAGTATGAACAAAGAAATCATAATCATTCAAATAGACTTGTTTATTAATATTTGTAAAGATCGATCTCACATTATACGATGTATTCCCATCTCAAATGAAGGGGAGGAATACAGAACAACCTTTCAGTATGTGTATTTAGCAGAAAACTCACCAAGGGTATCATGCTGTGAACCAGGGAAAGGTCTTTGTTTTCTAGGCGCTTCATGTAACGAATGAGGTTTGTTTCTGAGTGGTAACTGCAAAATGGAGGACCGAGGATTGGACAGGAGGTACACCAAGGATCCAAGCAATTTATATAAAATCACAGATCTTAGAGGCCAGAATTTCTCAGACAAACCTATCAAAGGAAACCCAAGTATAGCTACAGATTAGGAGATAGGATTTGCTAATGGCTAAATGTTTAGCTCACCTGTTAAACACTGTGTGTGTGAGAAACTTGCTGGTCCTTTTAAATGGGGTTCCCAGGATCCCCTTATTCCGGTCACTCATTTTCTCAGCAATGAGCTCCTACAATACAATTTATTTTGTACACTGCTTTTTGCACTTTTGAAGAGTCACCCTTCAGCATTTGACAAGAGTGTGTGGCCATTCATTAATATGTCATTTATTCAAAGTCCGCATTTCCAGTTAAACCAAGTAATTTCTGTTACTGTGGACAATGAAATAACTACATAAGCATACTTACAGCAGAGGATTCACATCCAAACACCCAAAGCAGATCGTCCAAGTCTCTCTCAGTCACTGTTTCATCTAGAGACACCCCCAGCTGGAGAAGTGGAAATACAAGTCAGTGTTATCACCCAGAAGCTTTCCCAACCTGCCTTTTCTCCAAAAATCAGATGTGAACAAATACATTTTCCCATCCATCCATAACAGGGCTCAATCAATCAGAATCAGATATTGCTTAGGTGAATGTATGATCTAGCAAATTAGCATCTTAGTAATAAAATGCTGCATTGTGCATCATTTAATATCTGTCCAGCAAAACAGAATCTGCTAAGATTATTCTGTGAATGGCTGGATTATAGTTTAAATGCATGTAAATGGCCTTTGGTTATTTTTTTATTTTAGCATACTGATCAACATACAAATACAGTGGTACCTTGGAACACAAACTTAATTCATTATAGAAGGCTTATCGAGTTGCGATTTGGTTGAGGTTCAAGTTGAATTTCCCTATAAGAAATAACGTAAATAAACTTAATCCATTCCAGACCCCCAAATGATTCCCTGTTTAAACTTATTTACCTACCTACCTTTCTCGTGATAAAAAACATTAAAAATCAATATGAAACTAATACACACATGAAAACACATACAAAAGCAATAAACAATAGATAAATGACAATCCCATACTCCGAAGTGAGAGCAGACACGCATGCACCACCAAGTCTTGCTTCCTTTAAGTTCTACAGTTACTCTCACTACTTTCCTATTTGGTTTGCTGCCATCACTGCTCACTTTCTTAGGGGCCATGATCACTGTATCACTGAATGTACTGTAGATAAAGCACAAAAAAATAAGTAAATAAATTCACACCGAACACAAGAAAAGAGTTTTTGCATGTCGAACTCGGTCGAGAAGTATCACGAGACTGAGAGTGATTCATAGACATCAGCCACTCAGCAAGTCCGTTTGCCTTTGTTTCAGCCCATCAGAGATGCATCTTAATCCGTACAAGTTTCAACAGGTCTGTTTTGTTTTGTCGTGTTCTGAGTATTCGATTGATACTAGATTACAGGTCTGAATTGGTAGAGCTGAATGCGTCTTGACCCATACAAGTTTTAGCAGGAACGGTCGAGTTCCAAGAATTTCGTCAAGGTGCAAGTCGATTAAGATTCAACACACCCACTTGATGTTGGAGTTGGTTGAGTCAAGAGGCCTTTAGGTTAAGGTTCTACTGTTTGTTAAAAAGCAATTTTTAAAAGTGCATTTATTTGGATTGAGCTGTTGAAGAAAAAAAAAAAAAAAACAAATACATGGCCATGTAAAGGCTAACTTATGTCAACGTTTCGGTGAACTCAACTGTCATTTGACCCAAAGGATTGGTCCACACACTGATAACGTGGCCAGCGATTGGCTGGGTATGGTCCACACGGCAAGTTTAGACCTACCACTCCTTCGCTATAAACGCGCAAGTTGATTTGCCTTTGAACAGCTCTCTCCAAGATGTCCTTGGCAGCCACACTGCAGTGGATCTTCAGGGTGTCGAAAAACATCTCATGTTGGAGCTTGTGGCCCGCTCTCTTCAAGCCTACCAGCCAGGAGACACAAACACCGGACTACTAGTCTCAACTGTGAATTGCCTGGCCTATTTCAGAGGCAATCTGGTATCAATACCCTGGCAGTGCCTTGACTTGTTAAAAACTGCACCAGTTACAATCCAAACACGCCATGCTCCTAGTCACCTGTAGTGTTCATTAACATTTGACTTCACATTACACATAGATTCCAACAAGGCAAGGCAGGGCAAGGTGGACATACCCTCTGCGAGAATCAGGGCAGCGCCGTGTGTCCTCTGAGCAATGTGCTTCAAGCCTTGAGGTCCGTGGTAAACGGCAAACATGGCGGCCATGTTGGCTAAGAGAGCCTGAAAGCAAAGCCAGTCTGAGGACAGGATGCATACGACTGAAAAATGTGAAGGAAAAGAAAAAGAGACAGCCCAAAATGATAAAAAACTGTCAAGCAAGATGCCAAGACATTGAGGATTGCATCTGACACTATTTACTAAACCCATGGAGTTCAGAACAGCCTCCAAAATATACTGTGGCCCCAGAATATCTCAGTGCTTCTGGTGGGAGCTGGCCCTCCCTGCCCAATCTCCATGAAGGCAGCTCACCTGGGCAGTGCAGATGTTACTTGTGGCCTTGTCCCTGCGGATGTGTTGCTCCCTGGTCTGAAGAGCAAGTCGGTATACCTCCTTACCAGCTGCATCTCTGTGGTTAGAGGGGGTTTCCAATGAGAGCAATGATTAGCAAAAACGACCACTGCCACGACACCTCGCTCCTTCTCAACACTGCTCAACATAAAATGAACATGGAATAAACAGAGTTTGATAATTACCAAATCCTATTGTTCACCATTTCAGTTAAATGCTCTGCAAATGCCCTTTGTATGAGATTTCAGATGCCATGATGTTAATACAAATAACAGTGGGTTGAACATCCAAAACAAAGGGGAAAATATGCTATTCATACACTTGGTGGGACAGATGCCTGTAAATTTTCCTAAAGTTTTACATGCTGGTCTGATTATATAGTACTAATGCAAGGCTACAAGACTGAACTGTTTTCAAGGTTAAATCAGACCAACTTTCTTCCTAACCAGAGAAAGACCGCACTTGTACCAGATACAATTTTAACCCCTTACTGCAACTCTACAAATCTCAAAACATTTTAGAAACGATCTGGCCTTTTGAAGGAAAGTATCCTTTAAGATTCAGTTCTAGTAGTGCAGGAAATGTAATCCCTTAACCTAGGTTGATTTCAGAAATAATGTGCATGCCCAGCCCCTCATAGGGACAATTTAAAGATTGCCCGTTGGAGTCATTGAAACGTGAAGACACGATCAAGCAGATGGTGACGAAGCAGATAATGACTCAAGGAAGCATGGGGAGGGAGCTCACCGTGTAACTCCCACCATCCGCCCGGGGATCATGCGCACCAGGCTGTCCCTCACCGCGAAGAAGGCGGCGTGCGGGCCCCCGTAGCAGAGGGGCACGCCGAACCTCTGGGAGCTGCCGAGGGCGATGTCCACCCCGAACTCGCCGGGGGGGCGCAAGACACACAGGGCCAGCAGGTCGGTGGCACAGCAGGCCAGTGCCTGGGGTGGAGGGGGGGGGGACCGTCAGCTGCTATCGTGACATTCTGAACACAGATTAAAAGGGACGCAATCGGGGCTGATGGTGACTGAGCTGGGCTGAGTTTTGCTTGTGCGTGAACCAAGAGCCTGAGAGAATCCCAAGGGGACCATACAGGAAAGGCAATATAACCCATTTCCATAAACTGCCCTGACCCCAGTGAAAAAATTGTTGCTAAAGTAAATTGAAGGTCACTGAATGATGTTACCATTACCGGCAGGACAAAGCTTCCCACCAGAAAATTTGGACCCTGTGATTTGTGAACAGGGCACAAGGCCACAGAATCACGGGAGAGACGCCAGGGCCAGCCCCTAGCCCATTACGGCCACCTCTGCTCCCCCATTGTCAGCTGCCAGACGTCACTCCTGTGGTGCAGGGGTAATGTCCGGCCCAGCTGGCCCAATGCTGGGAGGGCAGGACCCCAACAAGCCCTCTATGTCACCAATAAAAGACCTGTCCCTGTAAAGATCAAGCCAGGCAAGGAAACCCAAATATCCAACCTTAAAAGTGCCTTACAGAACTTCTCTGTACCCTGTGGCGAAGTAATGAATTACAAGTGAGCCGGCATCAAAGGACTGCCTATTGCATGCCATTGTCCCACCACTGCTCGACTAAAATCAATATTAAATGGCCGAATTTTGGGAGCAAGATTCAGTATGTGGAGCTTGCAGCTCTTGCAATAAGATTAAGAAAAGTCGTTTGATCTTCAAGTCAGCAAATGCACCCTGCTTGAAAATGTGAATTTATATCATAGGATGTATTCCTCCATCATACCCTTAACATCTCGAGATATGCAGACTTTCTACAAAAGCAACTAACCAGTGAAATACGATTGTTTAGTAAGCAAAGAACCCAAGGAAAAAAAAATAGACCTTGCCATTTACCTTATTAAGTTGTATTCCCTCCCAAAATTCAAACTCTCCTACATCAATGTTGACAGCATTCACCAGGATAGAAAGCGATCAAACAACTTGAGCCAAACACTCAGCACAGGAGGACCTGTTCCATAATTCTTACCCCAGCTTTGTGGGCCTGGTCAACCAGTCCTGTGAAGTCCTCCACGCGGCCTTCAGTGTCGGGGTACTGGAAGAGCACGCCGCTCACATCCCTTCCGCTGAAGTCCATCTCATGAGGCATCTTCAGCACCGTCTTCACTCCAATGTAGCTGCCATTGCCAGGAAGAAGTGTTGTCAGTACAAGGCCACAAATGCCTGGGTCTGTCCAAAATATCAGCCCCTGAACATCAATTTTATGGTTCAGCATGTGTGGGACCCAGACTGTTTGGCCAGAGAAACAAAAGCAGGCACACAATTATGATCATGTGCCGATTAACAATCTGGCATTTTCAGCCACCCCACCAATTCTGCCAATTACATAGTGTAATCACTTAAAAGCCTGTTAGTGCAGCTAAATGAGAACATGATCACTGGGTCACAGGCCTGTTAGTGTCCAAAAGACAACTGATTAGAATTGATATCATAATGAGGCTGGGTTACAAAGAAGGAACATCCACAGGGCAAAGAGCGAGTCCTTCAACCTTAGCATACTAGTGCTGCCTTCTACAATTCAGTTCGAGCAGGTTTATTGTCATTTCAGTCATGCATACAGTACACAGTGAAATGAAACACTGCTACCCCAGGACCATGATGCAACAAGGAAAAACAGAAACATCACAAGTCTACACGAGTGCCGGCATGCAGAACTATACAGAATGCAATTCCTGCAATAAACCCACGAATCTTACTTGGCTCTGGTCTGCACCACAGCAATAGTTTGAGGATGGCAACGAGGGTCAATGTAAAATGTTCTTCTTTTATTCTGCCTGGGGAAATAATGACAAAAAAAAAAAACATCAGAATTTCAGTATTTACAAGACCACACGTCACTTTGAGTCAACTTCGCCGCACTCTGGAAGCAACGTCACCGTCACTGTTCACCTGTGGCAGAGCTGCATTGCTTCTGCAGCCGCAGTGCCTTCATCCAAGAGCGAGGCGTTAGCCACTGCCATTCCAGTGAGGTCACACACCATCGTCTGATAGTTCAGCAGACTCTCCAGGCGCCCTTGGGCCACCTCTGGCTGGTATGGGGTATACTGGGTCACCCTGGGTGGGGATTTACAAATAATGGTAGAGTTACAACTATCTATGTCATACAGTCCAAAACGGCAAAACCAACTTTTCCATAAGCTAAAACCTTGAGGGCAGCCTGAGGGGAAAGTAGACGCCCAGAAAAAAAAAATAGGGGAACACAGCAAACCCCCACCACACTTCCCATTCATCACAAGAATCCCACGGATTTCAAAGGAGCGCAGAAAGTCCAAGAGGGAAGGTGGGGAATTTTGTCGTGACTGATAATTAAGGTCACAGCATGGAATGCTTTGGCCAATTGAACGACAGTGGTACTTACTAAGAGCTGTCATGGGACCACGTTTGAATAAGATTTTGAGCTCACAAGACTGTAACTGGAAAATCTTTAACTAGAAGCTTACGCCGAGTCAAAATTTCCACATGTTCCTCGTGACTTTCTGATGTCCTACAAATAAGTTAGTTCATTATTAAAAAAGTGTTATTTCTTAAGTTCATTTAAAAATAAACTCAATAACTGGAGTGACTTATTTGTGCCGTATCTGGACAGCAATAGCCGTTATCTTCTGTGAGACAAGGTTTGTTGAACCTCACTGACATGTGGGAGTTGGGAAATGACTCACCATCCAGAGTTCTCCAGTAGGTTTCTCTGTATGGCCGGTGGCACGGAACAATTGTAATAACCCATCCCAATGTAGGAACGCCAAAGCTTGTTTTTGCCTGAAATTTTCTGGAGAGATTCCAGAATTTCATTCTCACCTGCAAAAGAGGCTTACATCAATGCTGACTCAGAGGTAAGCGGAGATCAATGGCAACACTTAAGAGTCAAAACTTAATAAGAAAGTACAAAAGACTACTGAATTACATCATACTTAACAAGATATAACAAAATAAGTCTAACGGCATATTGGTAATAATTAATACCTGTCTTTATATACTGGAACCGTACATTAATCCTGTACTAAACAATTTCAGTTAACACACCAGCAGCAGTTTTTGTCGAAATCTAATAATCATACAAAACCTAACACTAAAACGGCACCCCTTCTCCCAGAATGGGCGGAGAAGCTAAAAAGGAAAACAGCAAATAGACTAAATGACAGAAACATTCTGGTCTTGATACTCCTGTGACAGGAAAACAAGCAAGTTCTTGATCACATCAAGCCTGACCTTTAAACTGAAACTCAAAATGACCGGACAGAAGCTTTTGGTGACATTACAAGAAGCCCAATTCTCTGGGGGGAAAAAAAAAAAAAAAAAGACCACAATGTTTGGGAAAGTTGATGGCAAAACAAAGCACCAGCAATGGTGGATAGATTCAACCATTACAACAATGGACGTGCCATTGGGAATCCTGAAGGCTTGACAGAAAGCAGGACATTCTGGGGGATTGCTATCCATAAGGTTCCCAGCTGGACAGCAACCAATATCCATTTGCTATTACTACTACTACTACTACTACTACTACTATCATAACCATAGAAGCAGAAGGGTTTATGGAGGCTCGAATTACCAATCCCTTTGAGTTGCAGAGGGTCAGCAAACCGCAGCCCTCGAGCCGCAAGTGGTTCTCTGGCTGTTTGCGGCTACAAAGCAAACTATCATGCATATAACAGTACACACTACATTGACGGTCAAGAAGTACGCCTCCGACTAAATTCAGTAGGTATTACGCACAGAGAGACCGTCGCAGAGCCTACAAGGCACCTGAAAAAAGCCACGAGCTTTCAAGAACATCACATATTGATTATTGATGGCTTCCCATGTCCATCTTGATAGCCTAACTTGATTAGATACTGAGATGAATGGACAGAGGAATATGATCAGATTCCCATGCGCTGAAAATAGCAGGAGTAAAAGAAAAAGAAAAAACAAGAAAAAATGATATTAAAAGAATGTTGTGCCGATATATTGTATGTTGAAACACCCGTCGCCTAATGTAACATCACAGCTGCAAACAAAGTATGTATGTTATCCGTTTCATGTGATTTTTGTGCCTGTATATCTTCAGATAGCTTCTCAATGTGTGGACTGTATAAAAACGCTTTGATTTTCAAGCAAGATCACAAGGCTTAATTTTACAGGCAGCTTCCAAGTTCAGCGCAGTTGCTGCCAGTTTTGTGGCTTCTCAGCAGATTATAAAACACCCCATGTAAGCTTAAAGTCCTTCACCAATGCTGAATATGTTAAAAGGCGTTTTATCAAAGAAGCAGAACACCTGTTGACTAATTTAAAAAATAATAATAATAATAATTAATTATTATTATAATTCAGAAAATTAGGTGCATTCCATTTTCATCATAAAGTCCAGAAGACACTGAAAAATTTGTGAACAGTTTAACCACACTGTCAGTGTCATAAAAATGTTGCTAGACTGTTATTTAGTTCACTTGAAAATTTTGTTTTCACTTGAAAATTTTGTTTTCAAGTGAAATTCTTTGGCTCCAGTAATTTTCATATATATTTCTTTATTTATATTTTGATTCCAAAAGGTTCTCTGTGGCTCCTGCTCTCCAGTGGGTTGCCGACCCCTGACCTCGCCCATGGGAATGTGTGGGTCAGTGGGGTCACTACCGACTGATGGGGCTCTCTGGCACAGTGCAGGTCATTTGCTGTGATCCAGAAATTCCTCTGCAGCACAGAGTGATTTGGGCAGGTCCTTTGTTTGAGGATAGATTGAAGCTGAATGGGCAAAAGCCATGGTGTCCACTAGCCCGGCCGTTACAATAAAACCACCCAGCAAAAACAGAAAAAAGGAGGGGGGAAAAAAAGAGGAATGCGGCCAGACACTATGCCATTGTGTTATACCAGTCATATTAAGCCCCTTTAGGAAAACTGGTAATTTAAAAGAAACAGGTACTTGTCCATTAAATCTATTTAGCAGATGCTCTAATCCAAAGTGATATACAATTGGGAAAACAGTAATCTGAGGTTAACAGCTCAATGGTGAATTTTTCTAAATTGTTGGCAGAGTATAAATGCATGTCTCAATTTCTGCATGTATGTCATGCGATGGACTGGAATCCCGTCCAGGGTTTTACCACGCTTTGTGCCCTACGCTGCCTAGTATAGGCTTACTAAGGATAGTGGGAAAAAATAAAAATAAAAAATTCACCCATAAAGCACAATACTTTTTGTGTATGACAGGAGGCAGTAATGTACTTCATCTTTCACATATTAATAAATACGCACCTTAAGTTGCTTATGTATGAAGTAATAAATGATAGGCTTTTGACAAATGCACGATTTCCTCTGTGGCATCATGTGAGCTGAAAACCATTATGCAAGAATGCCACCTGGGACCTACGGGTCTCAGGAGGGGGGTATTGGTGCAAAAACACAGCCTTCCTGTGACCAGAGTGACAGAGCAGCTCACTAAAACTAACTAAGAAAGTTACTCAGTCAGGTGCAAAAAGCTTAAAATATTACCCGGGAAAAAAAATCCCTAAGCACTACAAAAAAGCAGAACAGCAGGCTTGTTGACTTTCAGGTGTGAACCTCATTTGGAAAATAACAATTACACCAAGGTTACTATGGGTGTAAAATTACAGACCAACTCGTATCTCACATCTAGGAACGTAATGTGCTAAGTCACAATGCAGACATTCACGTTTTACTTCTCAGAAATGCCTTTAGAGCAGACTCTGACGTCAGGCTTTGTACCTGAGCTGGGACACCATATTTACAGAAACAGGAATCCTAATGTTAGGCTTCTCATTAATAATTAATGGCAGACAGGACGGCAGTGACAACAAGGTACACCGCATGTCATTTGATGAGGGCACTATTTTTTTTAAGAAATTAATTTCCTTGGCAATAGAAGGAATGGCACCTAGAAGAACGTCGAAGGAGGTGAACAATCCTAATGGGAATCGTGTGCCAATACAGTTCTGCTTTAGCCAAATGGGACAAATACAGGACCTGCCCTTTATGAACATGTTTAACTTCGGAACCATTTACAGTTAGTTACATTTAAATCAAGTACCAAATTTAATCAACATCACTTGACAATGAGATCTTTGTAAATTGCTTTCTAATTTCAGTGAGTTTTAATAGATGAATGTATTACCTATATGCAAAGCTTTTGGCTACCAAATTACAGTTTAATGCACAACTTCATAGAAACACCCCCCAAAAAAATTGAGATTCATGGGAAAAGCAACTAACATACATAACTAATTTCTGTTATGGGGCAAGAAGCATTAAAAAAACCTTGACTGAACTCTAATTAACTGTATTATAATACAAAGGATAAGGCGAGTCAAGCACACCACTGTGTCAGATACCAAGATAAGGCCAGAGTCTCCTGTCAGGACAAAGTCGTACTATCAATAATACTATCAATGGATTCGTCTTGAGTGATTTAAAAATAATGACATCAATTACCGAGTAATCAAAAAAAATCAATACCAAGATGAAACTGAGTCTTACAATACAATTTAAAAAACTAACCTTAGATATTCAATTTCAATAAAAGGGGAATAACAAGTAGAAATAAGGAAGGTAGTAGCTGAATTTATTTGTCTTATTAGCATTGTCTTTTGTTCATAAATGAATAATAATCCTGCGACATTTAACTGCTATGTGGCGGCTCCAAAGAAATTCTACTTGCATTCTACATTTTTTGATCATCGTTACAAATAAACGAGTAGACACTAATATTTAATACAACTGAAGCTTTACTTTCCCTAGCAAAGCAAAAATGTGTCTGGTACAGCGTTTGTGCAAAACCATAAACCATTCTTCTATTCTTCCAAGTTTCAAAGGTTAGGTCACTTAAGGTTAGTCCCATCCCTTCCCAAAAAAAAGGAGAAAAGAAAGAAACCCACGTTAAATGCGGTGTCCAACGAGTTAGCTAGAAGACGTTAATTAAATGATGACGGGAAATTGTGAATACGATGCAATATCAGGAAGCAATCGCACAGAAATAGGGATTGCACACAGCGCAGAGCCTCTGATGTAACGACGGCGATAAACCAGATTAAACTGGCCTCGCCGGAGCGCGCAAGGCTGAACTTTACACTCCACTTGCCATCCTATTAGCATCGGCTGTAGCCCCACAGGAGATTGGTGCTGCTTGTTGGGTTTCACAAAAACAACTCCAAATATGTTCAAAGGAAGACTTAACCGGATTGATCACGCCAGCAGCCATCACCATACCGCATTTGCTCACAATACGCGTGCAACCTACATTTCAGCCAGTCGGCATTTGTATTATTCCCTAAAATACAGTTTGGGGATTTTATTCGCCTTCAGCATCACAGACGTGTTAAAGTAAATACAAAAGCAATTGTCTCTGATAACTACTCCAGGTATAAAGAGAAACCAGTAACGACGTCGTCCGCCTATATACTTTAGGTTATATGGTTAAACATTACTTAAGCCTTATAAGAAGGTTCAGGGAAAATGCAATGAAATGCACAGCAAGTGAAGACTGGCCACAAACAGGAATCTCACTTACAGACAGGGTCATCCATTTTCAGGCTTCTTTGCAAACGAATAGAGGAAGGAAGAGTTTTTTCAATCAATTCATCAACTGTCTGAAAACAAAGCAGTCCGATGTCAGCTCCAGCACACTTCATCACGGGGTCATTAAAATGATTTTTAAGATAACTGCACAGTCTACGTTTACTTTGACATCATTCAGCATCTTGACTGTTTCAATAATTAAAGGCGAAAACGAA
>JAODJW010000040.1:31921610-31947298 GCA_026777045.1 Hyperopisus bebe | reverse complement strand
TTCCGTGTGCAGCTGATCAGTGTGTTTAGTGCGTGTCTGCTCCGTGATGGTCTGGGATCCCATTCCGTGTGCAGCTGATCAGTGTGTTTAGTGCGTGTCTGCTCCGTGATGGACCCTATTCAGTGCCATGTGCATCAATGGACATGTTCCAGGGTCAATGAGAACATGCACTCCATAACTGACTATGGAAAATAGATAGAAACACAGTTTAAGGCACAAGTGCATATGCAATATAATAGCGATAGTTATTTCACCAAACACAACAACCTTGTGGTCAGGAAGATGTGTAGGTGTTAATTTACTGGGAGAAAATGTCATGGCAGGGAATTATTCACGTTTCAGTTGTTTATTGGTGCATGTTCGGAGGAACAGAGTGAAATTCTTGTGCCAAGTCAGGAGTGCTGGAGGGGCATGGAGACCCTGGCATACTGATAGAGGGGCCCTGCTCTGTCTAGCTACCCCTCTGGCCTCAGAGAGGGCAACAGGACAAAAACAGTGCAGTACAGAGCAAACAGTTCTGCAATAAGAGACGAGACTGCATGACAAAAGACTTTGTGACTATGCAATAAGGTGGTGCATCAGGGATAGATATGCAAACAGCCACTGAGTAATCCTACTAATAAAATAATATTTAGTAGTATATGCCATACAATACAACACAATACAATTCAAATATATAGATATAGATATGGGCAACAGATACGCGGTACAGAACACATAAATGCTGATTACTATGACCAGGATGGAAGCTTCATTTCACTTTAAACCTGCAGAGTGTGGCCTATTTACTTGTTTACTCATTTAAACATGAGGAAGCAATTGCTTTGATAGTTTTCGTAAATCGACATATCTAATCTCAGGGAAGGCTACTGTTTTACCCTCGTTTTGGGAAGTATTGTAATGCTATAAAATAGAGTTCACCATCGATGGAGGCGCAACAGTTGCGCCTTGAAGCAGGAAACATCTGAGCGCTTCGGATATTTGACAGCACCACGTGACCTGTCACGCAGTTCTGCACACAAAGCTTATTCTCGCGGAAGCGACAAAGGGGTTACGTCGTGTCAGCGAGGGGAGGCTACTAACCAGCCACTAAGTATCCGGTTACTGCGGGAGAAACTTCTGTCCAGGAGTACCCAACAGCTGCACGTACACGTATACTTGCGGCTTATTTGAAGTTTCAGCATCAGGCTTTCACCGGTTGATTGTCTGAGAAAATAATGAACGATGAATCTCTTCAGCTTACTAGACCTGAACGAGCTTGCCCTTGGCATGTCCAAACTTTCCATGTTTCCGCTTTTTGACACGGCTCACTACGTGGTTTCTACGATGGCACTGAAGGAGCAGCCAGGTAAGAGGGCTGATTAGTAACTAGTTGAACGTACCATGTGTAGGACGGGTTAAATGTTTGGAAACGCAGTGCAGAGTTGCTTTGCAGCGTGGCAAGGTAACTTTGCACTTCCGTAGATTCGTTCAAGTGATGCTTCTTCCGTGAAAAGTAAATACTCTGTAAACTTATATATAAGCTATTGTTTCTTGTCTACATCTGTCAGGCACGGATTAAAGTTGTCCGTCTCTCTGAAGAGCGATGCGAGGCTTTTCTTTACAAGCTCACTTTAAAAGGTTGCACAATATTCAGATTGATTGTTTTCCCCCCCAAGCAATCCGGTCAAAGTTCGAGTTAAAACAGATAGCTAATGAATGTGTTGAATGGTGATAATCTTTAGTTTCCCCTACATCATTAGTGTAGTGAATTTTGTGTTTTATGTAGATTACTGCATTCAGCCCTGTTTTTTGAATTTGAATAGGAAGTCGTGTCGTACATTAGGCAGATGAGATTCTACAAGCAAAACTGTTATGTAGTATTAAAGCAAATAAATCCTAATTTTTAATGAGGGCAGTTCAGGAGCCATAACCAAATTTTTCATATTGGACTTTGTGTTTACTGTGGTCATATTTAAATGATGAATGAAATTTATGGCACCCTATTGTGTGTCCTAATACAAATTCATTTAAAAAGGTGGCTTTGAAGAGCTTTAACTTAAACATTAATCCAACATATGCAGTAAAAAAAAAAAGGTTTTTGTCCACATTGCATGAACTTTCTGCAGTCAGGCTTATGCACTGGATTGTTGATGCGTATATTATCCTGTCATGTTGCTATTTTGATTGTGGTGGTGACAGGTGGGTCTGTACTGGAGAGAGAGGTCCCCTATTGTTATACTTGTGCTGTAACTGTAACTGAGTGTAAGCAGTCTATTTTAAAAGGACCGAAATAGTTTACCTTGTTTGGCTTCTCTGTTATTATAGTTGGTTACCTGCTGTTCTTTTTGTGTTTCTGAGAGAATCAGTGCTGTTTTTGAGAGAATCAGTGCTGTAATTCCCTAAACACTTGCAGTTGTTTTGAATAATGATTGGAATAATGCCATCGTGATTAATGATGAGCAGTCCTTAAAACAACCCTTTACATTTTTTCAGGGTCTAACTCAGGGTTCTTCAAATCTGGACCTCGATTCCAAATCCAGGCCTTGTTTTTAGTCCTCCCAGGTAGTTTAATAATTACTGATTGTGATTGGTCAGAGGCTTCACACCTGACTGACAGGTAAAGGAAGGCTGGAAAACCAGCAGTGCTCGGACCTCAAGGACTGTGATTTGAATAACCCTGGTCTAGCTTGACCTATACATTTGAAAGTATACATTTCAATTGGCACCGTCAAGGATATTAACTAAACAATTAAATTACCATGAGATATGATCATGATGAAAATAATTTTAAAATTGATGTGGTAAGAAGCAACTGTGACCCCTTACCTTCCGGGCTATGTGTGGTGTGTCCACGTTCTTCTCATTTTGCATGGATTTTCAGTTTCCTCCCTCAGTCCAAAGACATGCAGTTAAGAGAAATGGTGCCTCTAAATTGCCCATAGTGCAGCTGGCCTTTGAATAGTATGATCTGCAATCTACGTCTTGCCGGAATGGTATTTACACAATGAATTACATTGTGTTTGCAGTTTTTTCCATTGTGAAACACAGACAACTTGTGCATTTCAAAAAAAAAAAAAATTACAAATAATGTTTCCCATTAAATAATTTGGTTTACAATGTGAATGGTTAAACAGAAATGTCATTTCTGAAATGAGCTTAATGTGCAAAAGCAAAATGAGAAACTGCTATGGATCCTAAGATAAGCAGCCATCTGGCATAATGAGGCTTTGAGCAAAGAGAAGGAACATTTGCAGGCGAGCAAAGGGCCCCTCAGCTCTGCTCAGAGGGAATAATAGTTTCTGTCTCATTGAGTTTACTTTAACATGCGGAATTATGTGGTGCGTCTTGGTCCTGAAACACAGTGCATCCCTTGAAAGGAGTCAGAGAGGTCCCGCGAAGGGGGTTATAGAGATCTGGGCTTTTTCATTCAGGGAAATGTTAATGTTGCAGTGTGGAGGGACAGAATCTAAGCTCTGTGCTGTTGATGTTTGCCCAAATTTTCTTTCAGGGCTTGGGAAAGAATTTAAAGTGACTCAGCATTACTTCTTCCTCCTTCACTCCTATTAAGGAATGAAGGTTTGGCTGAAAGAGGTCTGTAGGGAAGTCAGTCTTTTTAAACAGTTTTTATTCTATATATAAAACCACAATACGGCTAAAACCACAAGACTCGCGGTTGGAAGGAAGATGAAGGAACCATAATGCTAAGCTTTTGATTGGGGTGATATATGAAACGCTTTACTCTAATTTTTCAGATGTATCTGTTATCCTCAACCTAACTGTTAATCATTGTGAATGTATTATTTCTGCTGAATTGTCATTTGCATAAGCGTGCAGTTTTGGTTGTGGCCTAGTTAAATGGCAGTTTCACCCCCGGCTTATTTTCACACAGGAAATTCCTGTTCAGAACTCTGTTTAAACTCTATGCTGGCCTTTTTTCTCGTCAGGGTGGACAAGTTTTGCATTTTGTTGCAATTACTGTATAAAGCAAGTTAACACGTACACACACACATTTTCAAATCTTTACTGTAGGGAGTCTCAATTCGTTTCTCTGGGCATAAACCAACCCCCAACTATGATAACCTTATTCCCCCCCAGCCCTAACCTTAACCATAAGTAACCAAAGTACCAGACTTTTGGCATTTTTATTTTTTTGATTGCATTCAGAGATTTTTATAAAATTGAGTTCTTTTTTAGTTAATCTGGGCCCCACATCCATGAAGATGTGGAAGTACAATGAATAACTGCCCAGTCAGTGCGCCACCCTCTAGTGGAATCGTGTAAAATTGTAATACATTATCATGAGTATACTGGTTACAATGTCCCCAACTTTGCAGTATCATCATTAAGTATCGTTTAGAAAATATCACCTCAAAGTGGTACTAAATACCTTTTAAGGTATATTTTTATATTAGTCAGTCTTATACTATAAAAGTGCCATTTTGCTGCCAATTTACCGCGGTATCATTTTAGTAACAGGAAAAATTTACTTGTCAGACAAGCTGTGTAAAATACAGCAGCAATATGAGATATTCTGTTCTGTATACGTAGGTAATGGTAGAAATTTTAACACTGCAATACATCTGAGTCTATAAGACTGCAATAATCATTCAGACTCTCATAATTATAGTTATAATTACTCCTGACTGCTTTGATGCAGTACATGTTAAACATGTATGTGTGCACTGCGATATGATGTGATCTTTACATTCAGAAGATGCTGTATGTTTCTATTGTATAGCCTTCAGACCAAGCACAGATGTACATACATAGCGCCCTCTAGTGGTGGCACTGCGGCGTGTGCCCATGCACTCTTTCGTAGTACCTGCAGTGCATGAAGCCCCAGAGGATAATTCTGCCTATAGCGTGGCCAGTGGGAGAGACAAAAAGCCTTCTCTGTCTGTTCGTTTGATTTATATGTCTAATAAAATGTACGCACAGCAGTGTGTGAGGGGGGGGGGCCCATTGAGTCATCCCTTAAATAGCTCTTTGCCTTTAAAAGCTTCTTCCCTTTGGTCACAGGAGCTGTGGATGTGGCCCGGAGGAGCCCTTTCGCCTGCTGGTTCAGTGCCATGCTGCATTGCTTTGGTGGGGCGGTACTCTCAGGGCTGATGCTGGCCCAGCCGTCCGTGGCTCCCCTCTCCAACACGGGCAGTGTGCTTCTGGCCTCCGTCGTCTGGTGAGCATATTACAGCGTATCCTGGGCCTATGCAGTATGGAGAGCGTGTGACAGGAATGGATAGCAGTTACTGGCAGCTTGTGTAGGGTGTATGGAACTATGAGTGTTCTGTGGTGTGTAAGTTAGTTCTGAGAGAAAGACCATGTGTGAAGTGGGCTGGGGAATGTGCAGGCTCAGAGCAGAGCATCAAAGCCTTAAGCTGTAAACAGTCATAAAAAAGAAAACCTTTTCATCAGTAGTTTTGGTTGTGAATGTCAGTATGTTGTCAATATGAAGCGATCTAATGGTTGTGATGAAAAAACGTGAAACATTTAGAATCATCTGACTGAAATTGTGCATGAATGACTTTTAAAATACTATTTTTGATTTTCATCTTAATCATGATAGAGCATAACAAACAAAAATTATTTACATTGCTTTATCTTTATTGTATGAATACTTAGTGTAATGTATTAGGGAAAAGTATGTGAACCCTAATATTTATTAACAGTAACCCTAGCAGAATGCTTTCTGCAGTGGCTTCTCAGACCTACACGCTGGTGAGGAGGTGTTTTGACCTGTTCTTCAAAGCAAAACTGTTGGACAGATCATCAATGGGGGCGCAGTGTGTGTCTCAGTGGGACGGGACTCTGTCCCTGTGCTCGGAAGGCTGCTGGTTCAGATCCTGTCCTTGGAAGAACAGCCATGTGTCCAGTGGGTCATTGAGGGTACTTACCCCCCAGAATGCTCCAGGTACACTGGATAAAAGGCCTGACCCTGCACTCGGACCCCAACCTTTGCTCTGAACCTCATGTATGTCTGTCTGGCTCTCAAACGAGGGCAAGAGGGGTAATTTTAATACCATTTCAACACATTAAAAAAATGAACTTTTTTTTTTAAATTGGAAAAAACATATTTGAATAATTTATAAAAGGCTGTTTGATACTTGCGCAAATTGGAGAATTATAGAACTTTCCGTTATCCGTCTGTGTTCTTAACACGGAGTAGAAATAGTGACAATTAGTGCCACGTTACTTAAAACTGAGAGGGGAAAAATAGCAGAGGGGAGGCAAGAAAACCAAGCTGGCCGTTAACAACAAAAACAGTCTGACGTGTGACATTCGCACACGGGAGGGTGATTATGTGCATTGTGAAGTATGTAAAAATAAACTGGCACGACAGCACAATGAGCACGAAAGAGCATTTGTAACGGAAACGCCCCAGTGCAGCATGAGGTAACTTATGTTAGCTTGCTAGTTCGAAACAAATATAAGTAATAGTTATATTACTCGCAAAGTAGTATAATATACTTTCAGTGTTAATTTGTCCTCAGACTGCGGAGTATTTTACTGCACACAGGGCGATCACAATCAGATACCCAATCAGGAAAAGTACATCCAGCCCTTCACCTAATGTGCATTGTGATTGTGCATGTTAAAAGGATTTTTTCAATGCATAAATATTCAAACACATCTCTGCTTTTACTGTTGAGTACATGGGTACACTTTCGAGTATGGAAGTGCACTTTCGCATAATCGAGTGCCTGAGTACTCATTCCCATGTCTACCTCAAACACAGCATTTTTTTTAACAATACAAAATATGCAAAATGTCATTATGTATCTTTTTAGATACAAGACACTTTTTTGTTGAAGACATCAAAAAAAAATCAGAATAATTTAAATTATTTTTGTAATGGCATCACTCAGCTTGTGTTGCATAAAAATATCCTTAACTGTAGTAGCCAACCTTTATTAGACTAGGACTCTGTTCAATAGTTTTGTTGTCATATGTATGGAAAAGTTTAAGTTAAAGTTCTTCCTTGTATGTTACCCCTTCAAACACCATGCTTATTTCCAGTTGTATACAAGCATATTTGACTGTAGGAAAGGGGCCTAACTCAAGATCATCTCAAAATGTTGTTTGTAATAAAGACTTTTTATAATTAGGTACATGACTCATGATGTAAAAATTGGAAGTAGTTGTTTGTGAAAAGGTGCTCTTTCGTGTAATTTATGCTGTTCATTGCAGAGTATGTTAAATTATTTGGCACCTTTCATCAAACCACTTTTGCTTCTAAAGTAAATTCAGACAATTCTATAGAATAATCAAAAATTCTGAGAGATAAATTGAATGTCATGATATTCCATCATTGCAGCTCTACAGTCTCTGTTTGTATACATTTTGGGATGTCTTGCTTGAATGGCCTGCTTCATATCTCATCACACACTTTCAGTGAGAGTGAGGCCAGGACTCTGACTTGTCCATTCTGAAATACAGAATACATTTAGTTTGAGCCATGCCGCTGTTGATTTACTGCTGTGTTTGGGATTATTGTTTGTATTATTGTGGTGTTGCATGGCCCAGCTTTTTCTGGAGTTTAAGATTACAGACAGAAACTTTGACATTTTGCTGTAGAATTTCACAGTAAAACTTATGATTCAATATTTGCAAACCATTCAGTCAGTCAGTCAGTCAGGCAGTAAAAGCAAAGCCCCGAGCCAATATATTCCCTCCTACTGGCTTCACAACGGGGATGATATTTTAGTGCTGGTATGCCGCATTTTGTTTCCTTCAAACATATTGCTGTGTATATTTACTAGAAAGTTCATCTGTCCAAAGAACATTGGTCCAGTAGTGCTGTGCAACATCTAGGGAGCTTTGAGTAAACGAGATGGCCAGCGATGCATTTGCTGCAATGGCCAGCGATGCATTTGCTGCAATGGCCAGCAGTGCTTTTCTCTGTGGCAACCACCACTCATGTGTTTCCTACAGGTATATAGACTCACGAACACAGATATTATCAAGTGCAAGAAGTGCCTGCCGATCCTTAACTGTCACCCTAGGGGTTTTTGTTGCTCATTTGAAGATCTTTCAACATACTCCTGCATTGATATTTACACGACACCCACTGCGAGGGAGTGTCTGCCTGACTGTGGACTGATGGGGGACCGCATCTTTAGAAATAGTTTTGTTATTGTTGTGTCCAATGAGCTTCAATAACTTTTCTGCTGAGGTCTGCTGACTCCAGTTACGGTCTTTTCACTCAGTCTATGCCAGAGGTTCACGTGCTTCTTTTCCTTTATTCGCCTGTGTTTTCGCTTCAAGGAGCTGCAGCCTGTTTAGCTAATTAAATGAGCTGGAACCGTCTCTGTCAGTTAAATTGGAATGACCATGAATGTTTTATACAGGTTTGTTCAGTAATGAGTGAGTTGTTGGTTAAATAAGACAGTTTGTTATTGCCTTAGATTCCAAAGGGTTCACACTTTTTTTTCACTGATGTAACTTCAGTGTGGTAGCACCCTCTAGTGGAGCAGAAGTAAAGCTGTCTCCACTCGATCCATTTTAGAGTGACAATGATCTTAGCGGTCTGCAATGGGAACAATTACTTTGACAATGCCTGTTGTGCCTAATTGGATAATTTCATTCTCCATACACTATATTAAAGGTTGTTGAAGTTATTTCAGTAGAATGGAAATTTGCTGAATTATGCCAGGTTATGCCATTATTGTACTATAGTAACTTTTGTAAAAGTTGCTGGGAAAAAAGGGTTTCATTTAAGTCTAAGGATGTTGCTGTGTGGTGCTGAATACAGCACAGTATATAAGGAATTAACATCTGCCAGCTCTGTGCACGTGGTCTTTGTCATATTAGTGAAAATGAATTTCTCCTTGTTCATGTCAGCAAATCTGCGGGAGGTGCACTGTGTATTTAAAGTGAGTACGGCACAGGGACCGACGCCGTGGCCCATCTCAATCTGAGCCTGACTGTTTCTATGAAATTGATGGATAGTGGCACTCAATTATCTCCTTTGCCTTCCACCCCTCAGTACCCCATGTACAGTAAAGGTGTTTGCTTATTCTTATGGAACATCCTAGAATATTCATGAGATCGTCATATGGTTTGAGCTGTGGCCTAGATTTTCAACGGCTGCTCAATTTCTGAATATAGTGAAACTATTTTCCTGAAAATGGCGTCTAACAGATGGCCACACAAGTCAGTAAATGAAGCCCATTGGTGAGTAAATGATGTTGCATTTTCTAGTCAATTTATTGTCCATATCTCCATGCTGCATTTTTCTTAGGTACTTGGTCTTCTACTGCCCAGCAGACCTCGTATACCGCTGTTCTGCTTTTCTGCCGGTGCGGCTGGTGCTGTCCGGAATGAAGGAGGTGTCCCGTACCTGGAAGGTCCTGGGAGGGGTTACACAGGCTCGAAAGCAGTACAGTGATGCCCTGCTGGTGATGATTGCTGTTGGCTGGGCCAGAGGTAATCTGCTCAGAGGAAGATTTTGAATAATGAGCACTGCATGCAGCTTCTGAATAGCTTTACTTTTGCTGTTGTTTACCAGCCCAAACCTCGGTAAGATTTATTGAGACAGGATATATGATTCTCTAATGACTTAAAATATTGTCAATGCATAATGCATTTTATATTTTTGTTTTCAAAGCTGATGCATCCCATTTCAAAATGTTATATGTATTATGTTGCCTGCCTGGTATAATTAATGTTTTCATTCCATTTAATCCGTGCTTAGTAACAGGTCGGAATCAACAAAAATGAAATTCACTCATTTTAATTAGCATGTGTATTATAAAAAGTGAATTTGATGGCATGAAAGGAAGAAGATAACATTTTCCTGTTTCTTCCCAGGTGCTGGGGGAGGGCTTATCAGTAACTTTGAGCAACTAGTTAGGGGAGTCTGGAAACCAGAGACCAATGAACTTCTGAAAATGTCATAGTGAGTTATCCTTTTTTGGCCAGTTGGCTTTTAAGATTTGAGCTCCCTGCTATTGCTTGGAAAATTGCACAGTCATGAGAAGAAGTGTGTGGTTTTTTTTCTGGGTCCCTATGCATGTGGGTGATAAAATATGACCTGATCCTGACCATGGACTGGTAGAGGCATATGTCGATAGAAATCCCTTTGTAACCTTTCCAGTCTTATGAGCTTCTATTATGACCTGCTGAAATCATTTTGATTGGACCATATTTCATTTGAAAAGAATGTAGTTTCAAAGAGCAGTGACCAAACTGGTCTGGTTTTATTTTATGCAGCAGGGCAGGTGTTACAATTGATTGTAACTTTTGAGGTTCACAGACCTTTTCTTTGTCACATTGGTTGTTCGAATCATACAGTAAATTCAAGATATGGCTATTTAAAATGTTGTGTGCATTTTTGATGTAGTTTATTAATATTATTTCTTGACTTGGATGAGGAATCATTCACAAAGAAATCCACATACCCTTTTAGTATGTCATACCTGTACGTCATCATAGATAATATCTTGACACTAGTTCAGTCAAAGAAACTGTGAAACTGCTTAATTTAGTTAATCATCATTAACATGAATTGTGGAATGATATTGTTATACCGCTGACACCACAGCAACAGGCATCAGATAAATGTCACAACATAGAATGCAAAATTATACTTTTAGGTACAATCTAGGGTATGTGCTTGATTTTGAAAACCAATTTAAGTATTAAAATGAAATGTAAAGCAATTATCTGCCATATACTGTAGACAACAGAATGATCTTCTTGTTGCCCAGTAGCCTACGTGTATGTTAGAAATTCCAGGTGTTTTGACGCCTCTCAGCATTTAGGCCTAACAGGTACACAAAAGGTACTGTCTAAAAAAAGTGAACGCTCTGAAATATTGCAGCATTTGGCATCCGATTCTCGTTTCCATTCAAATAATAGATTAATGTGATCTAATGTAACAACATTGAAAATGTACATTTCTAAATAGATGCAGCTTTCTGCATTCGTGTAGCCCCAGCTTCTGAGCTGGTTTTGCCCCCTATTAGCCAGTGTAACTTTATATAAGCATTTCTTGTAACTGTCCATCTGTGTTGCATGGACGGGGTAGATTTTTGGCCTTCTCCTCCATACAGAACTGCTTCAAATGTGTGATGTTTGACAGCTTTCTTATATGTAGAGCCTGCTTCGAGTCCCCTCACAATATTTGAGTTGGATTCAGATCTGTTTTGACTCGGCCATTTCAAAACTCTTCTTTTATGAGCTGCTCTGTTATGGATTTGCTTAAGTGTTTTGGTAGTCCTCCTGCTGCAAGCTCCCTTTTGGGTTCTGCTTCAGATTCCTGACAGATGGACTGGCATTCTGCTCAAGAATCCCCTGACACCTTGTGTAAATTGCATTTCTGTTGATTTCTGTTGAATAAATAATTGCCAAATGCAGTTTTCCAGGTTGTTTTGTTTTATTAAAAAAAAGCTAGGTCACATAAATCCATTGACATCAATGCAGTGTGAATCAGATGTGCGAATCCATATGTCCAACACTGTAAAAAAAGACCACTTGTTCTTGTACTTATTTTCTCATCCTACCCTCTGGTGTTTGTGTTATTTATTTTTCAGCCCCACTAAGGTGACTCTGGTAGGCGCGGTCCTCTTCACGCTGCAGCAGAGTCACCGACTTCCGGTTAAGGAGCACCACCTCATATTCGCCTACACTGTTTTTCTTGTCGCCAACAAGGTGATATTGATTTTTCATGCACCTTATTAATAATAAAATATATTCTTATTCTTAATATATCATGCCATAGACTTATGAAGTTAAAGTCATACATTTAGGATTTACGATCTTTTTTTTTTGTAATAGTTTGGCTGGTTTCTTGCAAGAGGCATTCAAAGTCAGTGGTGTGGTTCAGTTTATAGTGGGACCCAATTGTGATTCAGATTGAGGTCTGACTGTTTGCCCATCAGCACTATGATCTGTTAATTCTCTGAACAACAAAAGCGTTCATTTACATTTCTTCTGCTCAGATCTACAGTCAGATTGTGTTCAGACTGAATTTATAATTTTTGAATACATAGGCCAGATTTTTTCAGCACTCTCTTTTGCTTTGGGATTATTTCTTTTGACCAACATTATATCTGTTTTTGTAGTCAACGTTGTTGTGATATAATTCTACATATGTCACAACATGTAAGATCCGTATCTTTCCTAATTTCCGAAGTCTTGTTCATTTTTATTTATTTTTTTGCTATTATTGTTTACTTCGTATGGAGATTTAATATGTTTAATAACACATCTCAGAACCCTTTTGGAAAGGAGTCAGTCAAACGTAGATCTTTGATGTTTCATGCCCTCTCATTCCTTTGGTTGTGTTTCTATTCATCAGTGACTTCAAAAGTGAGCATCCTGAACTATATCAAAAAGTCACTGAGAAACACCAGTTTTAATAATGCGTCTCTGACCCCGTGTATTCAGATTGTAAATTCCCTATATTTTCTGTTCTCCCGCCGGTTCTTTCCAGTCCGGTAGCCATAGCAACCAAGCAGCGCCTGTCTGCTGTGAATGGGCTCCTGCATTGTGGAATGCGCGTGTTTGCTTTGGTGCCCCGCTCTTATTTCCCAGCATGACCACGCCATCATCTATCACTCTCTGGCGTTAGGTGCACGGCTTTTCTTGCGGCAGACAGGTTTTGAAGAAGTAGGCGTCTTGGTGGACAGTTACTGGTGAACTGTCTGCCTTCTCCAAAAAGGGGAAGTACACAATGGTCCCATTTAGACTTAACTGTGTGGCCATCTTGTTAGTCTAGACTGAGGCTACCAGAAAGCCTTCCCTCATTATGGGAAAGTGGATGCATCTATACTGTATGTCTTCCTTCCATTTCTTCATCTGTTTTCTATTTCATCTAACTCTGTTGGGAGTTGAGGTTGATTAATGCATTACGTCAATGATGACTGTTATGGGATTTATGTGTTATGTACTGCAGAAAGTGAACATGAGTGATAAAGGTATCAGGCATGATTGTAGCTAATTACGGCAATGCTGCAGGCCAGCTTATGTAACCGTGTGAGAACATGACATGAGGCGTGCAGCAAGGCTGCCAAACTTTGTGATCCAGGCTCCTACAAATGACATATCTAGGGTTTGTCACCTCTGGGACAGCTGGGCTATGTTTCATCCCATATTGTGAATGAGGCAGCTCATACAAAAAAGCGCACATAACCACAGAGCTAATTGATCCATTTCCTTATTTAGTCAGATTGTGTGCAAAAGAATAGAATTAGTCATTTGTGTGTCACTGGACTCTGCCTGAAGGGACAAAGTGATCTGCATTAACACATTGTTTTAGAAACGTGCAGCTCTGTGCGTGTCAGTGCAGCCTCATACATTCAGGGATGTACAGTATTTGGCCTGGTGTTGGATTTCCACGTTATTTCCATGTTCGCATCGGTTTCATATCCAAGACAAAGACATGTAGTTAACATGTAATAAACTGCCTTTGGGACTAATAATACACAAATACAGAGTATGATCTAGGGTTCACCAGATACTGAATAAGAAGAGACGATTGGGTTAAATTGTTATATGAACAAACAGATGCACTAGATGACAGTTAAATGGTTGATTTCTAAAGTATTCCTGTCTGTCTTCAGGTCTGGATGATGCTAACCGGTTCTACCTCTTCACCCCTCGCACCCCTGGAGGGGGCGCTGTACCGCATCTTCTTTGCCTTGCAACCAGAGCAGCCTAGCTGTGCGACTCAGGACTACCCCCCTTTATTCAAACCCGGGACCCCCGTCCATCGCTCAGGAAAGAACTCCGACAGCCACAACGGTGCAGCAGCCTGTGCTGCACGGAAAAGCACAAACCCCGCAGCAGAAACGGGCGGCAAGAGGTCAGTGAAAGGCTCACGCACAGAGACCAGAAAGGACAAGTAGCTGGGAAGTGTGTCCTCCTGCACGGAACATGCTTACCTTCAAAGGACACCAGTGGTGGTCTTCGCACATTCCATATGGACAGTAATACAAAATATGCAAGAAGTGACTCTAGAAATGTAACTAGATTGTGGTGTTTGGAAGTATGTACTTTTCATGTCTAGAAATACAATTCTCTTAGATACCTCACTACTAATTGGAATATCATTATCATTATTATTATCATAATAATCATCATTATTATTATTATTTTCTGGCTTTCAACACATTTCAATTGTTGAAAGTCAGTTGTGTTGTAAAATGCAAAACTTGGATTTAAATGCATAACAGTAATATGAAGTTCATGTTTACCAAAATAATTGAGTTCACTTCAAAGCTAGACCATTGAGATTACAGAAGTCCAGTGGAAAAAAACAACCTTGTTTTCAAAGTACAGTTTAGTATTCATGAACCAGCTTGTGTCAGATGGGCCTCTAAACAAGATCAAAGGCAATCAAAGCATGTCTGTTAAGTGTCATTGATTAGATGATCTGTTGCACTGTCATATTTATTGGAAAGGAATGATTGTGTTCTCTCCACCCTTAAAAATATGTCTGCTAATGGGCCAAATGTTCTTTAACTTAGTATGGTTTATATAACAGATTTTAAATGAGTAACATTTGAATATATTAAGACTGATGAGAACTTGCTGAGTTACATGGAGTTTCAAATGGTTTTTGTAGAGAATTTTGAAAATGTCATTTTTAAATTCAGTTTGGAGATTGTATCAGATGCGATAATTGAAATGTATTTCACTTTATAAAATAGAATATTTCACCAGAGTAGAGTTTCTGAAGTATGTACTTTGTTATTTTTTAAATTATTGACACGAAATTAATTTTTACTGCACTGAGTAAACTGGTTATTTTCTTTGTGATTAAAACTTTGGTGGAACATTGGTGGCTGAATCTCTTACTGTTTGTGATGAGAGAAACACACTTATTTTGGATGTGTGGAGAAAATGTAATTAAATAAAGACATATTGTGGGTGACCTTCTGCCTACCTGCCACGGTGTATGAAATTTTCCATTCATAATTTATTAAAATACTAAGAGAACCTTTGTCATGAAACAATAGCCTTTAAACATCATGTTACCTTCCGACCCCATCTTGCTGAAAGAGAGGCCAAAACAGATGGAAATTATGTTTAAATTTTGATTATATTTTGTGAGAATTGGACTGTTTATAAACTGAATGTCCGCTTAGATGGAATATACCCATGATCAATTTACATTATATAAAAATAAGCACTTGTAGTTAGGTAGAAATATATACATACAAATTGCTATGTCATTTACATAATGAGACAGACTTTATAAACATTGTTAGTTCAAGTTCTACATGAATGATATATTTTCGTAACCGTTTATCCAATGCTGGGTGGTGGCTGAGTCTGGAGCCTATCCCAGGATGCACCTGGCTAAGGACATCCTGGCTGGGATGCCTGTACATCGCAGAGCAGACATTCATCCTCTGTTTTTGGACTATAGAAGGAAACCATGGTAACCTGCGGAATCCTTTGCAAGTATGGGGAGAACATGAGAACTTCATAGAAACTTGGCTGGGGCCATCACAGTCAGAAACCTGGAGGCTTTTGTGCCACCATAATTTATCCTTCTGGCGTAATATTCACAAATATGCTGTAGCATAAAAGATGACAAAACCCCAGCGTCCTTTTGGTTTGTCCCTGTTTTATTAATTTAGCAGAAACTCTCAAAATGATGCATTCCAGATAGACAGCAGAAGTTTCCTTTTATTATGTAATAATCCTTTATTGGTCGTTGCACAAGTAAATAGGAATTTGTCTTCTTCACCTGCTCCATCTTGCTCTTCGTAGCTCAGGTGTCACAGCACAGAGTGAGCCCTTGCACAGCAGCCCCTGGAGCTGGGGGTTAAAGGCCTTGCCCCAGGGACGTGTGACCGTTCTGTTGAGGCTGGGGCTCAAAGCAGCGACCTTCTGATCACAGGCAGAGATACTTAGCTCACTGATCCACTCAGCTTAACACTGTGTAGCGACTAGTTCCTCCATTGTAGTGCAAAAATGGTGGAGATGAAGGTAAAGCCTGAGAAGGCTTTTTTTTCCATTTGTATCAGAATAAATAAGGATGGTGATTCAGCAGTTCTGACAGATGTTAGCAGCTCGTTCCCCACTACTAATTTACTGCTGCAGGAGGCTGTTGTTAACCTTATACTCGTCAGCGCACTGAGAAAGTTCAGATGTAGAATCAATATTCTACACCAGTGGTTGTCAGCAGGTCAGTCATTCCAGGTGGATCACGACACGTTATACCCTCCTAAACCTACAAAAATACAATCCAGGGAGTACCGTTTGTCGTGCCGCTTACTGCCACACTAACTTGTTTGGGAAGCCAAGTTACTGCAATGGACTGACATAGTAATATTTGCTATAGAAGCCCTAAACAACTGCAGGAGCCTCAACCTACTGAGATATACCACTATAAGAATAGATGATGTATATACTAATTAGCATAATGTATGTGTGTGTGGCTTAATGAGATGCGCTATTGCCTTATACCTCCACAGTTGGGTGCTCAAATCCTGCATGCGCATGGGAGACAGCATGTTCTCCTGTTGTTTTGCTGGTTAACTCCATGCACTCTGGTTTCCTCTCTGAGTCCGGAGACATGCAATTAGGCTATTAGTGCTTGTAAATTTATGATTGTGTGTGCGTGCCCTGTGATGGACTGGCATCCTGTCCAGGATGTACCTTGGCCTTGTGCCCCATGCTGCCTGGGATGGACTCCATGTTCTCCATCTGACCTTGAAGAACACAACTGGCTAGAAAATGGATGAATATAATGTATATAGTTAGTCATAGCTGGCACTAGTCCCAATGTATTTAACTTTTACTAAAATTTGGGAAAGCGCTACGCAATCCATTAGTGCTGCACAACCTGATCTCCAGGTACATTTAAACCTAAAACCCAAGAAGCATAAATATCGGAGAATTTCAAAAACCTCACGAACCAAGGCTGTCAAGGTGGCACCCTGCCATGGGGGGAACTCAAGCTCCAGTCTGGACACGCGCTCATGTTGAAGGCAAGTCATGTCAAGGTCATGTGACTAAATAGCCGGTACCTCTAGGCTATAAGAAGGAGGGTTCTTTGCACAATAACAGAACTATACTGGCAAAACCAGAACAATTTCCTTATCTCGCAGCTCTGAAAACTGTGAAAGTCATTTCACATCATTGGGACTGAGATAAGAAATGCGAGTCGCAGGAAATCTGTGAGACTTTGCAGGTCTGATGCAAAGAGAGCTACATATTAAGTATGTCATAAAGTAAGATGGCTGTTGGTAGCTACTGGCAAGATACAGAATGAGCCTCTGCCACATCATGTGAATTTTGTTTAGATGAAGTCAACACTAAAGCATATATCAGTTGAAACACATGTAAGCTTGATTGTCACTACTAATTGTCCCTCTAATTCACAGACTACACCACTGGTGGAGACCCCCCTCTTGCTGTGAGAAGTGGTATCTTCCAGCAAATATACCATGGAATATGGCAACTGTGACTCCAGTGAAACCTGAGGTCAATTATAATTCCTTTTTTGACTTAGCAGACTGTCAGTCTTCAGAGAAGCTGCTGCCGCTGCCTGCGATGGCTTTTGATAAAATCTGTTATTTCATCATATCTGTGGGGAAATTCCATGGAGGAAACAGTCAGACCCCCAATACCGTCTGCAGTTTGGTGTTCTGATTTCCACAGAAGCTCCTCATTATGGGTCTGTCATAAGGGAGGGGCTCGGTTTGAATTCAAGGGCATCCTGAAGCGCAGAAGGAACAGCAGTGATCTGGGTAGCCCAAGTAGAACTAATCTGCAGCTAGACCAATACAGCACAAAGGGTGTGGGAGACATAAAGTAGCGAGTGAAGCTGCTTCACTGGGGATTGAGCTCTTTTCATACACTTCAGTCCAACCCTGAGCTAACGGTGCTACAGGCATGCAGACAGCACTGAAGGCCTAAAGACAGAGAAAGGGGCAGAGAAAGGGGTTAGAACTACCTGAACCCAAGTTGGGTACATTATTCGCAAGCGTGAACTCAGTAGTTCAGCCGGAGAAAGATATGTGATGTGGTAAAATGATAGTTATGTGCAAGGAGCTGTCAAATCTGAGATATTACTGAGAATTGGTGAAGGTAGAGATGTGCAGAAAGGGCGAGTTAGCGTGAAAAAAACCAAGCAGTCTCCTGTATGAGTATGCCTGAGACCTGGAGACAGAAGGCTTCCAAGATATCTGCTCACCTTTTGCTCCTTTGATATAAGGGCTCCTAGTCTTTTGATGTTTGTAAACCAGTTCATGTTGCATAGACTGCATGGGGCAAAGGGAGCCGGTGGTTTGACCTACTTTAAAATTGTTTCATACACATGCAATATGTTTATAATATAAATGAGCTGTTTTAGTGTCACAGTGGCTGAAGGGGATGATTTCCATGCCTTGCACTGGAAAAGATCACTTATTTCCTAAAATCAAAAATGGAGAATTTCAGAGAAATATGGGGCGTCTTTCTAAAGTTTCTAGAGCATCATAGAAGCATGGAGAAGGAGAGTGAAAGTTTATTTTATGGTAAATACTTTGTGAAAGAAAAATATTTAAGTCTCATTTAAATTATGTATTTATATTACGAAAATGAATATCTGTCATTTGTTGTTTGAATCGCTGCCATTGTATGAGATGTTTGCAAATATGCAGATGTTTCTTCACATTCTTTTTGTTTCTTTTGTTGTTATTGTTTGTGCATATAATTTAAGACAAAAACAATAAAGATATTGATTTTAAAAATAAGGTGTTCTGGGATAACAAATAAACAGAGGTGGGAAGTTCAGGTTCGGAAATTACAAATCCAGCCCAAGGTTTTGTTTCAACCAGCCACCTAAGCATAAAGAGTCACAGTCACAGAGACCTCATCGCGTTGGTTGAAACAAAATCTTGGTCTGGATTTGTACTTTCTGGACCTGAACTTTCCGCTTCTGCAAGTAAAAATGGTCAGTTGTCTTTTTGCGGGTTTTTTCTGCCTCAGTGTTTTAAATGTGTTGGAGTATTTTAGAACTGCAAAATCTGTCAAGCAGACCTGACAAGTACTAGCTTAACATTAAAAATGTTGCAAGGGAGTGTCCTGTTTGCTAATGATGTCCTAATCTTCATTCCTTGAGTGTGCAAAGACTCAACAAAACTCTACCCAGCTCAATGGCTTCAGCGCCTGGTGAGTCGTCTATAATTTTTGGATTTCAATGTACATTTTACTCAAATGCTAGGTACTACTCATGTTAAATTTGGCTGGGAAGAAAACAAACTCATATTATTAAAGATCAGTGGCCAGAATTGTAGATAAAAGTCAGGAGACTGCAGTAAGTGAGACGTCTTTGCATGAGCACCAATCACCAATTCCCATTTATACAAATGACAGAAAATTATAACTGCATAACATCCTGTAATGAGCCCTTAAACTCTGTGAGAAGCCATTGTAAAGCAGTAGGCGGCTTGGGCATTGGGGGCTAGTTTCCTCATTCCCATAGGTGGCCATCTTGACCAGCATGCAGTATTTTTAGCAGTGAAGGCAAATGGGGCGGTGGTTTCCCGTACTGCAGCACTGCCCCCACATGTGCCCATGATGGCCCGATGCCAGGCACACCGTAAGCAGGAGCACAGACTAGAGGAGGAGAGGGGAAGCTGAGAGTGACGTAGAGCTCGGCGGTCTGCGTTCGGCCATGTAGACTGAGCCGTAGTGTCGTCCCCTCGCATCCCACCCCGTAAATATGGCCGGACCCTCGTCAGCCTTGGTTTGCTAAACGAGGTTTCGCAGATTAACCTGTATATGAGACATGCAATACAGTTCCTGCCCCAATTTTATGGATTTAATCGAACCCAAATCCAAAAGCCATGGCGCAACATCTAGACTCTAGTGTAACTGATGAAATTCTCTGCTTTTATCACTGAATTACTGTAGCCTTGTTTTAAACAGTGAAGCATACCGTAAATTCATGCAAAAATCATTTGGTTATGATGTACCATACCAGTCAAAATATTGGACACACTGAGCCACCAACAAAGCCAAATGATAGTGTTGCATCACATGACCTGGCCACCTGACCTAAACACAGTAGAAATGCTTTTGGAGGAGTTTGACTGGAGCGAGAAGGCGAAGCAGCCAATCAGTGCTCAGCATATTTTGGAACTCCTTCAAGACAGTTGGAAAAGCATCCCGGGAGGCCAACTCAGGAAAATGGCACAGAGGAGACAAAAGGTCAGCCAGTCCCTGGAGCAATTGGGGTTAAGGACTCAATGGTGGGATCACTCTGTCACTTACGTGATTTCATCCAGCAAACCTCACAGTGTGCCCACCCCCCGAACAAATTTTTTCGTTTAATACTTTTTTGGTCAGTGCATAATCCATATATGTTATTTTATAGTTGTGTTGTCATTATGATTATTCCAAAATGTAGACAATAATAGAAATAAACTTCCAAACTTTTGACTGGTCAGTGTAAGTCTGTACCTTCCTGCCACCCTTACTAATTTGCTTTGGCCTGCTTTCTTAGCTAAGTAGAAAGACTTCACCTTGAAACATACTGTAAAGGCTTGTTTTCAGTATTCTAAATTTTCTTAATTGGCCATATTCACATCAGGCTTGTTTTTAATTCCAGTCCCCATAATATCGGTAGTTAGCCAGATTCTTCTTATACTTTAAATAACTCATTGCTTGCAGAATGAAAGCAATCATTTATCATTAATACAAAATCTAAGGAACTGGTGTTTCATTCTTTCCACGAACTCTGTGGATGCATCCGAAATCGTATACTTACACAATATGTTCTGAATTTCATTAGAAGCCTACTACTCGACCATTAATGTAGTGCGTACTGTATGCATGCATGAGAACAGTATGCATGTACTGGGACAAAATGCGGTCGCCATCTTGCATACTGCCGGATTTGAATGTAACGAAAAACAATCATATTTGACTCAAGTCTTGTAACTGTGTATTGTTTGCTACTTACACATGTAGAGATATGGCCCTTTCACTGCCATCTTGACAAAAATCACAATCGCTGCTCCAGCAGGCCTTGTGGGATAGCATAACATCCATCAGTTGCACACTTTCGCACAATGTAGTATGTCACCTGTGCATTATTCGCTTACTGTGTCATCCATACTGAGGATTAGGACATACTATTCACTTTGCATACTATATTTCACCTACTATATAGCAAACAAAGCAAAGTAGGGCTACCATATTTGGTGAGACGAAAAGGAGGACGTGTCTGGGGATCAGAATGTAAATAAGTTTTCACATTCACTGACCAATCAGGTAGCGCATCTCTTATGACTATTAATGCGTTTTCCCTAACCACCCTGTAAAATGAAAATTTGCAGACCTATAAAAACCTAACCCCAAGGCCCTTTACATCACAACATCATTAAGACAGAATAATATAAATACAAGTATGTGATTTCGGACGCAACCCTATGTGTTTGTGGAGTTTGCAGGTCTCCCATTTCCCCCGGTTGTCCAAAAACATCGCTAGGTGAACTATGGTCTATAAATTGTTCTTAGTACATTATTGTGTGTGGGATGAACTGGCACCCTGTTCAGGATGTCCCCTTTCCTGTTTTACCTGGAATAGGTCCCAGGATCACTGTGACTAGGTGCAGTATGGAAGATGAATGGTTTGGAAACTCAGAATTACATGATGAATGTGTGTACTCGTTTTAGTTCTGGTTTTCTGTTGTCAGATTGCCTGTGCATATTTCATTCTGTTTCCATTGATTTTAAACTGTTGGTGACAATTAATTCAACCACCATAACACGGCTGTTAAAAAAAGGCATCGTTACCACAGAAGCAATCGCACTGTGAGATAAAACAGGGTGAAGCTCCAGAGCATAACAGTGGTTGAGCCCTTTCAAGCAATGGCTGAAAAGGGGCTAGCATCTTCATGACACTGTATTCTCATCTTTTACGACAAATTTTCCATTTCATATTTACCACTGCCAAGCCGCTCGGAGGTTCAAACGTCAGAGCCAAGATGAGGAAATGAACAACAGCAACAAAACAACAAAATCCTCTTGCTGTTTTTACCGCACTCAGTAGCAGGGTATGACATGTCAGTAGGAAGTTTCAAAAGTATAAGCTCCCTGAGCGCTGGCCTCCTTCAGACTGCGTGTGTTATTTTTCTTTGACATGCCAGTGGACAAGAGAGCGCCCCCTGGGGAGAGCGTGTCATTCCTCCTGTGTGGAGGGAGCAGGAAAGGCTCTCATCACAAACTCCCCCGCAAAGCAGAATCTGCAGCAGCAGAGCTTGTCTCTCTCAGTTACCTGCAAGGTCTGCTCTCTAAAAGTCCTGAGCAGTGTTGAACAACAGGGGGGAGGGGGTTGGAAAAAAATAAATCTAACTGGGCCACTGAGACATGGGTGAAGACATGCCCTCCCCCATATAAATCTCCTCTTGCTGATCATTCTTGTATATGAGAGCTGTTTTTTTAATACAAGGTCTTTAAGGAGTCTTTCATTATCAAGGTGTTATATAAACAGTTCCTAGTCATCCCAATGTGGCTATGAAGCTTAACAATTTGTAGGTCTGTATCTGACTTCTGCTGAAGTCCACTGACTTGCATATGTTTTGGGACAGTAGAGCTGACTAGAGTTGATGTCATCTTGTATTTTTTTTGTTATTTTGTAGGAAGAGTACTATAAAGAGGAGCTGCACATTGAATCTCATCGTACTATGTAAAGTAACAATAGAGGAATTCCCAATGCGTCTCATACATGTTACAGAAATGAATATATTCAGCTGCCATTGCATCTCCACCCATCCATTTTCTGTAACCACTTATCCTATTCAGGGTTGTGGGGGTCTGGAGCCTATGGGCACAATTCAGGGCATAACCCAGGATGGGGCACCAACCCATCGCAGGGGACACTCACATACCATTCATGCACACCTATGGGCAATTTTGGTAACTCCAATTAACCTCAGCATGTTGTTGGACTGCAGGAGGGGGAAACTTGAGTACCTGGAGGAAATCCCAAAATAACACAGGGAGGACATGCAGACTCCACACACATAGAGCCATAGCAGTGGCTTGAACCCTGGTCCCAGAAGTATGAAGCAACAGTGCTAACTGTCACAGCACTGTGTCACCTCACCACTGTATACACTGGATGATGGAGAATAGTGTCAATGGTACTGGACACAACGAATTTGAATTTGAATTCCGTTACAGGTACAGAACTGTGGAGCCAGAAAGGGACCTTGTTTCTAAGTGCTATTTCCATTTACCAAACCCAGGAAACTTTAAGGGGATTCTCTTGTTTTTTAGCTGCCAGAAGTGGTGAAGGCAGTGAAGATATTCACATTTGTGCACATTTTAGCTGAAACATCTGGCAGTTTCTAAAGGGTTTAAAAACTCAAATGCTAATGTGCATTTATCTTGTGCCGCTTGGAATGAAACATGTTAAATTTTGTTTATGAATGGATTCCTTTGAAGAGCTGGTCTTTTGCTGAGTGACAAACTTGCGAACATTCTCCATAGTTTTGTATTCAGTTCAGATACATTCTTATGTTCTTGCACTGTGACTGACAAAAATGCACTGACCTTAGATGGAAAGTATGATCACAGACTGTGCATTTATTAGGAAAAGTGTTAATTGTAACTTGTCTGTGATATGCAGTTTGGACAACAACACTGATGCTCATAAATGTTATTTTTCCTCTGAAGAGTCACATGACTGTGTTCGACACAATCGGTTTCCTGTTGTGGCTTTTGCAGCATTTTGGTGAAAATTTCACAGTTTTTTTATTTTACATTGTCCACTTAGCATCTTCTGCTGTTTCACAGAACTTCAATGTGTGGCTTGGCTCTTTCTGTACCGCTAACGTCACTAAAACTCATAACTATCTTCTTCCATTGTGACTCCAAGAAGTCATGAGAAGTGTGTCTCACCTTAGAGTCAATCTGACGGGGTGATACATGGAGTCCACACCCAGAGAGAGCCGGAGAGTGATGGGAAATGACAAGAAGCAGCAAAAAAAAAGCAAAGTCTGGGTTTGTACTGTGGCTGCAGAAAACTAAAATGCAGAAAAGATAGGAGCTTATATACTGCGCTTATATGCTCTGGTGTCTTCATGAAAAAATTGCCCATGGCTGAGCTGATGTCTGTTTATTAGGTCTTTTCAACTTTTAAATTGCATTCATCTATCTTCATAACTGCTTATCCAGTAGATGGTCACCGTAAGACTCAAGCCTATTGCAGGCAGCACTGGGTAAAATCCCGCGAATGGAATGCCAGTCCATCACAGGGCACATATATTATGAGCAATAAAGAGCTATAAACTCACCTAAGTATGTGTTTAGACTGCAGGAGCAAACCAGGGCGTCATTAGGAAGTACCCAGAGGAAACATGTCCAAACATGGGGAGAGTTACACACACACACACACACACACACACATACACACACCCAGGCTCCATGCACACAGAGCCAAGTTCAAAGACCAAACCCTCAGCCCCAGAGATGTATGATAACTGTGCTAAGCACTGAGGCCTCAAGCATCCCTACACAATGACAACACACAATTTACAATATGTAGCAAATATGCAGTACACCAACCATAATATTTATAATGCATTACATAACAATATACTGTAGGTACTTGTGTTTACTGATCGCCCCCTGCTGGTGTATGCTGGCTTCCCTGTGGATCATCAGGAAGTTCCTTTCACACTACTGGTATTTGGATCAAATTCAGTCGATTAAACATTAAAATTGTCCTAATTTAAAATGTGGGCATTAATTATATAGGCAAGTATATATGTATGCATGTATATGATGGAGGTATGGGTGTCCTGGGGGGGGGCATATTACAAGGGGGTAATCCAATCAACAGCCCATTCACCTGTACTGATAATTTAAAATGAACTTCTGCTTTGCTTCTTTTGCATAATCCCACACCCCACTGCAGTCCTTCCTGTGACCCATTGCCCATTTTGTTTATCCATGCATTCCTCTTGTGCTCAAGCCAAAATAGCTGTTTTTTTTTTGTTTGTTAAATCCATCTTCACAGTCATTCTCTGAGCATGTTGGTGCACCGATTCCACTTGGAGAGGCAGGACCTCAGTGGAGTGTGGCCCTGTTCTGTGTTATCAGAATGCCAGCCTCGTGCCAGGAAGCACACTGTGAAGTGGCAGTAAATCTTAACAGATGTGTTTAAATACAGGCAAGATTGTGCTGCCAATACAACAAGTCTTTCCCTGGGGAGACAGACGGGCTTTTTGTAATACAAGACCAACGGGGCTGCGTAAAATGAACAACAAAGGTAACTACAGAAGACCGGTGAGGCGAAGGGATTGGAGGCAGGGCAGAATGGAGGAGGGGCATGATGGAGGCGGGGCAGTTTGGAGGTGGGGCAGAATGGAGGTGGGCCATGATGGACGTGGGGCAGAATGGAAGCAGGGCATGACAGAGGTGGGCCATGATGGACGTGGGGCAGAATGGAGGCAGGGCATGACAGAGGTGGGGCAGAATGGAGGTGGGGCATGATGGAGGTGGGGCAGTTTGGAGGCAAGGCAGAATGGAGGCGGGGCATGACAGAGGCGAGGCAGAATGGAGGTGGGGCATGATGAGGTGGGGCTTGATAGTGATAGGGCAGTTTGGAGGCAGGGCAGAATGGAGGTGGGGCATGATGGAGGTGGGGCAGTTTGGAGGTGGGGCAGAATGGAGGCAGGGCATGACAGAGGTGGGGCAGAATGGAGGTGGGGCATGATGGAGGTGGGGCAAAATGGAGGCAAGGCAGAATGGAG
>JAODJW010000040.1:31894702-31912610 GCA_026777045.1 Hyperopisus bebe | reverse complement strand
GATCTTTATCATTTTGGAAGCCATTAAGAAAAAAATGCTCTTCTTGTTTTATGCTGTTCATTTTGTGTTTAAATGCTAAAAAAAAAAAAAAAAACATATTTAGGTGTAATTTTGGGGGGCCGGGAACTAATTAATTGGTTTTCCATTTTTTCCTATGGGAAACATTCGATCAGAACTCGAACTTTTTAGGATTCAATCCGGAGTCTGGAACGGATTAAGTTCGAGAACTGAGGTACCACTGTATATTGGAACCATACAATGATACAGTTGATTATAATTTGTGAAAAAAATTCTGTATAATAAACTGCACTGTACCATGTCACCATAACTTATTCCGAAATTGTACAGTAAATGGTGATTTCAAAATAAGTGATGTATTATAATAAAAAGATAAGAAACCTGTGGTATGTTTTAATGCATTTTTCATTCCTGTGGATTACACATAATGCATAACTGACAGAATAATGGAATGTTCTCCAGCAGCGCATTATTCACAGTATATGTATATATGTACACAAACTTACATTTAAATGCAGGTATCTGTTATTTTTGTTCACTTTTTCTTTTTATGATACTGCGATACCATTTGGCAGCACATACGGCCTGATGTTTTTGACAGCTACTGGAATCTTCATTCTGCCCTCCAACCAATTTCTAATATGTCACATTGGCGTTCCATTGCTGGTGGAGAGAAAAAAAAAAATATCGACTCAGAGACAACCACTTGTCATTATAACGAAGAAACCTGATTTGACTAAGTGTGACTGTTTTCTGCATTGCAGTTCATGATACTGTCAAGTTTTTTGCATAACAGAAAACCATTATATTCATACAAGCACCCAGGATTTAAAATGGTTTACTCTGTTGCAGATTACGTTCTGTGGTCTTTATTAAATGGATACATTAAGATTTGTTGACTCTTTAATGCATCTGCATTCTTATGCACAAATGGACAGCATCCTGTTATCCACATCTAAACCCCATATTTGACTAATTAAAGCATGATATTCTGATGGGTGTGTTGATCAACATTAACACCACTAAGTTCAACATCTACTGATGCAGGACAGACATAATCGGTTTTGTGGTGATTACATTTGGAAGTCCAAGTAGGCTTTTATCGATTATGATGGTGCTTGATGATTGTAAACTACGTTTGTAAGAGATTATTTGTAAGGCAACCTTCACCATCATCATGACAAAGCCTTAGTAACAGAGGTGGATAGTTCAGGGTCAGAAAGTAAAAATCCAGGCCAGGAGTTTCTTTCAACCAACATGTTGAGTACTCTGTGACTATGAGTCTTCATACTCAACTGGTTGGTTGAAACAAAGTCTTGGTCTGGATTTTTGCTTTCTGGACCCAAACTATTCACGTCTGCTTAATAACATTAGAAACCAATAGTCCAAATAATTATAGCCCATGCCTCAGAGACAAGGCCAGGCAGAATGCCTAATTTCTCTCAGGCTCACTGAACTGTTGATTAGGTTTCATCCTACTGAGACTTTATGTCTCGACAGCATAAAACGAATACATTTATACAACCATGTTGTAGCATTTTGCACTATAATAAAACCACATTGAAAATAAAAATACAATTTTTAACATAAGAATATTAGAATTATATAAGATTATTGTATTATGCAATCACACTCTTGTGAATGAACTAATTACTGCCCTTGAGCTTAATTTTTCAGAATTCTCTCCACTAGGTTGCTCTAGGCAAAAGCCACAGTCAAACGCACTACAGACTATAGCAATTCTAAGCAATTCACTTGGTAACTGGATTCCATGTCTAAAAAAGCTAATGAAAGAGTTTCTGCATTATATCTTATGTTCCAATTTCCATAGTAATCAGGGGCCATCAAAAAAAAAAAACTATTCTGGATCTGATCTATTTACAGGCTTATCTCATTCCCTCCATTTCTATCCAAAGTCTCCAAGGAATGTGTTACTCTACAGCTGTCTTTTTATAATCCATGCTTCAGACAACAGGATAGAGCCAAAACAGCACTTTTCAGTGCAATAACTTATCTTCTCCACCTAAACACAAATGTTGCTTTTGACACTGCACATCACTTTATTGTTTATGTCTGGAGATACTACAAAATAACATCGATCGCAGCCGTCAATGTCCTTCTTAGTTATCTTGTTCCCCCTTTCTTGTTCTTATCTTCAAGACATTGGTTTCCTTATTATACATTTTATGTAATGACCTTTATTTAACCAGGTACACCACACCAATTTTTAAATCTCTTTCACGTGAGAGACCTGGCCAAGATAGGCAGAAATAAAGATAGCTACAGCGAATACCTAAAAGACAGACATCAAATCACAGTGTAAACACCACATACAAAAACACCAATACTAGATTGTTTGAGTAAGTAGATAAAGTGTTGGAATACTCAGTGGTAAGGGAAGAAGGCCTGGCATTAGGATCTTTGTGTTTCTCCCTATATATGAACTGAATATGAATAGGAGAAAAGCTGGACTGGCCTTTTAGCTGGCAGTCAGCACCTTGCTGAGTTCTCATTAGAACTAACATTTGTGAAGATATTAATCCTTCAGTACTCAGCCTACACTGGCTGCCTTTGAAATTCAGAATTTCATATAAAACACTCCCCTTTAAATGAAATTGTATTGATGTGTCTTAGGGATCTGCCTCTGCAGTGCATTCTTCTTTAATTACTTTGCTCACAAGACGTGGTGCAGCAGAAACCTCTTCTTCAGAGGCCATGGTTTATGGAATAATCTACCTCTGCCAGTCTAGGTCACTAGGTCACAGTACCTGTTTCTTCTCTCTTACAGCTAAAGTTGCTCAGCAGATGCATCCTGACCGCAGATCTATTATACAAACCAAGCAGTCTTTGCTTTCACCTTAGAATTGGCTTTGATTGCACCTATTATCTGTAGAATGTCACATTGCGTGGTGTCCCAGGTCTCCCTTGTGGTCACCCCCTACCACAAATCCTCTTATTATGCTGCCATAGCTGATATCACCAGGGCTATTCTGTACTGCGTTTGGTGTGTAACCTATCTCTATAACTTATCTACCTATACATCCAGACAGTATGTTCTCTGTCACCCTTTTCCATCCTTCCTGTCTACTGTTTGGGGTCAGATCATCACCTGGGTTAACTGTGCCATTCATTTCAACAGTGACTAGAAAAAGGATCTTTCCATAAATGTATTTAGATAAACACAGTTTCTACATTGGCCTTCTGTTAGTTCCCTGCCTGCAGCAGCTGGATTACCTGATCATGTTCACATAACCATTATAATGTCATTTCAAAATACAATAACTGCATTCATGATTTTGCATTTCTGTACCCAGTATTTCACAGCAGTACTCCTTGATTGCTTTCTTTCAGGAGGTCAGTGAATTACTTTCAGTTCTCTCCAATTCTGTCATTTTAGGTTATTATTTTTTCATTTACTCTTTTTTTTTTACATGGCTGTGAAATGCTCTGTGACAACTTGTACTAAAGTTTTCTTGCTTCTATAATGCAACAGTGAGAGGATCCAAATATGGAGGCTGAAGGTTTGTTTCCAAATTCAAATCATGGTAAAAGGGGTGACTGAGAGCTCGGATGTAATTTACTATACTTTTTTTAGGTAAACGAGTTCATGGGCTACAGGTGAGGTAACAATCCAGAGTGACACACTTGACTAGATGCAGATATGACAGCATCCCTCTCCACAGGAGACTCTGAAAGCCCTAGACCAATCCAGGTCATCATAGGCTGGGATATGATACATTTGATGATTTTGAAAGGACCAGAATTCCTGGGACTTCCTTGGATCCCAGCTTTTCTTTGAGCCACAAAGAAGGCTGAGCTTGATGCTCTAAATCAGGGTTCCCCAATTCCAGTCCTGGAGGGCCAGTCTGTAACATCATTTGTGGATTTCCCTGCTCAAACACACCTTAATCAGCTCACCTGCTAATTGCCAGGTTTAGTATGTATGTTAAAGCAGGGAAATCTGCAAACTGTGTTGCAGACTTCCCCTCCAGGACCAGAATTGGAGAATCCTGCTCTAAATGGATAGTCAGACACCTTGTCCAAATATAGCCATGGAGTGGGACTGTGGTGGTAATCAACAACTCTTTTCTAGGTCCCTGTACCCCTCTTGCTTTGGCCATGGACTTTTCCCCCACACTTAGCCACTCCTTATAAATCCATTCGAAGGCTGGGATTATGGGACCGTAGGACACAGTAGAAAGGGGTTACGTATAATGAAGAGTGCATTCTCAGCCCAGGTTTGCTAGCTCAGACTAGAATCCATCAGCTTGGGAGAATTACACTGTCTCAAGTAACATCCAATCTAATGGTTGATGCACTCAGTCTGGTCATTAGTTTGTGCATGATAACCAGAAGATAATCTAATGTTTACACCCAGCCACGCACAAATAGCTCAATCAAGATGTAAATTGAGGTCTTATATCTGACACAATGCCTTCTGGATTCTCAAAGAATCTAAAAATTTGATTAAACAGACACTCAGACAGCTCCATAGTCCCAGGAGAGGTATCAAACGGCATCGTTTGGTAGAATCTATCCACTGTTACTAGGATGACAGTAAACTCGTGTGACCTGTAATAAAATCCACTGCAGTTTATGACTGGGGGACTTGGGTCAGTATGGAGAGCTTTTTGGAATGCATCTAGGATTGCAGGATCTGATGGGGGCCACAACTCAAGAAAAAAAGGTAGTATAGCCCCAGGATCTGGAGGGTTATGAGATGGTTGAAATTGCCTGGAGAGAGTGTCTGCTTTGGTATTGTTTGCACCTGGGTGATCTGTAAAAGTGAGTTTGAATTGAATGAAGAAATGGGCCCACCTGGCTTGCTTAGGACTCAGCTTGATAGCCTCTGATGTATTTGAGATTCCACTGTTCCATCAAGACCACAAATGGAGCTGCTCCCTTCAGGCATTCATCATTCCTCGAGAGCTAATTTTATAACCAGCAGTTCTCTGTTGCCCAGATCAGAATTTGATTCTTCAGGGGAAAGCTCGTAGGAATAAAATGTACAGGAATGTGGCTTGGGGGGTGTACCGTGACATTGTGATAAGTCTGCTCCCCCGCAAACCACTGAAGGATCAACCTCCACAACAAATGGCTTTGGGTCACATTGTTTCATGACTGATTGTTTCATGACAGACTTTTGAGCTGCTGAAAAGTCGTTCCACTTGATTGTTTTCGTTACCTTGCAAAACAGGGGTGTTTTCATGCTGTTGCGATAGCTACATTGGTAAAAATTAAATTAGCATAGCCCCAGAAGCATTGCGGATCCTGGACTTCTCTTCATTTCGGTCAGTTGAGAATAGTAGATGCTGTATCCTGGTCTATTTGCTCTCCCACTTCCCTGCCCTGACATAGCGATTGTGTTTGCGCTGCCGCTGCTGTACCTAGATTATTTGCTCCTTGTGGTCAGCCATATTCTGGAGGAGTAGATAAGCAGGTCATTGGCACAGATTATGCGGAACCTATTAACCATGTCTCTGAAGACCTCATAAATGATTGCACACAGAGGAGACATTAGTGACTCTGTGCAGCTTAATGAAATACTCATAGTGCCCACTGTTATTAATAAAGGCTTCTATTCATATAGGCTATACCCGTTGAAGACATTGTTGTACAGGCTTCTTCCAAAGCTGCAGAAACTGGGTAAAAAAGAAATGGAAGTAAACAGTTACATTAAAGGCCCAATAATGAATTCTACCATCCCTCTTCTCAACAAAGCAGAAACCCAAACTAACTGATCGTGTCATCCTTATTTCTGCTTATCTTCCTACTTTAAAGTAAAAAGTTCTGAGTTCTGACAGCTAAATGGATTAAACAGCGTGTGCCGACTAAATACATATCAAATCAGCAGCCTCTGCTGAGACTCAGACGTGATGACTAATGCAGAGGCTTTGAATCAATCATATATTTTCTATTCCTGCTTTTTCTCTGTCATAGAGGAGCTGGGAGTTGCTTGGTCGACTGTTTTGTCTGAGGAGAGTCACCTTGCGAATGTATGAATAGCCAAAGTGCAAAATGTAATCTGTGCACTTGGATATACATCCTCTCATTTGCATATCTGTCGGACTCTGGTGATGAATTGCCAACCTTATAGTTGTATGCAAAAACTGTAATGGCAAGCAGATGCTTACTCCCCTCAGTGTCAGGAATGACAAGGGGACAGGTGGTACTTACAGTATAGCAGGAAATGTGTCTCACCATTGCATTCTGTAGCACCTGATATTAAATTTGTGACTCTTACACATAGATTTGTGTAAGAGATTTGATTTTACATGTTTGGTTGCCAGTTTACGTTGAAAGGATTTATTTTATTCCTAAGTCCTTTGTTTAATTGATTTTTCTGTCCTTATGATGTGGACTGAAAATCTAGGATGGCTGCTGGAGTAACTATGTGATCAGTGAATGCCTCAGGGCTCTGAGCTCGGACTTGCCGCTTCTCACACTGCACTAAATCCCTAGGCAACATTACACTTGTCTGTTTCTGTCCTTCAAATTATCTCTGGGCTTGAAGGTGCCTTGCTTGTTGCAAAATTGTAATGTAAATTCTGCAGCTCTGTCCTGCTCAATGAGAACTTCTTTATGTTTTGGTAATTCATTCATGTCCATCTATCCATCACTGTAAATGGGGTGTCTAGACATCTGAGCATTAATATTGGCAACTTCTCACATGGAAACAGTGCCTAAAATTCTTCTTCTAGAGTGTCAGAATAATTTGGTACTTATCTACACCTACTTGGCTTTTCCTCTGGAGTCAGGATCAGTCCCTGCCCTATCCTGTCTGTCATTTCCTTACTTGGTCAGTAGGTGTCACTGGTCATCCCATCCGTATCTTTCGTGATTGTTAATGACCCACACCTGATCCTTGTTAGTCTTAGCCCCAGTATTTGGTTTATTGTTAATGGGCCGCACCTGTTTCTTGTCGAGGTGCAATTACCTGTGTATATGTGTGCCTGCCCTTGGGCTGTTCTTCACTCAGTCATTGTGGAGCTTGTTTGTGTTACTTGCCAGTATGTCTGTGCTTGTACTGGATGTTTTTTTTGCTCGTGTTCCCTCTGCCTGTCCTCGCATGTAGTTCCAACCCATATTTGTCCTCACCTCACCTAACCCAACTGCCTTTGTTTTGACCCCTCGTAGTCCCTTTAATTTCATGTATGTCTGAGTTCTGTTTGAATAAAGTACCTTGTGTTTGTATGCCATACTGGGATTGTCCTTCCATGATGCCCCGCCATGACACCAAGTATGCCCGCATGATTTCCATTGACTGGCACCTGAGACTTAGATTGGGTTCCAAACACTAGTTCAACCTGCCAAGCAACAAACATATGTAAAGAGCACTGTGGCTGTTACACTCCAGCTTTAGACTCCTCTCTCGATCCTTCCAGTGTCCCAGAGCATGTCTCTTACTGCGGTTTGACAGGGGAGCCTCCAGCAACTGCTACAACTATAGCACATGAATAATTTAATAATGAATTTAAGGGTCATTTCTATTATACAGTCTCCTTTCCCATCCCCATCAAATATGTCTTAAAATATTCTATCAAATTCTTAAATTTTAAAACAAGGCATAGTAAAACTTTGTGGGGGCACAAATAATGTAGTATATGCTTACTTACAGTAATGCATTAATTAGCCACTAAGTTACATACTGATCCCATATTAATTCATCATTAATTAATCATGACTGGTCATGTATTTCATCCAGGAACTCTATCAATTCATAATTTGTTCTCGAGTAATAACCAAGTAACTAAGTTATTTGTGCACCCTCAAGTAAAGTGTTACCCATGGCATTAATATGTGAATCTTCATTTAACCACAGCTTGCATTTGGGTCGTGCTTCCCACATTTAGCGTGACACCAGGGACCAAAAAATTGTGAATGTTGAATTTGATACTGGTTAGTTTTGTATATTGCAGTTTGTTTTCAGTGCCAGTCAAAAGTTTGGACACACCAAGCTACTTACAAGGGGGAGTGATAGTGTCGCTTCACATGACCCGCCCACCTGAGCTAAATATAGTAGAGATGATTTTGGTGGAATATGAACGAAAAGCCGCCAATGAGTCCTCAGCATATATTGTTCAGCGCATAATTCCACGTGTTACTTTATGCTTTTGACGTCTTTGTAATTATTGTAAAATGTAGAGAATAGTACACATAAACCTTTCTATGGGTAAGTGTATCCAAACTTTTGAATGGTACTGCATTTTTGTGTATGCATACACACACACACACACACACACATACACTATGTATATTTTAAAATGTAAATAATGTAAATTGTCAGTGTCAGTTGTCAAAAAATCATGTTTCCGTTATGTTTTGTATATTTTTTTTTTATTAGTGACACTGTGTAAATGCAGTATTTATAAAGTTAAAACATGAATACCTGTAATCATACATAATTTATAATGTTATTCAGGTCAGGCTGGGTAGCATACACCGGTACAGCACATTGCTTCACCCACTATGCGACAAAATGCCTTGGTATCCTGGTTGGTGAGCTCCCAAGCCGACAAGCGGTCCAGTCTCGCCCTCCGTAAATAGCCATCTATCTGCCACAGTCAGGTGTTATGTGGGCTTCCTCATGACCTGGTCCAGCCATTCGGGTCTTCAGCAATGAGGATCCTGCAAGCGGGTTCACCCTCAGAAAAACGCGCCACGTGGCCGTAATGCCGTAACTGACACTCCCTCACAATGCAGGTAATGTGCTTCATTTGGGACTCCCCGATCAACTGCTCATTCGACATAAAGTCAAAGAAGTGGTACCGAAGGATTCTCCAAAGAGACACGCTACCAAAGGAGTCCAGTCTTTTTCTCAAGTCACTGAATAGCATCCATGTCTCGTAACCATACAGCAAGACATCAGAACTCTAAAGACTTAGACCTTCATCCTCTTACAACGATAACAAGAGCACCACACACCCCTTTCCAGTGACCTTATGACCCCCCATGCTCTCCTAATCTGTCTACTGACTTCATAGGAAGAGTCACCAGAGACATGAATGTCACTGCCGAGGTAAGTGAATCTCTCGATGAGGTCGACATTCTCCCCGCAGACAGACACACTGCTGACAGCTGTGCCCAAGGGGTCATGTAAGGCCTGCACCTTGGTTTTAATCCAGGACACTAGTAAAGCCAGACATTTAGATTCCTCACTCAGTCTCTCAAGAGCCCCGATCAGAGCCTCCACTGATACTGTAAAGATCACAGGATCATCGGCAAAATCAAGAATGGTAAATCTTTCCTCACCAACAGATGCCCCACAACTGCTGAACCTAACAACCCTCCCCAACACCCAGTTCAAGCAAGCATTGAACAGAGTAGGAGCAAGAACACACCCCTGACAAACCTCAGAATGCACTGGGAACAATGCGTGTATTCTGCCTCCACTCTGCACAGCACTCACAGTATCAGTATGCAGGCTGCTCATGATGTCCAGTAACTTCAGGGGGATCCTCTAAATATTAGTGATGTCCCACAATGCAGTTTGGTCGATTGAGTGGAATGCTTTATGATAATCAACAGACGTTGCAAAGAAACCCTGTCGATATTCGCGTTTGTGCTCAATGAGAACCCTCAGTGCCAGGATGTGGTTGTTAGTAGACTTCTTAGGCGTAAAAACAGACTGCTCTGGTTGCTGATAGGCGAGCAAGTGATCACAGATCCTGTTGAGGATGACTCAAGGACCTTACCTGGCATTGAGAACAGTGTTAATCCCCTGTAGTTGGCGCAATCCAAGCAATCACACTTCCCTTTCCGGATAGGGACAACAAGTCTTGTTTTCCGGTCAATTGGTAGCAAAGATTGCTTGTAATGCTAGGAAGAAAGCCTTATGACTGGCCTGGAGAAGTTCACCTCAGATACCATAGATCTCTGCAGTCTTCCCTACCCCCAGCTGGTTCACCACCCATATAATCGCAGTGAGATTTGGTGGTTCACAGCTAATCGGAGGATCAGCCTCAAGAACTTTGGACCCTGATATATCCAACATTCTAGCCAGAGGATCAGCTTTAATCAGCTGCTCAAAGTAGCTGGCCCAGTGGATCGCAACTGCAGTGTCATCCATAAGGATAGTTCCATCACCTGCACTGACTGCACCTCCACAAGGAACAGGTTCAGATGTAATGCTTTGATTCCTCAGTAAGCAAGACATAGGTCACTAGGCCACAGATGGTGTGTCACTTGCTCATAGATTCTTCTAACAAATGCCTCTTTATCTGTCCTCAGAACCCTGTCGGCCATTCATCTCAGTTCCTGGTAAAGACTGGAGTTGCCATCGAGGTGTGACTCCTCTCAATAATATCCAAGGTACCATGCAAGATGAAGCACCTCCTTCTATAAACACCAGTAACACTAATACTACCTTTAGTAACCTTTAGGGTCTTATCACAGATGGTCTCCCACATCACATTAGAATCAGCAGTCACACCTAAGCCTGCAAGATCCTCACACTAACTACATGCACAGGTCCAGCCTCATTCTCCTAGTAGATGGTAGCCTACTAGAAGCTAAGCTGATTCTTTAAAGTAGCAACAACAATTCTGTGGTCAGAATTCACAAACTGGGCATAAACTGTAGACCCAGCAGTTCTGTTGGAGCCTCTAGCATCTGCCCACGAGGATGTGATCGATCTCCTTTGCTGCATCACAAGTATTAGAGTACTAAGTCAACGATGCAGCTCATGGTGCTGAAACCAAGATCCAGAAAGTTCCTTAGATCTGAGATCTGAGTCTCATAATATGCTTATTGAAAGGAGTGACATTTAGCACCATCGGGAGGAGCCAATCTGCCACAGCAGCAGCTACTCCCCAAGTATAGCAGCCATCAGAGTGACCAAATAGGTGTATCCACCTACAGAGATCTGGCCCGGTTTGCATACCCCAGAGAGTGTGGCCACTGAAATATGGAATTTAAGAAGGAGGGAGGGATGGTCATCATGCCGAAGAGACGGGACATTCCATCTGCCTACCTGGATGGGCCATTTAAAATTAAGTGCTGCCATGCAAAACAAATGGTGCATCATGACCACGTATATTTCCGTTATGGATCGGATTTCTAACCACAAGGTTGAGGTACAGTATGGATGTACCACCAAGTGAGGTGCTTGATCTACAATGATCTGCTGTGAAATACAATGTGTTATGGTCAGCTAAATACGTCACTCTAGTATTTTCCAAGGAAATACATTCAACACTCACTGCACACAAAGTAATGGAAACAAGTTAATAATCTGTTATAATCAAATTGATTCTATTACTGTTTAATTCAGCAGTGCAATCAAGCAATCAGAGTAGGCAGACATTTATTCATTCCTTGCTGCTTTGACCTCTAGAATCTCCCAAAGACTCGAGACTGGGAGCAGTGCGTGCCCCAATTCAGTGATTACATGCAGTGGACATAAGTTCACAGGAACACTTAGAATGAGCATTAAGGATGTGCAGCAAACTGCCACCCCATGCGAAGAGAAGCTTCCTCATTGGCTGCCCGGTGAGCAGAGGCCCGCCACACAGCTGCATGGCTCATGGCGTCTCCTTTTGTCAGGGCTAGGATCCGAGCATGTGGCTCTGCAGAGAAAACTACTTCGTGATGAGTCAAGGGTGCTGCTTGATTCATGAGTGCTGATTGAAGAGCTTCACCCCTCCTCCCACCCCACAAAGGCACACAGGCCTCCTTTATCTAATCTAAGCACAGCAGATGGTGATAAACATACTGGAAAGAGTATTTAAAAAAATAAAAAGTACATTGTTCTTATTCGAATTAAGAGCACCGTGCTTCTTCCGGGCTTTTAACATTCAAGCAGTGGTGCATTCCTATTGTAGCACTCAAAAAATAGTAAATGAATGAGTTCTGCCAGAGGGGATCCCATAAAACTACACGAATTGGAGAACCACAGTCTTCCAGAGGTTCTCAGTGGGTGACTATGCCATTATGCTGTAGTGAAGCCTGTTCCTTCACGTGATGCAGATGAGAACTTCATTGCATTCACTGTACTATTCACAATAGAAGAGACCAGCTCAGCTGAAATGAAATTTGTTAACATCTTTCAGATTTTATTAACTAACCATGACCTGAACAAGGTACAGAGTTAGAAGAGTTAATATTTACTCCCGCAGTAGAGTTATAGTCTAGAGGTTTTAAAGTTAACCAATGATGGTTTACGACCAGCATTGGTGTCATATAAGTATGAAATTGATTTATTCATTTTCAGTTGCTGTGCAGTCATGCATTTTTATTGTATGGCTAATAAAATCCATCTGTTGAAAGTATCAACTGACCTGCTCACAGTACCTTGAGAGTGTTGCGTGTCTCAGATAAGCACATTGTGGTTGTGGAGTCCTGTTTAGTGTTGTGATGCAGTTCCAGATACCAGGTCTATAAGACTACATGACAGGTATGACTATATAATGCACTGCTGTGTGTGACACATTATAGTAGCGCAGTGAATCTCATTCAGAGTTCTTATGTGCAAATCTAATCTTTCTAATCCTCAATGCACTTTGCAAAAGGAAATAAAAAAAAAAACAATACTCATATCCCAGAACCATTTGGCACATTTTCAGAGCAATATAAGTAACAGAAATGTAATCACCTGGACACATTTGTAAGTGCTATGTTTGTTCATACACTCAGTCATACAGCCTGTTAAGTATTTGGAAGATAGATGGATGGATGGATGGATGGATGGATCTGTTCATAGCCAGGCCAGAAGTATGACAATAAGTCTCTCTCAGTTTTCAGACTATAAAGTCATTCCATTACTAAATATGCAGACTCAGCAACTGAAGTCATGATCATGGTCAGGTTCATGGTTGTGACCATGGTGACCAGCCAAGGCATTTCATATTAAATTGTATTCAATTCAATATGTGCAACAAGCTAAGCTTAGAACAAGGCTTTCTAATCTTTGGCAGCGGGACAAGCTGTCCAGCTATTTATATTATCCATCCCCACGAAGATTTTAAGGAATGAGATGCTGAGAAGCAGGCAGACAGAAAAGGCACCATACATCTCCTACACTCTTATTCTGGTCAGGGTCATAGTGGGGGGGGGGGTGGGTTGCTGGAACCCACTCCAAGGAGCATCGGGCACCAGGTTGGTGTGCGGTCTAGACATGATGCCAGAAAGCAAGCTGCTGGGGTAGATTATTTCCCACAAACCACTGTTGCAAAACTATGGGGTGATGAAAACTCAAACAGTCCAGCACCACAAACACGACATCGCTGTATCTGTCCTTCTAAGCCTTGGTGCGTCTTATCTACTATTGTAACAGATTTGCGGAGTTATGTATCTCTGGTTGTAGTTATCTTGCAATGACATTAGTTTCTGTAATGGCTGCACAAATATTTATGTTTGTAAAATGGAACCCTCAAAGGTCCTCTGTAGCACATAACCTCACAAGAGTTCTAATTCAGTGAGGTCCTTTCCATCTCCCTTAGACTAATTAAGGTGCATGGCCTGGTTGGGTCTGGTTATGTGGGAGGGTTGAATCAAAGCAGGTTTGATACTATCAGGTGTGTTTATTTGGTTTTGGAACATTAGCTTAATTTTAGGCTGCTTCGTCGTTTTCCGAACTTGGTGCCGTAATTTGGTCAGCACATTCCAACCGGGATGCACCCCAGGCTTATGCCCCAAGCTGCCTGGATAGGCTCCATGATCAGGACAAGAGGTTAGAAAATGGATGGATAGATTGTCACTTCCTTTTCAGTAGTTATCTCAGGTCTAATCTGGCCTCCTCTTATCTATATTATTGAAGGATCTTTCCTGCATCGCACCTCATTAAATATATTTTGTTTGTTGATGTGTTTGCTATAGATGCATTCTGTGTATGCTTTACATTTTTTTCCATGAGTGATTATTTCCCTGTGGATGTCCTTCTGCATATCCACTTAAGGCTGGAACTCCTTTTTTATGTCAATGTTGGTCACTATTTTTACTGGTAGTTTTCAGATGATTTAGTACCTTTAGGATATCGTTATTGTTCCTAATTCTAGCTTCTCTTTGCAATTTCCACTATGTCTCATGCCATCCATTTTAATGTCTTTGACCAAATTATTCTCAGATTCCTTTTGTAGGACTTCTGTAAATTTCCTCCACAAGTTCTTTGGTCCCCTACCAAGTCGGTCCAGCATCTCAAATTGTTTTCTGGTGTGTTGCTTGAAAGAAATGTGTTCTCCAGGTAACTTCTTGGACATCAGACAGTACTGTTATTCCTTTTCAGCGTCACTTACGTAGTTTATGATTTGTTCCAGAAGCTGCTCCAGGCCACACCTTTGCTATTTGACGTCTGTGCCATAGCGTGACAGTGAGAATGTAGGTTATTTGATTTCCATGAGCTCCATATAGTGAGGTCCAGGTGTGAGGATGACATGTTGGTTGCCTGAAGAGTGTATTGGCAATGAAGAGCTTGTTGAATCAGTAGAAGCTGATTAGTTGCTCTCTCCAGTCTTCTTTCTGCTTCCAAGACCATTCTGGCCAAATTCATTTCCCATCTTTGTGGTCCAAACTTCTGCATCTTGTTAAATAAATTATATTTCTTATACATTGAGACATAGTATAAACCAAATATATCAAATCTCCCCAAACCCCAACAGTGCACTACATTCTTACTATGTCTATCCTTACATAGACCAAATTTCAAGGCCAGGATCAAGTATACCGCAGTGAAGGGGCACTGGAAATATACTGCATTTCCCACTCATTTCATGGTTTAAGAGATGCCAGAAACCATTGTAGGGTTCAGGACTGATGACACAAATTACACAAAATGAGCCAGAATACACAAATGACCTCTGATTTGCTTTTATTTTTTGCATTTATTCCATGTATTCTCTCATACGATGTGCTTGTTAGTGTGTCTGAGTGGGTTACGTTAGTGCCTTTCTCCTTACTAGCTAAAGCAATGTGGCAAGATGTCAGTAGGTGCCAACCGCATAGAGCAGAAGGGTTAAAGGGAGCTGCCTTCCAGCTCTCTCACTGTAAACTGAGCTGATTAAACTGTGTGTCTTTCTGAGCTGTGCTGTAGCATAGTGCTAATTTTTCAGCCAAAAAAATGCATCAAGAAATGACTTTTATTAGACCTGTGTTATAGGTAATAAAAATAATATTAGCAATGAGATTTTTAAGGCTGTTTATCTCTGAGTACAGCTAGCACAACCAGAAAAAAAACCTCTTTGTAAGTCATTCTCTACAAGTATACTTCTAACTCATTATTAATAACATTTGAAAGCACAATGCCTCCCAGGCACCCTGGGGCGATATTCAGTGTTAATTAATTGGGGTGGTACTGATAGCTAAACTAAATAACTGAAATTGGACAAATATTGCAACCAGATAGCACCAGGAGTTATCTCACTAGGGAAAACCCGGAGAAGGCATGTCTACTTAAAGTGCTCTTTAATTCCTCTGGTTGCCTGCTTTGGGATTCTGGATTTGGTACAGGGGATCATACAGGAGATCATGCAGGAGGTCATACAGGAGGTCATACAGGAGGTCATCAGGAGGTCATCACAGGTGCAGACGATTTCTGTGGGCATCGCTGCACTCACACAAAATGTAGTTTGCCGATGTATCCATTCCGGGGTCACAGTGGCACTGAAAATCCACCTGAAGGTGCGAGATTTCCCTGAAGCTGGAAAGAAGACCAACCAGCAAGAGCAGTGACAGAAGAGCACTTACAAGTATTTAACAAAGGCAGTTAAAATGGTATAATAGTATAATAATACCATTGAATGTGTTGCCTGTGGAGATCAGTGGCCTCTTATTTATAGAAAGTAATAAAAAACTGTTCCCTCCACAGGTAGCATGTTAAAGCACTACAAAAAAGCAGTCGATTGGCTGAGTAAAAAATAGAAACACAGAGAAAAATAGTCAGACAAAACAGTATGAATATTCTTCAGGAAACTTCTTGCGCTTGGTGCTAGTGGTCTGCATGTGCAGATGTGCAGATGTGCAGATGCTCTGTGTGAAATAACCTACACTGGTTCTGCAATGTTCTCAGGCATCCAGATGCAACGGTTTGTCCTTAGGGTTTAACCATAACAAGTGCTTCTAATTACACAAGCAGACGGGGTGCAAAAATGGAAGAAGAGACCTCTGTAACGTAACACGATATCCATCTCTAAGGCGAAACCTTTGATACAGATGTTGTGCTGGGTGCCTACCAAAATAAAGGTATAGAAAACATTGTACGCTAAACAATTACAGACCTTTCTTGACTAACACAAAAAATAAGACACTGTATAGCAATGGAGCAGCAATTATTTCCAAAATATACTGTTTTCTCTAAGTTGCAGATATAACAAAAAGGAAGAACAGAGGATGTACCTTAATTACACAGCTTTGCTGACAGAATAAGCCTAGCGTTTTCTAGGCTGAGAGAGAAACGTCTGTCATCTTTAGTTACAGTTAAACAATGGGGTCAGAATGAGCTACAGAGATACACAAACACCTGTCTGAAGTATGTCAGCTGAGTGTAGATAGTTCAGACAGCACATTACATAAGGGAAAGCCAAATATTACTGTGACAGCTGTTATGGTTACATGATCTCAATTAACTCAGAGATTTGTTTTGCAGATAATGGTAGGTGTTATTTAATACACATGCATTATGTTTAATGCAAACACACAAGTTAGAAAACCATTTCCCAGTATTGAAATATGCATGAATAGAATGCAAATGACATGGGGCAACATAATAAATTGATATTCCAGAAGAAATATGGGTTATTCCACTTGAATGATAGAAATAGTATTTAGTTTGTTATTTTATTGCTAGGTAGAAAATATCCATCTTTTTTCATAAAAATGTCACGAAATTGGAGTTTTTCCCACTATGGAAGATACAATTTGATCATATTCACATACTCTTAAACAATTGTGTCATATTGCTGCCGTTATTCAAGGCTGGGCAGGGATTAAAAATCAGCCCTGGACTTTTGCTGACAGGCCTACTACACCACACATATAAGCCTTTATAATGCATTATGAAGATATTTATAGTACATTATAGATGAGCTTCATAAGGCAGTCATAAAGCATAATAAACAATGCCTTTTTATAAATAGTTATTGCCATGTTTATAATACTTTATGACTGCATTATAATGCATTATGAAGGTATCTATAATGCATTATACGTGAGTGCTTTAAGTAAAGTGTTACTGAATTTGCTTTTTGATTCCCTTGATTCACATAATTTACTTTTTGAAGAGCCATGATTTTTGTTTGTTTAATATGAATTTATTCAAATATGAAAAATGGAAATATCACTTTGGTCAGCAGTGAAGTGCCATCATTGGTGGTCTCTTGAATAAGGCCCTTAACCCTCCCAGAAACACCACAGGGGGGTTGGATGAACCGCTGGCCCTGCACTCTGACCCCAAGCTTCGTTCTCACCTATATATTTCAGCACCTCAAAGGAAGCAAGATGGAAAATGCAAAAACTAACAAATTCCTGTACTCATAAATAACGTATAATTTAAAAAAATAAAATAAAATTTTAAAAAACGCCTAACTCCAATCTGAGGTCAAGTACGACCAATTCAAATGAACACAGCAGCCTTGCTGAACTTGCCAGCAGAGCTTGGGCCTATTAATGATGAAAATCAAAACCCAAGTGAAGCAACTCTGCAGAGTCTGATTGTAGGTCTCCTTGCATATGTTCCTCGTTATAACAGATTACTGAAGGTCTGACGCAAGGCCAACATGAGATAGATTTGCCCAGGAGGGGGCAGTGCAGGAATCCAACAACTTCGCTAACTTAGCCTATGGGAGATGTGGCTTCAAATTAGACAAATATATTTAAACCTTACCTTATTACACCCGGCTGATTCGTTATTGTTCACCGAGCCAACAGTGTGTCTTATATGTATATAAGGTATAGTCAAGCC
>JAODJW010000040.1:31859990-31887367 GCA_026777045.1 Hyperopisus bebe | reverse complement strand
ACAGTCATTTAGAAACCGTAGCCAAGTATAATCATAATTATTATTATTATTATTATTGTGCTGCTGATGATATTATTATTATTATTATTATTATTATTATTATTATTATTATTATTATTATTGTTCTTTCTGTGCTCATTTGTTTGCAAAACATAGTACCAGAAAAAAACTTCAAAAAACATTTTGAAGACCATATCTATTGGTGGTTTTCAAGTCCTAAGACCCCCTGAATTCCTCTTTCATTTGCACACAGCACCTACCCATGATCTTTGCTCTTCATATCCCACCTGGAAATGCACTAATAGCACCTATTGGTCCGTTTCCTTCTGGCCGGATTTGAGGTAGGGCCAGCATGCATTCTGGCCCTCACACACTGATCAGATTTGCTGCAAAGCCATATGCCAAAGCAGCATGATGAACTGGCAGTTATGTGTCTCAGCTGAAGAGCTCCAACCACAGTCCTCCAACCAGGTGTTCTTCCAGAAGATCCTGACTCCACCCAGGTGGAGCACAATATTGACTGCAGTAAACATAATATGAATGTACATATTTGGATAAAAAAACTATATAATTCTAATTTATTTTAAAACTTATAGGCAATATAGCCATTGTACAATTGTCTCCTTCTACACTTCTTATTTCATAGCATCTTAACTCTGGCAGCAGTCATACAAACCCAGTTTCACAAAAATATCTGCATTCCATGAGTAAAATTTCAGCAGTTTTGAAAGTTTAAGTCACTGAACTCTTCATAGGTAGATACATAAAATCCATATTGACCATTTATGTAATAAGTAATAATTACCAGTTATCCCATCAAGTGTCTGTGAATCCCTTTCAGAGAACTTTGACTTTCAACCTCTCTTTCCTCCTGCCTATGCAGTTCATCTGTGTTTGGCATAACTGTCATGATATTTCATACTGTTCCCTTGGCAGTTTTTACACACCACAGGTGTTTACCACTTTTCCATTTGTTTCATAAACAGCAGACTTTTTATTCTCGTTAAGCATTGGAAATGAAAATATAACTCAAAGTTTCCTTTATAACATAGAATGAGTATGTAACCGTGCATGTCTGACATCCTATTAACTGGTTGTGTGGTGATGGCAGAGTCAAATTATAGGCTGTCCTTTAACTTTAAATGCACTAGTTAACTATGTCATCTCTTGAAACAGAGCAGTATTTTATGCAGTATTATATTTTATACCCTTGCAGAAAGAATGTCTTGAATTTTCTCTGCTATTATAACTGCTGTATGAGGTTACTTTGATGAATCAAAGATACAACATTTTCTTGCTAAAAAGGTAATCAAATGGTGAACATACTGTAAATTTATTTGTTAAAGAATATTGAGTGCATTTTTAGTAAATGTTAAGTGAGTAACATGCAAATGTAGAAAATCTCAGTGTGTGCAAAAACCTTTAGTAGTGTATATAAATGTTTTTAATTTAATTTTGTGACCAGTGCACCTGCAATTTAGGTAGGTAGCGTTTGGCCTTTGAACGCTGTTCTTTGCCTTTGTGCGTTTGAAACCTTGCATATCAAAGTGCTGATTATCGGACCACTTTTATAGCTGATTCATTCTGGTAATTGGCATTCAGCCTAATATGCTGCCCCTTTGTTGCTGTGTTTTAAGTGTGACTTAGTTTTCCATTATATCGTATTTCCATTATTGTTCGCCTCTTGTTGGCTTTGTCTAACCCTCCTGAGATGGGCCAATGGGAGACTGATAGATACTTATTTATTGGCTGCTTTCAACTGTGTAAGTTGGCTTTGAATAAACATGGCATTGTATACAGATGGAATGTTTTCATTGCTTCATCTAGCAATTAAGTTCCTTCTTACGTAATGACTGTTGCTTCAGGAGCACAAAACAGTCATTTAGAAACCGTAGCCAAGTATAATGTAAAGAAATTGTATGTGTACTTCATATGAAATGTTGCACTGGAACTGCATGGATGATGCTATAGATTGACCCTAACCTTCACTACTACTTAGAAGGCACAAAGCATATATTACAGTTACTAATCTGCAATTGCTGGTTGACTCAGATAGAAATTTTAGTTTTTAATTTTCACTTCATTGTGCAAATGCTTAGTTCTGACATCACTTTGTCATTGATGAGTCTTTTATCTCATTTCATCACCCTGAGCATTCAAAATAACAGAAATTTACTATGGCTAAGGATTATCGTTTGTGTTTGTGCAGCATTCATCACTAAAATGACTAAAACCAACTTATACACTATAACACCTCTCTTAATCTACAAAAATGTCTCAAGTGTCTAAAACTCTTGATAGATAAGGTATCACTCGTCCTTGTGAAATTGCATTTTTGTAATGTTTTGTTGATTACACAAACCTGACTCAAGAGCTGCTTTAAAATCCCCCGTAAGTGCTCAGCAGGGTTGAGATGCGATAAGTCAAGTCAAAGTCAAAAGTCTTTATTGTCAATTCTGCCATATGTACAGGACACACGGAGGACTGAAATCACGTTACTCTCAGACCCCATGGTGAGTGCAATAACAATGACAAGCAAGGTAGAAATGCAAGACAGACACAAGTATTCAAGTATATACAAGCATTCAAAAATAAAATTAATCTACTGTGATAACCATGGCATTTAAATCATCTTCATGGTTGATCACACCATTAAAATGAAAACTGTCTCGTGGAAGGGGGCATTGCAGTCTAAAGAGGTTTCAAACCCATCAAGAAAGAAACTCTTCACCGTAGGATGAGTGTGACCACTCTGAATCGATTGGTATTTATTTATATTTACCTATCCTTCTAATAGCTTTATTATTAGGTCTATTTCAACTCCTGGTAACCATATACATAACAGTCCTCCATAATGCCCTTTCTTCCCAATGGAAGGTCAATTCTTATAATGATTGGGTCCATCCAACTTATTGATCACACCCACGATAAGATTTAATCCGATGATTTGTGCTTCAGGTAGACATTAAGGCTTGATTTGATCAAGAATCCACTTGTTTGTTTTTCCTGGAGTCCAAAGGTGTTGATGTTCTTCCTGTTCTGATAGTTTACAGTCCTGCTTTAAGATCCATAAAGAATCAAAGGAAATACCACATACTGAACAATTCTGATCTTCTTAAAGATAGATCAGTACTTTTTTCTGAGACCTTCATCGCAGCTACACTAAGTGCCAGTCTGCAATGTATATATTGACTGCTGCATTCTTTGCTGTTGAGGATCTAATAGCTTAGGTGGTGCAAATCCATTCCAGGAAAGTACATGCCACAACATAACACAGCTGCCAAAGTTCTTTGCCATGAGAAATAGGCCGTGGACTTGGCAGGGTTTTTTGGCATGTAACACACATGCATTTTTTTCTGCTTGTTGACAATAATGTGAAGGATGACTCATGTGACCATATTTCTTCCTAATGCTTAGAAGTTGACTTCTTGTATTTACTTTTCTACTTGCAAAAGTGTAGGGAGCAATGAATGTTTTTGCACTGCATGACAAAAATAACATCCATGTCTAAGAAGTTCTCAAAGGCCTGTATTTGACAAACTATCTGCTCACATTTTGGATTGACAGTCAGTCAAATGAATAAGAAATGTTGTTGGTTTAACTGAAGCACAGTCATCGAGATTAAGAAATATGTGCCTTTTTCCATTGATGTCTCTGTCTTTCCCTAAGAATTCTTTACCAACATCACCTTAGTCACTGTTCCTAACGAAACATCAGCTATACTTCAGCAGTGTCCAGCACTGAAGCATGAGTCAAGTGTTTCTGGCAATTATCTCTCTCTCAAAGTCACTGAGATCTCTTCCTCTAACTGTGGTACTGAAAATAATAGGAAAGGAGAATGACTATCCAGAGGTTTGCTCGGTACAGTTTGCTGATCGCAAGCATTATCCATTTATCATATTGTGATCGAGCTGGAGCTGATCTACCGGTTGGACAGCTCTGCTTCACAGAATTAAATGTTCCATATCGTTTTAGTTTTTGGTGAGGGGAAGCATCTGGCCACCCCTAAGTTCTACCCCCATGACAATCAAAGGCAAACATCTTCTCAAAAAAGTGGGTTATCTACAATTGTGCAAGTTTTCCAAAGTGACCAAAAATGTCCAACCATAACAGATACTCACACAAAAATCTTCAACTCTCTGTATAAACCAGTTATTGTGTTTGTTTTGTGCAGGTGCTTTATTTCATTTTTACCTGTTTACCTGTTGGAAATTGCATTGTAGTATGTTACCGTCATCTTAGTGTGACATTTGACGAACTATTAAAAGTAGCACTTTTCAGCGCATAAGTATGTTTGTTCATCATTATTGAATCATTAATCTTTTCTCAAGTAGCAACTTTATTTGTCCATGATTTGTTCATAATTTGTACTTCCTTAGTAACTGGGTAATTACTAAGTATTTGTGTCCCAAGTTAAGTGTTACCAAAAGTTCTAAACAAAAATTCAAGCATGAACTAGTGAAAACTGAATTTAATATCCTTTATACTACAGAATATTTATGTGAGCTGATTAATTTGTATGCATAACCTATCTAAAACACATGCATTATATATGCATTAAGGTTCAAAGTAAAGAAGAGGCATTCTGCTTGACATGCGGTCTAATTCAGGACCTCCCAGGAGGTCTGCGTTTAATGGTCACTGTAGATAATACATTAAAGCTATAGCACATTAGTGTCTTTACACTCCTTGATACCAGTTACTTAACATGCCAAGCAAATTGTGCAAAGCTGTAGTATTCACGTGATGTAAAATTGATTAGGTAATATCCAGGTAATTAGAGAATCCCACTTAATAAAATTTATATGATGTTAGATTTTGATGCTTTGGCTCATTATGTCTATAACCTTCTTTTAAGATGAAATGCAGTTGATGCTGTTCTGGATAAATGCAACAGATAACAGTCAAAGTTTCAAAACGCGATATGGGAGTTTCAAAATGCATATAACAGTATACTTCATTCTGGAGCACACTGCCTTATTTGGGGAAAAAAAGAAACAAAAAAATGGAGTCACAAAGCAAAATCAATTCTATTCTCCAGAAACCTAACCACGCCAAACTGCTTTAATCTATGGCAAAGTTGCAGGCTTAGAAAACACCCATTTGCATGCGGGAATAAATATATAAATAATTGCTTTCACTGGCGTGCACCTGGCCAATCAGTAATTCAACAAAGTGTAAGGCGTTGCACAGCCATTGAAATTGCAGCGACGCGACAGTATTTTAAAATGGCCATTCAAGCGAATGGTACCATGACTAATATTTTAAGTAAAACAATTGGAACGGTCTTTGGTAGCTGACACACTCAATCCAGTCATATGGATTTTCTATCTAAATGGGTATGACTGAGATTTATGAGTCTTTCGGGTGCACCACGATGGCCATTCTCTCCCATCATTGCAAACTCTTGCGCACCCCCTGGTGCTTAGTAGTCTCCAAAACTTCTTTGTGCTTGCTTGCAGATTGTCTTCTTGTCTCTGTGGTTGCTCATTATTCAGACACAGACGGATCTCAGGTCATCTGCAGCTGCAGCAAAGGAGAAGCAGGAAAGATGGCGATCATTCAGTAGCCCAGCCACACGCATGAGACACAGGACAACTTTTAGCAGAAGCATTTTCTCTGGACGAGCCCGTGAGTAAAATACGATCGCGAACTGATATGATCATAGTTTTTGTTAATGAGTCATGACCAAGACGTGGTGGTGGACAGGAAAAATCTGGAGAGCGTCTCTTTACTAGGCTGAAAAGAGTCAAGTGTTTTTCCTTTCTTTCCTTTTCTTAGTTAAGACCAGTCTTGGTGACTTGAGGGACTGAGAGCAAATTAGAAATACACCGATAAAGCGATCGTTGGAACCCAATCATTTAATGCCAGTCTTATCGCAGCTTTATATTTCCTTTCAACCTTTTTTTTTGTAAATTTCTAGCTCGGTAGCTTGCAAGCTAACTACGTATTTTTGGAAGTCGAAAGCTAAAAGCTAACTACTTATGATGGTCTCCATTGGAGGTAGCGCTGCATGATCCAGCAGTGGGACAGTTGATTAAATTGAGCAGATATGTTTCGGGATCTCGCTTTCGCCCGTCTAGCTGCCGCTGACTGATTGAGCGGAGAAGCCATTGCACTGTTAGGTCTTCTCTCCGAGCAGCACCAGCTAAGCGTCCTGAGCCTCCATTAGTGACAGTACGGCTTCGCCGCTGGTCCATGTCCAGACATAAGCGGAGAAGCTCCGTCCAGGTTTTTTTTTGCTGGCTTCTCCTGCTAAAGCTACAGACCTAAACGTGTGGATTTTTTCCTCTTTCTGGGCGAGCCAGAGCACCTAGTTTTGTGGGATGTTTCTGTTTTTTTCTTGCTTTTGAGATCGCACTTAGACTTCCTTCTTTTTGTCTCCCGGTCAGCCGCACACTGTCGCGGCAGCAAGGCTGAGGTTTTGGAAGGGGCTGTGTTGTCAGTGCCATGAAGTCAGGTATGTCATTGTGGGCTTTACCATAAAATGGAGGATGGCGCCTCGGTCTTTTAAGAACAAGGACTAGGGGGAATATCTCATACAAGGATTCATGTCGATGTTCTCGTTTAGCTGGATATTAATGATCCAGACTGCGCATAGTCACTAGTAATAGGACACTGAGTGTTGCGAGATCTTTTTTTTCCTGGTGGTGTAGACCTGTCATGTATAAGTTTTTCTTCCCAATTGCTATGGACTTCACAAGAAAATGGAGGGCAGTAGGGCTTCCAAAGTGAAAGGGGTTAGCAGACAGTTTGGTGTGAGAGGAGACGGGATGAGACAGGAATGTTAATGCTTACCAGTGCAGTGGTGGTAGGACCTACAGGTGATTAACATTCAACCGTGGGTTCCTCAGGAGCTGGGAGAACTACCATCTTCAAGACTGTGAAAGTTCACCAGCTTATTGTTTAATGAATTTCTCAACATGTATTTTAGAAGTCCATTGATATAGAACGTCGTCAGCATTGGTTGACTTTAGAAAAGCCTGACAGCCAGCATTCCATTCAGGTCTTCATGAAAATAGAGCAGAGCATGTATGGAATGGTTATTTTGGCTGTTCTTGCCAATTATTATTAAGTTGGAAATAAGGAAAAACAATATTTTTTATTTTGCAATATTTATTGGAATGGCCATTGCTCATGGTTGGTTTAGGCTTTATGCACATTTGGGGATTTAGCTATGGTGTGAGGAATTTTTGATGGAACAGTGTACTTATGGAGAACTCAGAATTGAAATTTCAGCTTAAACAACTTCCTTACCTGATTATGGTTGAGCTGGTGTCGATTGCAGTGGATCTACCTGTGATTTTTGACTACATAAATGCAATGTAATATATGTAGATGAATAACTGAATGTAGTGGTTGTGTTGGGAAGTGAAAATTGACATTTCTGTGCTTATTTAGTTTTTATTTTATATATGGAGGAGAATGATGTTTGTATTCTGAATGACCTGGGGGAAATTGGGAGTCCTTTTTACTGCTTACCGAATGAGGAAAAAGTTAAGCCTAATGCATCTGGATCTACAATATTATGTCATCATTGGGGCAAAGTCCTCTGGGGATTGAGGGACTTCTGCATTATGGCTGACTTCAGTGAGATCCTGCTGGTAAGGAGAGCAGAGTCTCTGCGGCAGCCTTGTGGCCGGAGAGGATCAAAATGGAGGTTCCTTTAATTGGAAGCTAGGTTGTTCATTCCTGAGCAGTTTCCCTCTTCTAACACCTTGTTTTAAAATCATATGCAGTGAGTTTCTGATTTATTTATTCAAGAGCTCCAGAGGCAGGATTCTGTGAACATGATTGATTTGCATGCGTCAAAGCTTTCACAAGGTCAGAGAGGAACCATTTTGACGCTTCCTTAAAATCACTAAATGAGTGGTTTTTTGGGTTGCCATTGTACCCAGAACAATTTTAGTACGTCCTGGCAATGTGAACCTTCTCTGTTCGCATCTTATTTTAATTTTGGTTCCGTTTTTTGGTTTTCTTGTCATTCAAGCATCTCCTTTGTTTACTATTGTTCAGCTTCTGCCATAAACACATGACCTTGAAGCTCACACTGTGTGTGGTCTGAAAAACTGAAACTGAACATGTTCTGCAGCTCTGCCAGTCATTATTTTGAGTGTTTTATACTACACTCAACATGTGGGTTTGCCTCTTATGAATCACAATATATTACATTAGGCATATACATGTTCATCCTTCTTGGGGGTAGTGGCAGTTGTCAGCTTGGAGCTTTCAAGATCTTATGTAGGATATTGGAAACCTTTCTCAAAACTAGACTCCGGTGAATAGAATGTATAAACCAACATGAACCTTACAGGCATGTATTGTGGGTACTCAAATATTTTTTTGTCTATATGTGGTATGTAATGTTAGCATTAAAATGTGAAAGCCTGTATTTGAATTTTATAAGATTCCTGAACTGGTGATATTAGTGCTTCATAGTTTGCCATTTTAGTTTAGTATTAGAAAATGCGGAAATTCTAGCATTGATATCAAGTTCATGATAATTCATGATTTATGTTTGGAGAAGATGCTGCTTTTTGGAGGTTTAAGACTGTAAACGAAGTGGTTGAAGATTTAAAAAAAAAAAAAAAAATGTAAAAGCGTCTGAAACCCAGTCAATCTGTAAATTCAACTGAATAATAAATATGCCCAAACTCAAAATGAGCAGCTTCACAAATAAAGTGAAGCTGTGTTTCTCCTGCTAGTCAGGCTGGAGGCATTGCAGAGTCTTGCTTGACCAAAGTCTACTTTAGAGAACCCAATGAGGAGATGGTCTCTGCATTAGTGGTTGATGACGTCTTTGCTGAACTAAAATCATCCACAGCACATTTTCCACTGTCTACAGATCTGCATCTCTGAATTTCTGACTGCGACTGATTCATTGATTAACCTTTTGCTTTACTTTTGATTCTGAGCATGATTGATTTGACCTATTTTAGTTTTGATGCATGTTTGTGATGATTAAAAGAACTAGAGATGTCAGAGAGTTTTTTTTTTGTATGATTGTAATAGAATTAAATGTAATCATGGCCAGTTAACGTATTTGATTTGCATTTGCAGCTCCGAGCTTCTGAAAAATTAAATGAATGATGAGACTAATCATATTTTATGTGAACCTGAAGCTTGTAATCATTAATAGAAGGTAATAGCATAATCAACCCTATTTAATTAGGATCTTTGTTAAACATGGACCAACACTTTGTGCAAAATAAGATTTCCATATTCAGATAAACAAAAAGGAAGAATCAGATCTTTTATACATGAAATTGATCATGATACATGCCCTGTAGTCTTTACTAGCTGTTCTTCTGGCAGTGTTGATTATGATTGAGCAGTTTGGTCTAGTTCAAACCACAGAAGAAGGTCATTTTCAAGGGTACCTGTGCTGGCAGCTGGACTTGGCAAATAAACTGTCAAGGTCCACATTTAAGAAACGAGAGCCGTGAAACCAGTGCACAGATGGTGTGATGTTATGGCACTAGTGAAATGAATGATATTGCCAAGTAACACAAATGCTTAAGGCAAAAGTAAATGGTGCTTAGATGCTGTTGCATGCTAATGAGTTTTGAACCACTGATTTCAGGAAGAATGGTTTAGCTTTTTGCCAGTGTTTGTTTTAAAGCCTTGACTGCTCACCTTTAGTTGGCACTTTTGTTTCCTTGAAAAATATTTATCTGTATTGAGTCCTCAAATTTCTTGCATTCTTTTAGTTTACATTGGGGAAATATCCATGGAGGAACCCAAAACAAAGCTGAAGTGAATCTTAAATGTGAACTTTTTCTTTAGTCATACGTGTTATTTAGATCTTAGATTATGGGCATCCTTAAAATTAGTAAATTGTATGAATTATTTTAAAGAGAGATTATTGTTTGCTCTGGCTAAAGCTCTCTGCTGGTTTGGTCTAATTCTGATTATGCGCTTGGTTCCAACTGTTCCACAAAAAGTAAAAGTCACCTTGCAGGGACGAAAACGTCTGTAAATTAATAACCCAGTTCACAGAAGGCTCCATTATAGAGGTGCTGGTGGAACCAAGTTGGATCACTGTTCCGTTTTGCAGAAATGTGTTGCTATGCAGACGTAAGCATCATGTGCCTTGTTTGTAGTTAGTAGGTTATCAGGCTACGAGATACTGAGTTTGAAATGTTTGCGTTGCACTGAGACGTTATTGGCACTACTTCTATTATTGTCATTGTAGTAATAAAACTCTGCTTAATTGTGATGTGCCTTGTTCAGTTTTGAGATTAAGGCAAATTATTAAACTGAAACAAAGTTTTTGAACTGCTAGAGCTTACTGAGAGCCTCAGTAGCAAATAGCTATTTGCAGAGATGCTTTATTTTGTGGTCTAACTGTCAGAATTTTCCGGACAAAACTCTTGCATGCTGTAGAGCAAGAATGCACCCCATCATGCCACTGGCGCTTTCACGGTGGTCAGACAGCCGTCTTCAGCACAGCTCAGCAGTGAAAAGTTTTAAATAGCTAAAAACGATATGTGTGATTTTTCGCATAGGGTTACAAACCTGTTGTATTAAATGCAAATTAGCTCTTGCATATTTTTAGTTTTCAACTTAAAGAATTTACACAGAGCAGAAATCTCTATAGTTTTGTAGTTTCCAGCCATATGCATCAGGCTTGCTGCAGCATGTGACGGAACCATACAATCTGCACAACTGACATAAATTAGGCGCAAGCAAAAGGTTAAATGGATCGGGCTGTAGTAGCCGATTCTGATCAGTTAAATGCCTGGATCGGCTCCAGTTCCAGTCTTTGATATTGGCTGAGGACCACACTGTTCTGTAAGGACCTTCCATTGTCGTTCCTTCTACATCGAGTAGCATCACAGAAGCAAACTTACCCAGGATTTCTTGTTTTCCAGTTATGAAATGTCACAGTGGTGTGTCTGTGAATATAGTCTGTTTGTGAGATGTATTTGCCTCAGATCTTTGGAGAAGGAATATATACTGCACTGGCTAATCAAAAGGCCAAGGGAGTCTCTTCTGTCCATAAGACCAACTTTCATGTTCTAGAACTTCTGCAGTGTGTTTCTGGCTCATTCAGCAATTTGTAGAGTACTGTATATAATGTTAGCTTTTTGCTAAATACAAAAACCCTATTCATTTACACACATTTTCCCCATAGGTGCTGCTTATGTTAATTATTAGTGCTAATGTTTACACATTGAATGGAATATGAATTGAGTATCTCACTTCCTTAGATTAGGTGCATTATGAATCTGCAACAGTGTGTGTTGGGTATTTGCAGTAGATATCAAAACTAATTGAATTTCAAGTCTTGTTGTCATAAAGGCTGAAGTCAAGACAACTTAACCATCTGTTTCGACTTCATGAGACTGTTTTGACATCATGAGTGGTTAATAATTAGTTTTTCAACCATTCACACAATTTGGTAAGAGTATAGTAGGGATTTTTTTGCTTTAATAATAGTTGAAAGCCTATTTAATGGTCTCCCCATTCCTTTTTGCAGAATAGCTCAAGTTTACTCCAACTATGAAGAGACCTTCTGTGTACTCTCTCCCCTTTTAAGTCAGTCCACAGGTCCAGGTCTGGCTTACTGACATATTCCAAACATATTTGTGGGATTTACGGAGAAAAAAAAAATTCTGTCTTGGTCAGGCAATAACAGACTTTCCCCTATGGTTTCATGAGTGTTAACGTGCCGTCTTGTATGATTAAGATGGGATTTGATATTCTCTTGAGCAAAGTGGCCTGCCACCAACAACCAGGAATTGAAGACACCTAATTTGTGGTTATTTGCATAGAGATACCTGTCTACTCTGAAAGCCCCAGGTGGTGTTGGTTTCTTGCTAGCTTCCCCTCTTTATACAATCACCCATTTTAGAAGGAACCTGATCTAGAGAAGGTTCTGCTATATTATCTCTACTAATTCATTACGGTTGTGTCTCTCTTCCGTAGTATGTTTTATGGTATCTTATACCCAATTCCTTATCTTTACATTTCAGTAATAAGAATTCAAAGATCTCTTATAGCTCAGACTAGATTGTAATTGCCCTTTGTCTTTGCGTATGGATTTGCATTATGTAACCAAAACCTGGAGAAACCCATTATTTTCATCAAATCAAACGACTTCAGCTAGTTTACTCTCCAGTGAGAGTGATTAGTTCTGCAGTTACAATCCTGTTTGCCTTTATACTTTTATGTCAGTGATTTAAAAATGGGTGATGGTTTTAATGGGTTACTGTTAAAATGAAAGTGAATGAAGGCTGTACTTAATGGGGTTTCAATTAAAGCAACAAACTAGACATTTTGAGACTCAGCTGATTGTTTATAATGACTGTGCATGGTGGATAAGTATTTGAACATCACATCTATTGATGGAACATTAAGTTGCTTTGGCCCATATTTAAGTTTCGTTGAGATCAACTAGAGAAAAAAAGTCTCTTGAGAACAAGGCTGGGCTAAGTTTGGTCTATTAGCGTTTTTCCCCCAAGTTAAGTGTAAAACCATTTTGCATAATCTTCTCCAAAGATCTCCGACAAACAATGTGTGTCATGCAAATGATGCGCAATTTGTGAGAAATTAAGATCTGATTCTTTATTTATTTTAAAATTTTGTTTAGTTTGAGGTAGTTAACAACATCCGAGTACAGGTAAGTGCAAGATTTGGGAGATAATGTTGAGTATAGTGTATTTTACCTGCTCAGCCCAGAACTATTTGTTTCATTAGCAGGCCTGAGTGAATGCATCACAATATGTTACTCCACCCCTCAAGTCATATGCATCCCATGATGCTATTTTTCGTTCCTGCTGGGAGGGGTGGGATGTTTCTCCAAACCACAAGGCACATTTTGTCAATGGGAGGTATGAGGAGCACAAGGACAAAATATGATTGTTGATGCAACAAGTCCAGACTGTTGATTCCGTGCGGTATTGGGTGCATGCAGTGGCAATAGCCTGCGGTGTGACACATGGTTGGGTTTGTGTTTTTCTGTCCTCTACCTGTATTCTGTTGTAATCTGACATTCTGGCAGGTTAGCTGGATATTAGGTGTTGGTGGCCATTTCTGTCAGAAACTAGAGTTAATATTGATATCCAAAGTATAAATAGGGAAGAGTCTTTACCAGTAAGGGTAGTTGGTAGGGCTGACCGATTTGATTTCACATTGTGATTATTTTGACACGCATTGTGATTGCGATTGTAAACTCTGATATGTAACTGTAGGATGTACCATTTAGTATTAAAACTCATTTATGTAGTCTAAAAACAAATAATGGCACAAAAGATCATATTATGGGGATATTTGCCAATTTTCATTTACCAATTCAAAATTAATTAAGCAACACATACTTGAATTATTGAACACCACTAATCTCTGGTCAAGTGTGCTCATCAGTTTCTGAAATCCCTCTTTGCTGATGGCATACATGAGCACCATGTTCTTAGCTAAGTAATATGTAACAGCATCTGTGATTCCTTATGTCTCCAACATTTTCTCATGCAGTGTGATCCTCACAAATGCATCGGTAATTGCTTTCTGCGATCAGCCCAGCCAGACTTTTGGATGGGGCATTTATATCTGCATTTTCCTTTCTTGCGAGACATTAGTTGTAAAGTTATGAGAGTTGTCTGAGATGTTGACATGAGTTGGTGGTTTCCTTGTGATGTATTCACTTTCGCCTTACACTTCTTGCTCAATACCTTTGTCTGAGCGGTGTTGCTGCATTTAAATCCAGAGTACTAACAAAATTACAGAAGAGGACTATTTTCCATCCCCTGCTATTCCTATTAGTATTCAAAAAATGCCAGATTAGCCTTTTGTCATCTCCAAAGCCACACACGGACATTAGTTCAAAACGCACAATGCGTTGATTGGACGGTTTTACAATGAGTTTTACATGTGCATAGGTCATGTGTAGTAGGCTGCAGGGAAAACTCCATATTAATTCATGTGGCAACTGGAGGCACAATACGTGTTACTAGTAATAAATTACAACCTTTTTTCTGGTTAGATAATTGCACAGGTCCATATTGCAGTTGTGATTTTAAGTAATTCATTGTGCACTAATAGTTGGACTGATGAAAGCGAAAAGATAATAAACAATTAGGATCCACCACTGTTGCTGCTGGGCCTCCTAATAATAGTTATTACATAGTTTTGTAAGGTGGTGATTTTACACTCTCAAGCTTTCAAGAAGTATGCTGATTAAAAAGCATTTGTTCCAGTTCTTTAGCACAGTCTCACCCAATGAGGCTGGTTTTCAGGAAAAAGGCTGTAGAATTGTCATTGTATTGACACAGTTCTGATAGTCATGGATGCTTTTCAAAGCAGTCATGCATAATGGATAGATGGCAGAGGTAGTCTAATTTAAAAGACCATTGTTCTGAAGCATTTGCTTTTATAGGAAAGATTAACCGATAGTAAAGCTGTCTATAATAGTTTGTGACTTTCCGAATATGAGAAACAGATGGTTGTCATCACACAAAGTTACCAGTAAGGATTAGAAAAGGAAAAGTAAGCCTAACATTTAGACATTTAGAGACAGATTTGATGTGTGCATTTTCTTGTTTAAACAATGATTAACTTATTAAATTATTTGAACAGTAACACACTAGTTCCCAGCCCTCTAAGAAATACCTGGTTCTCAATTAGGGTTCACATTAAGTGCTAATTGAAGCGTGCTTTTGTTCATTCATTGCAAGGTTGATGAACTGTATACAAGGCTTAGATTATTTTCTGCTTCCCAAGTATATAAGATGGGGACTCAAGTTTGAGATTTGACCTTGCTTAAAACTGACTTCTGACTCAACTTGCAATTCCTTTTTTGACTCAGACTTGACTCTGACTCATTAAAAGCGACTTGTGAACAATATGAGTCTTTAAGGCTCGGTTGAAATTTCTACACATGTGAAGCAGACTGTACAACTCTCCCAAAGCTGTAAAGGCATTAAACACATCACTATGGGTGGCTGAGCACAGAGCATAGGAGCTGAAGCGTGATGTCAGGTGGTATCAACATGCAAATAATACGCTTTCTCTGTTTTGCCACTAGTACAGATTGTGGACCTGATCTGACAAAGCGCCGGATATTCCGAGTTTCATTTTACATTAGAAGGCACCACTTAGGCATGGGCGTTGCTTTAACCTCTTTCGTAAATTATATATTTATTTGTGTGTGTGCGTGTGTGTGTGTACACACATTGTGTTATACCGTGACACAGATTGGCATAGATTGCCGTAAATCTGATGATTTCCCGTATCTCCCCAAAACACCTTTTTGTTTCTGACGTTTCTTCCAAGTCGGGCTGTATTTTCTTACAACTTAGAAAGCGCCTGTACCTCTTCATTGTGCCCCGCTTATGGCATGTAGTGTTATGTCTTAAATTATTCAGCGTTCTGTCACGCATTGAAATATTATGGTTTTTAATAAAGTTAAAACAATAAGACGGCAAATAATTTGGTCGAACAGTAGTATCACTGACTGTTCTCCCATAACTAAGAGAAGCATGACTGCACACATTTTGACTTTTTAACATTGAGTTTGCAGTGTTACTGGCATAATCATTTATTTAATTGCACATTCACAAAAGTTGAGAGAAATCAATTTTATCCATTAGAGTTTTGCTTTAGGACGATGTGTAAAAATGAAAATTACGATTTACTCTAAACATGCATTTACTTTAGCAGCACGAGAAATCGGATCTGGGTTATACTCATTCATTAGACAATCATATCACTTCAACGTAGTGGAATTTATGCCAAAATTTCCTGCAAGGGATGTCTTCATCATAATGCTATTTTTACAAAAGTATTACTTTTTAAAATCTACAGTAGAAAAGTGTTTCCGTTCTTACTAAATTTTATTGCTTGAAAGGTATTTTCAAATGGCAAATACTTTGGAAATGTGTATAAGCCTAAGGAACTATGAGACATGCAGTTTTTGAATTGTTCAAGTGGGGATTCCCATTTAGTCACATCTGTTGCTAATAGAAAAAAACAAATAGGCGATTTAAATTTCTGATCAGTACTAATGTCAAATTGGAACCGTGATGGAGACTGGAGATTTGACTTGGACTCTAATTTTGTGACTTGTGAACATCTCGTATAAGGAGGCCGCATATATTAAAAACTAGATGTTGACCCTCAACATAAAGACAGCAGGCAAAATATTGATATTTATAGATGAAATGGCTATCAAACCTGAAGCTAAAGGTCTCACGTTTTAATGAACTTAATGGCTATAGTAGAAGTCACTACCAAGCAAGGTAGAGTGTGCAAATACTTGTCGCCATAACATGAGGACAGATGGTTCTAGAAACCAAAGCACCTCCAAGAGATTTTGTTGAATCCGTGTCCAACAGTTGGAAATCTGAAGCGCTAGCTAGCATTTTGGGGATTATAGATTCTCCCCCATTGTCATCCATGGGAGTCCTAGCTAATATGTATGGAGATGAAACTCCCTTGAAGTACCAAGGCATTTTGGAACATTTGGCACCTTCCTATCTCTAGTAAGAGACTATTTCCCAGAAATGGGAAGAGAGGGAGAGAGATAATTATGGAAACAATAAATTGCTTGCTGACAGTAATATACTACTTGGAGCTTAATCACTACTGTATTTCAATCCATCAGGATGGTAGTTAGGCTTTGAGATTAAGTAAATAAATCCATAAACAGAAACCTTAAGATAAAGAATATAATGACCACCCCCCCCCCCCCCACCAAAGGCAAACGTTTAGAAGCCAACCAACGCCAGAATATTTACCTTTTTATCAGAATTCAGTCAGAAAATGAAGCCTAGCTCATGTTTTTTGTTTTCCTCATGTGAACAAAGAGGGCACTGTAAATAATATGCTAATATATGCTGGTCTCGTATAGCTGGTTTTAAAGACACTGAGAAAATGACCTGCTGTAAATCTGAGAAGGACAATTGTTGAAAATTAGCTTAAGACCGTATGAGCTGCCAGGGAGTGCAGTACTCAACAAGGACAAGAACTTGCAAGAGATCCACCCTGAAGATAGGTTTAGCTTCACTTAGTTTCTGTATCTCCAAAGTCCGGCACCCTGTGGAACCGGTTCATCAAGATGTGAGAGCCAGCTATTGTCTCAAGGCCTGAATATGTTGGCATGAGTTTTCTGTGCGGATGGAAAAGTATTCCAGAGAAAGAAGTTGTCATTGTAGGACTTTTCTGTTCCATCCCTTTCCTACAGTTATCCTGCTGAGTGGTAAAATAAGCATTTATTGGTGCGAGGTGGAGGAAATGGTATAAAATCAAAGTACTTACAACTTGGATTCTGTAAAATGTCCAGAAGCAGTTGAGTAACTGTTGGTTATTGCACAGACTTCATGGCAACTGACTATCAGTCATTTGACATCTTTAAAAAATGCTCAGAGGGTTCCAGAAAAGGCTTCCTTCATTTTCTATTTTAGCTTTATTGTTGCGATGACACTAAAATCTAAATGTGAAATATGCATTTTTTTGTGTTTTTGACCTCCTATGTAATCACCAACAGTATTAATGTGTGGCATGGATTTGTCTGAGGAAGCTTAGAATAGGCTTTAGGGATTTTAGACATTTTTAGACAAGATAATGAAGTCTTAACTCGATCTATAGTGCTCTCAGCTGTTATAGCTTAATTATATTGAATGTATAAACAAAAGTGTTGATACGATTGACATGCGTTTGTGTACCGTTTATGCATCCGTGTGTGAAGCCTTCCTCAAGGGAGCAGATCAGAAAGCAGTGCCTCCGTAACCACAATGGAGTGTGACCAATGGCACACATTTCCCACAGTCACTTGATGTTGCTACAGCGTTCTCAACTTCTGTCTCTATTAATGCGTTCATTGCTTGAAGAACACATATATAATATATGAAATATTAAAAAAAAAACAATTTGATTCTCAGGAAAAACTATTTGGAAATAATGGTTTTAAAAAAAACCATAGCTTTGGATTAATCAGAGCAAAAATCAATGAAAAATAACTGAAGGTAATATGCGATTATGCAGCTCCAAAAAAAAAAAAAAAAAAACACACAAAATGAAGATACACATGAAGTATACTGTACTGAAAGAAATTCTATTACCATTGCAGAACCAGGCAGTGTGGGTTTTTTTTTTTTTTACACAAATGAATTGTAAATCTTTAACGTACGTACATGTCCTTATGCAAAGTCCTGTCTTTACCAGTACAGGACTTTCTCACATTTAATAAAAATTTCATCATTATATAATCACTGCTGTCATTGTACTGAAATAGTTTTTGCAATATTTAAATGTGAAAGAAGCTGAAATTATGTCCTTCGAAATCGGTGTTGGATTTCTCAGAACAATGCAGGGTCGTTGTGTGGGGAGGCCTGATGTGATGGTTCAGTGGTTGGAGATGTTCCTAAGTTGAGTTGCACATGGTTGGAATGAGATCATTTCACAGAGCGTTTTTCCAAGGTCCGAACATGCTTCCTGGTTGTGTGTGTGCTGTTTAACGTACTTCTCCGTTTCAGTTTTGAATACCAGGCAACAGTCTGAGTAGAAGTCGGTCAGTAGGTTTGGAATTTAGCAAGAATTCGTTCTGGTAAAGGTCTATGTGTCTTTGGGTCCATGTTATCTACACAGAGAGAACAATGGATATAATCACTGAAGTATTCATGCTGCCCACTCTTCTAAATCCTTGGTGTAAATCTGTATAATGTTTAGTTGGTCCAAACACCATATACCTTGTAACATCTTTCATATTTTTAATATTGGTAAAATATGCAAAAGTAATGCCTTTAGATGCTATTTTATGTACCCAGAAAAAGAAAAATATATATACCCTCTAAAAATTCAGTATTTGTGCATGGATATCTGGTCATTTTAAAATATTGTCATTGAATTAAGATGATGAAATTTAACAAATAGCACTGCTAAATTGCAAATAATTGCAGTAGTGGCTTTCAGCTGTCTGTACATCTGGGATTTGCCTTGACCCATCCAAAGCTCCCTCAGTTGTATTTTGATTCTTCTTTTTTTGGTGGTTGTCCTGCAAGATCCATTTTTCCGTGTCAGCTTCAACTTTTGACAGATGGCCTACTTTGTGCTGAAGTTATATGATCCGCAACCTGCAAGTTAGCTTGTTAGCTTCATTTAATATTTATTGTTTGTTTAATGTGTTGGGGTGAAGAGGATTGGAAAGGTAACTGATGCTGCCTTTGAAAAGTCCTGAAATTTTTTATTAAAGCCCGGTATCATAAATTTGCCCTGAGACGGTAGTCTGTCATTTCTTGATTTGTTATATAAATGTTTCTTTTTCAAATATTTCTCAGTAATGTACTGGAGAAGCTTGAATACCTTGTTTCCCAGAGCAGATCTGAACCTCTGAAGAAGATTAGTGGCCATCTGCCTCATCCAATTTCATTTCTGCTTTTTGACCTTTTGTTTGTGACAGTCAAAAACAAGAAAGGAAATGGGCTCGTATTTTCATGTCTGCCGCTGTACCGACGTGTTTTGTTATGTTGCTATAGCTTGAGACTTGTCTCTGACTAATCAACAAGGATCTTCGACACCATCCTCTCAGGATTTTAATAGGATGACGGAAAGCAAAAAAAAAAAAAAAAAAGAAATTAGCTCGTGTTTCCATCAGTATTTATTATTTTTTCCCCAAGGTTTTGCTGTGAGTCAGGCAGCATCCCCCGAGCGAGTGGGCAGTGGAGACCTGAGACCCATGAAATGGTGGTGTCACAGATCCGTTCCGAGATGGCAGCTAGGGCAGTGAAATGGAGGGTGCTTTTCTGCAGTGCCGACACTTTGGCTGCCTTTGCTGTGACATGCGAGATGTCTCCTCTCAAGCTAAACGGAGCGGGGTGGTGGGGGTGGGGTTGGTGGTTGAGCAATACCTTCTGTACATGGACTTGTAAGCTTGATCATGCATTATGGAGCTTAAGTGCATGGAGTCTTGTTTGGCTCACACTCCTGGAATCATAGAGGGTTGTCTTGACATGTGGGTAAGATGGCTGTTCGTGTTCTATAGGCAGTAAAGTCACGAGAGGTCTCTGCAAATAAGAGCAATTCAAATGTTGCAATATTTGTAAGTAATAAACGTAGACCTCTCTAAGAGTCACGCTATTCTTAATTTACAGAGGTTCTGTTTGAAGAGCATGATGCAGTATTGTACATGTGTATTGCTGGATCTGTTTGGAGCATTGCTGAAACCGATTGTGTCATCATTGCCTTTCATCGCAACATCCTGAGTAAAAAGAGGAGTACATTTCTGGTGAGCGACAGAAAGCCTTCTGGGCTTCACTGTGCTGTGGCGTACTGTTGCTCCATTCATCCATGCCTGAAATCAACCATTGTCCTTGATGGGAGGTGGGGGGGGGTGGGAGCATGCGGGGGAAAAGGCCCCGTCTTCTCTTATAGGATATCATCAATGTGCTTAATATATTCAGCAGAGCTGTGTGGAGTGCAGCGGACAATAAGAAGTATTAAAGCCTGTCTGGTTAATGCCAGGTAGCCATCTGTCAGGTCTGGTGTGGGCTTTTATGCTGCCGCTTTCAGAGTTGGTGCCCAGACATCAAAGAGCAAATTACATATTTTTTCCCTCTTTGTTGGATTAACAGAACCTCAAGGCTCCACCAGTGGAATTTCTGAATCCAGTTTGGCTTAGTCTTTCCCGTCGTCGCTGTGTGTAACGTGTGTGTCACAAATCTGATTGCTCTTAGTCTTTATCTGTTGTCTTTTGTTGCACCCTTTCATTACGCTAAACATACCTTGTATGTGGTCCCATCCCTATTGACGGAACAAGATACCCCTCGATCCTCTCTTGGGCGTGTCGCAGCTGCCGTGGAGTGGTGGTTGTGTAACGTTTCGAATCGCGGCGGTTTCCATCACGGCGCTTTGTAGCATTCTCTCCAAATTCCACACAGAGGAAAATATGGCCGCACAAGTTAAATATAACTCTGTATCTAAAGCAGTGTCCTGAATCCAGCCAGGATTCCAGGCCCAAGTCCTTGTGTATTCTTCACCGAGTGACATCACTGAAGGTCATATAGCAGAGGAGCTGCCATCAAGAGGGCATCAGCGTGTTTTTAGAAGTATTTCCTGTTATTTGCTTCATCGCTGTCCTAATTTTGTTGGCATGTGCTTCCTGGAACCAAATTTTAAAGAAGAATTGAAGGCATTGGATGCCCCCCAAGACCATTGTGTTGCTATCAGCTCTTTAACATTTAAATTCCTTAGAGGCAAAAAATAATTGAAAGAGAATAAAGAATTGAAATGCATGAGCCTGATATTGGACAGTGTAGATGTTGTGATCTGCAGTGGCAGCCAGGTCGACTGTTTCAGAACATTCATTCCATTAGCAGTTAAACTGATTTTGAAAATGGCAACCAAAATTCATAAGCTGGATTTTTAAATCAAGTTGTGTATTTTTAAGCAACAGTTGGCTGTTAGGCCTAGCTGCCCCATGTGTGTCTGCAAGAAACATCAGCACATGCTTGTGTATTACCGCTGGCTACTGAGGTTTGAGGTGGGGATCTACAGCAAATGCATTTTTAAATATGTAAGTAATCATTATTTTATTCCGTTTGGATTGTTTCTTGGTGGATTTAATGGTAAACCTGGTTTCCTTTAGAAAGTCCAGTCAATCCCATCCTGATCCAGATGATCAAGAAAAAAATCAGAAGTGTTCATTTCATTTTCTATAGCCTTCCAGCACCAGCACCAAAACTGTCTGATAACACAAGCAACAGTTCGTCACTTGAATTAAAAAGAGAACTCTGTGGCAAGAATTCTTTAAGATACTGTCAAGATAAGGCCAGACTGACAGCAGAATACTGCAGTCCATAAATATGTGTTTGGGGGAAAATTACATTCTCTGTAACACTGCATAGCTGTTTAAATTTGATACTCAGTCTGACTTCAGTCAGAACATATTTTCACGGTCCATCCCCTTGGTAAATGTTAAAAAAAATAAATAAATAATAAATTTGATGGATTCAGAGTATTGGCTGAGGTTGACAATGCTGCTGTTCATTATAATGAACTCTGAGGAGTTTTTGGTAGATAAGCAACAGCTGAAGACCTGCGTTTGTCCTGTTTTGCTTGTGCACTTTCTTGGCTAAATGTCAGCAAAATTTAACACAACTGCTCAACCTCCCCAGTTATTTTTCTTCTTTATTGATTTGTTTAGACGGCTTTTCTGAAATTGTTGGAAAGAGACATTTTACTGAATTTAATGGAACTTGTCGTATAGAGACACTTTGTTTAATAGCAAACTTTTTCTCTAAAAAAATAATTTAAAAGAAATAAATTTTAAAAATAAAGTTTATTTATGGTAGATTACAAAAATATTATGCTGCAGAATTAATTTTGCATAAGATTTATGTTGTAAATGTAAATAGGTTGCAACTCTTTGTATTATGCATTGAGTAATTTTTTTTTTGGCTGTAATATGTTGTATATAATTGTATAACATTCCTATAAAAACATTTGCTGTAATTCTGCCCATTAGCTAAGGTTGTTGAAATTTGTGAATATTTTTAATTTAATTTTTTGGCACTGTCATATGCTGTTTATTGAAGCATGTTTCTGGCTCATGCTGTAGTAAGCTTTATATTTGAGATGTGATTTTTTTTTTTTTTCCTTCCATCTTTAGCATAATAAAGATAATATATATTAGGATTTAAACGCTTTTCTGTTATGCCGCCACTTTGTTCATTTGGAAGTAGGTCTCAGCTTTTTGCATCAGTGGAGATACTTCCCCATAGTGGTAGTGGGTGGGGTGGAATGCATCTATGAGTGTTTATTGTGGTGATTAGCGCTAGCAGACCAGTGATAAAGTGTTTATTCTGGATGTCTGGTTACTGCTGCTTGTGTTACCTAAAACAAAAGGTAAATGCCAAACACACCGGCTGAAAATGTAGGCACACTTGCATGACTTTAGAATTACCTATGATGTAAACTGTACATACTTATCTATTAACAGGAGTAGGAATTTGAAATATTTGGGTCCAACCACATATTTTACTAAAATGCAGAGAGGGTGAGCACTTCAGTTCAGCGAGTGAGGTTCACTTTGTCAAGCATGGAGGAGACGGCGTCATGGTCTGGAGTTACCAGCTCTGTCACTAGCAAAGTTAATATTTGCCACATCCAGTGAAAACATGGCTATCAAACACTGTATGGACATTGGGACACCTGGCCATTCCACCTACAGGAACTTTTATATCCCATTCAAAATCCATAGACATCAATATGGAGTTGGTCTCCTCTTTGCAGCTATAACAGCTGCCCCTCTTCTGGGAAGGCTTTCCACAAGATTTTGGCGTATCTGCAGGAATTTTTGCCACCTCATCCAGAAGAGCATTTGTGAGGTCAGGCGCTGATGTTGGACATGAAGGCCTGGCTCATGCTCTCCATTCTATTTCATCCCCAAAGCTGTTTGATGGGGTTGAGGTCAGGGCTCTGTGTGGGCCAGTCAAGTTCTTCCACACCAAACCAACCAACCAAACCACCAAACCTGCTTCCACCCAACCATATCTTTATGGGCCTTGCTTTGTGCACTAGGGCACAGTCATGCTGGAACAGAAAACGGTCTTCCCTGAACTGTTCTGGTGAAGTTGGAAACATAGAGTTGTCCAAAATGTCTTGGTATGCTGAAGCATTAAGAACTCCCTTCCTTGGAACTAAGTGGCCCAGCCCAACCCCTGAAAAACAGTCCCAAACCATTATCCATCCTCCACCAAACTTTTCAGTTGCTACAAGGCAGGCATGGAAGGAAAGTTCTCCTGGCATCTGCCAAACGCAGACCCATCCATCAGACTACCTGACAGAGAAGTCTGATTCGTCACGCCACAGAACACATTTCCACTGCCCCAGAGTTTAGTGGTGTCGTGCTTTACACCACTCCATCCGACACTTGGCATCGGGCTTGGTAATGTGAGGCTTGCATAGAGCTGCTTGGCCATGGAAGCCCATTCCATGAAGCTCCTAGCTCTTTTTTTTTTTTTTGCTGGGGTTAATGCCAGAGGAAGTTTGGAACTCTGCAGTAACTGAGCCAACACAGTATTGGCAACTTTCATGCACCATGCGCCTCAGCCCTCGACAACCCCACTCTGCTGTGTTACATAGTCTGACTGCGTGGCTAAGTGCTTCATTTTTATACACCTGTGACAATAGGTCTGAGTGAAACATCTGTATTCAATGGATAAGAGGCGTGTCCCAATACCTTTGTCCATATAGAGTGTAGCATGCTTCAAAGGGCATGCTGTTGCATCAGGATTATGGAAGAAAGGAAAGCGAAGGGCAACTCAAACTAATGACCCAGTCTGCCCAGTCTGCAGATTCTGATTACCAAAGAACTTGGCTGGGATGAGTTGGATCAGTCAAATGAGAGCCACCCATAAACGCCTTACTTCTGAGAATCTCTGCAAAGGAGCTGGGATTTTGGGTGAAATCCTATTGAAACCAAATGCTTCACACTTGCGAACAATGCAAATTGTAGCTAATTTTATGATATCTAAGATTTGTATATGGTTTTCAGTGTTTGTGAACAATTCTTTTGCAGTCCTTTTGTATATTGCATTTCTTATTTTTAAGTATTTATAGAAAATGTCATATAAACCAATAAGGTTTCCAGAATGTGTACAAAAACTTTTGCTAGACGGTATGCATTTATTATGGTCCAATTTTTCAGACTGTAACACCACAGAGTAAACTGTCAGCCATTATTCTGTTACAAGACTTAATTCTTAAGAATTTTGCTTGGCAGTGTTTACTTAGATTTTTATTACTTGGATACTTTTCATTAAGAATGTGAGACTTAAGGTGATTGTGAACAAGTTTTTGAAGCTATTCTGTAAAATCGTACAGAAGGCGTCCACTTTAGAGAATGCTTCATAGCTTCGTACTTGGTCAACAAACAAAAAAACAAATCCCCCGGAAATGTAGAATTTTGTGAGCGCAGTCAATGAATTTTGAAAAAGGGAATTAAAGAATTTTTCAACTTACATGTGCTGTCCATAATTTTGTGAGACATGATTGTTTATCCTTAATTGTTTTTCTTATAACAACAAATTGGGTGCCGACTTCTGGAACCTTGGATATTATAAAATCTAATTGACCTTTAGGTGTCAGGTGGGTTGCTTTAAAGAGACGGTTTGCGTGGATTGGTGTCTCCAAATTACTGCTGCTGTCCTACTATGTGGGTGTGTCTGTCTGCTATACAGTATCTTATACACATTCCTAGCATTGGCTTAAGGCTCGCAGCCTGCATTAGTGAGCTTATGGGGGATGGATACGTTGACATCGGTTTTTAATTAAATCAACCTTAATCATTTGTCTGCCGGTTTAAAAGAATACAGTGCAGTGAATTTGATTTGGTGGCAAATTCAGCTAATGTCATTCTGAAGACATGCCGTCCATGGCAGGTGGGAATGAAGACTAGTGCCCACCCTCTGATGTGTGTGCTGACAGGCATCTGGTGCTTTGTGCTCTACAGGCTAAAGGCTTCATCCAACGACAAAACATGCTCCGCCCCTTGTTTGTGGTAGTACTCCTCTTTACTTATGGTTCCCTTTCAACAAGGGAAAATGACCCAGAAGCAGCTAGAAGTTGAGAAGAATGGTTAGGAAATGGCTTTCAACAAGAAAAAAGTGTTGTTAAAGCGTTGATACAATTGGCATTGCATGTAGTAATTTTTGGAGTTTGTATGTTCTTCCCATAATTGCATTGGGTTTCCTTCAGGAGTTCAGATACTCCCGTTTCCTCTCACAGTCCAAGAATATGTAGTTGGATGAATTGGTGACCCTAAAATAGGGAGTGTTTTGGGTCCCGTAATGGACTCCATCCATGGCTTATCCTGTTTCCTCAGTCTGGCTCTTGGCTCTTTCTCTGCAACCAGTTTTAAGTTATTGTAGAAGGTGAATGGATGGATTTATAATGATTCTTATTTCATTTAAATTTAATAATTAAGCTGTCAGAGATTAGCAACCAGTTTCTAACTTGGCTGTATTAATTTGCAAACCTGCCGTGTTATCAGACTTTCATCTTCCATTTCTGAATATTAAAGTGATTGTTCGAGAGACTAAATGTAGTCTCTTCATAAGAAATAGCTAGCTAACAATATAGTGCCTTTTAGAATTATTTACAGTAGCTGGGTCAAAAGGCAGCAATGACTGTTCGCTTCTATATGTAATGCGGTTATAGTACGGTAATGTGTCACACAAGGCAAGGAAGGAAACGCAGGATTGGGACTGCTGTGTTCAGACAGCTTCAGGGGAAACTGCAGGATCAGCTGCCTGGATAGTATGTAAGACCAGTCAAAGCTCCATCGGGGCATATGCTAATGTGAACCTCGCGTGCCTTTTTGTGGAGGCAAGAGGCGATAAATTTGTAGACGCCAGTGGGAGAAAATTCTGACAGGCTACACATACTGTGCCGTAAAAGAGAAAGTGACGGGGGTTGTCGTGGTTGTCATGAAGTTATCGGTGCCCCTCCAGCAAGAGGAGCAGATGCGTAGACGGGCAGGTCCCAACTCCTACTGGCAGTGAGCTTAGTGTGAAATGTGTAGCTTAGCTGAGCCAAGTTTGATAACACCAAAAAAGTGGGTTTACGGTGAGCATGATACTTTTGTATATTTAAAATGTATTCTATGGACATTAATTAGTTCATATTCAGATGCTTTTCATATATTTATTATTTCTAGTAGACCAAAAAATGAGGTAAGCTGAAGTTCTGCAGCAAATTGCAAAGTTCTGATTGGCTATTCCCCTGAGCACCACTGTCTTCCACTGTCTTTGTGTTCGCAAATAAAATCTGCAACCTCTTTCTTAAATATGATACCAGCAACTAGGGAGTATTTAATATTGATCCTCATCTCTGCGAGGGTATGATGTAATCTTTAAACCACTCTTGCAAAAGACAATTACTTTTTTGGAGGGGGGGGGGGGGGGCGAGCTGTTTTGTCCTTCATAAACGCTCACAGGGTTCTGTGATGTGATGTTTCTCTTCTTGGGGGGGAAGGGGAATAAAATTTTAGATCTGAAATGAGAGCTTCTTGCCACGGTGGCGCACCCGTGGAGAAAGACAACTTGTGAACAAAACCCATAATCGGCTTATTGAGGGCTTGTACAAAACCTTCCTTTCAGCCAGAGCATCTGCTGCTGGCAGGCCTTAATGGAGGTGCGAGTAATTGTATTATGGACTAGATAACAGTTAAATGTTGGAAGATTGGGGGGGGGGCTTGGGCTGACTGTAGTTTCCAGGCGACTGGGTCATGCAGCCATGTTTACTGCTTCTGTTACCCCTTGGGCTGGAGTCAACTGTAGATGTGTGCCAAACTTGGGAAATGACGGAACCTTGGACATACTGTGAGTTTTCACGCCCCTTGTCAAGCTTAGCTTGCAGTTCACATTTCATCCGCACTCTCC